>VXBW01004502.1:8805-65956 GCA_013400375.1 Thinocorus orbignyianus
CCCCCTGGCTACACCCTCCTTTCAAGGAGTTGGAGAGAGCCAGAAGGTCTCCCCTCAGCCTCCTCCAGGCTGAACACCCCCAGCTTCCTCAGCTGCTCCTCGCAAGACTTGTGCTCCAGACCCCTCACCAGCTCCATTGCCCTTCTCTGGACCCGCTCCAGCCCCTCAATGTCTTTTTATATTTTTGGTGAGGGGCTCAAAACTGGACACAGCATTTCAAGTGGGGCCTCATCATTGTGCAGTACAGGAAGACAGTCATCTCCTGAGTTCTGTATATTGCAATTTCAGATTTTTAAACTACATTTATTGAGTTTATTTTTTTCTTTTTTTTTTTTCTTTATTTAGATGCAGTGCTTTTCAGAATGAATTGCTGAATCAAACTAAAACTCTGCCTGGCCCCATGTCTCATGTCTGATGGCTGCTGATGGAAGGCTGTAAGTTCAACTTATAAAAATATAACTTCCAGGCCTTTGAAAATCTTGAGCATAGGGACTACTTGAGATAGATATGGTGGTGTTGTTTTTAACTACTGTTGTGGTTATTTTCTTTGTAATTTTGTATAATCACTTTTTGGACACTGGAAAACATTCAGCATCCACAAAGTCTCTGGAAGATCAAAAGTCTGTTTCTTTGCTGAAAGTCTGTTGGGAGGACCAGTTCTTTCCCACTCAATACAACACTTGGATAAAAGCAGGGCAAAAGCTGTTTGTAGGTTTAGCACACTCCTTCTGAATAGGGTCACAATAGTTTGGAAAACTTATTTTGAAGCTGGTACTAGAATTATTTTTATAGTTTTTATGTAGCTGACAGCAAACTACCTTTTCATAAACTGTAGTATGAATGGTGGCAATTTTTGCTGTTGGTTTTCATTTATTACCAAATCCTTTTATACAGTATGCAAGAAATCAAGATTTTTGTTTCACATCTTTTTTGAGTATTTGCCTCTTGGCAGGAGTCACGTATGACAGGCACTTTCCACTTCAGAGCATGTATTTTTGGATGGGAATATCTGGTGCTATGATTTAGATAGAAATAACATTTTTCCGGTTACTATAGAGGTATAAAGTCAAGGTTGCTTCAGTAAAGAGGCCAAAATGTGTATAATTTGTTCTGTGGGCTTGTAGTTTTAAAAACTTCATGGTGAGTTGTTCATTTGTCTTCTTGCTGAGTGTTCTCAGGACTTGCCACCCCACTGTGAGAAGAACCATGTGCCTGGTGTTGGACCAACACCTGAGCTGGGAACTTGAAGTTTTGGTTTAACTTTCCCACATCACAGGAGACGGGACAAGAGGAAATGGCCTCAAGTTGTGCTGGGAGAGGTTCAGATTCGAGATGAGGAACAGTTTTTCCAAGGAAAGGGTTATTGGACATTGGAACGGGCTGCCCAGCGAAGTGGTGGAGTCACCATCTCTGGAGGGGTTTAAAAGCTGGGCAGACAGAGTGCTTAGAGACATTGGTTAGTGATGGGTTTTGTCAGTTAGGTTGATGGTTGGACTCTATGTTCTTGCAGGTCCCTTCCAACCCAGACAATTGTATGATTTAGGGAAGAAAGTGCTTTAAAGAACTGCTTTTACTATAATTCAAGTGAATACAGAAACCACAGAATGAGCCAATGAAGAGAAATAACTTAATATGGATTCTGTGTGAAAGAAGTGAATAGCTGGCGAAGATTTAACTTGTAAAGGATTTTCCAAAATGGGCTACAGTAAGCCTTTTAACATTACTTTATCCCCTCCAGCATTCCCTGTATGGCTTTGCTACCTGCTCTTTGGATTTGGTACTGTCTTTTTCCTCTCTGTTGGTAGAACATGTAGAGTTTGGGTCACCAGTTGGGAAACTTGAGTATTGCTAAGTGTCTGTATTGGGAAGGTTTAACAGGACTCTGTGCAGAGGCAGAACAGGATCTAGAGATGAAATACAGATAATTCCTTCCACTAAAAGAAAATTTACAAGTAAAATTGTCTACAAATTAAAGGGCTGTTTTACATAACAAGTGGTAATGTTGAGATAAACAAGAAAAGACTGAAAGAGGGGCTCCAGGCCAGGGTCCGCTTTCCTTTTTCTGTGGCAATCACACTGAAGACAGCAGGATTTCCCCAGTCTAATTGCGAGCAGAATTTGGCCTTCAAATGAAACAAACATCTGGAACAATAATAAGTTTATTTACACAGCCACCAACTTTCAACCCCTCCAAGGCGCTCAAGGCAATGCTCAAGAAAGCAAATCACAATAATAAATACAATAGATAAAAAATGAATTAAAGCATCAGAGGACACAGAAAATATCTTGGAAGAAAACAATTTTTTCCAAGAACAGCTTCAATTAAGTTGAACTAGACAATGAAGACCAAGAATTTTAGCATACAGCTTTGTTTAAAAGCCTGCAATGGGTGTGTAGAAAAAAAATATAAAAGCCAAGCAGGACATTGGAGTGTGAATTACCTTGGAGATTAGAATATGGCAAGAGGGGAGAAGGAAAGTAATTTCAAGAGTCATGAACAGGACATTCTGATTATCTGAATGTTTTTATTCTAATTAAGATGCTTAGATAAGCATTTGGCAGGCTAATTGCATTCAAAATCTAAATACAGTACCTAAAATGGAAAAATCTCTCTGTAGCTAGCTGACAGCATTGGAACAATAATCTGTTTTTCTTCACTTCTTTAAAAAAAGCTCTTCTTAATTAATGATGATACATTAAAACCTGAATGATCTCTGCTTCTGGATGTATCCATGAACATACTAGTGTGCCTGTGTGAACACTTTCAGTGGAATTCTCCAGTATTGCTCAATCAGTTTGTATGACATGTGGCTTGAAATCTTTTGCTCAGAGATGATTTTTTTTTTCTCAGACAAAATTCTTCAAAGTCTTCACGGTTTGATATGATAGGACTTAATTGCACCACAACTTCTCAGGAGTAGAAAGAGTAAAAGGTAGTTAGATTGCATGGTTGCTGTGTCCTGCACAGCTCCCTCACCAACTTATTCATAACTATTTCTTTCCTTCTACCACCTAGATGAGGATATTCAAGGATATTTTACCCCTATGATCACATGATATATAGCTATGGAATTCTTGTTTTTCTTGCTTCAAAAGTATAACTTTTCACTTTCCTCTACCTGTGCATCAGACAGAAGTGAGCCAATGTTTTTAAATGGATGAGAGGCTGAAGGATCACAATAACTACAGGTTTCAGCATCCCACCCAGAGTTCACACAGCATTTACTCTGGGCTCTACTAAGTCACATAACTCAGATCTCAAAATTGGCATATTTTGATTAAAATAAAAATATGTTTTGTTTGATATTTGTGTCTAAGGATCAAAGTTACCTTTCCTTCATTTAAAAAAGTTATCAGAAGGAAAGATACAAAATGGACTATCTAGAAAAAACACAATAAATCCAACTGTCTAAACCATTTTCAAAGAATGTGATAGAGACAAAACACACAATGGTATTTTCTGGCTTACAGTCTGTCTTGGCATGATGTTTTTAAATCGCTTGTGGCTTTGCCACATGTAGGTAATGCAGTCATATCATAAACTTGCCAGTAAAAACTTTCCTAGCACTATAGACCATCATGTATTCGCTTCAGATCTATCTCTGTGGGAAGGGTAAATCCTTTTATAAACAGAAATGTCTTCAATAGTTAGTGTATGTGCACACAGCTATGTATATTATAGCCCAGCTGATAGCACTGCCTATTATTAAGGTTGTCTGACACTTTCTCATAAATATCTGGAGGCTGTCTCACAATGATTTTGTCAAAGTTTGACTATTTGGGCTGAAACTTTCTATGCTGTGTTTCTCCTTAAACTGGGATCTTTTACTTCTTTGGGAAAATTTCTGCCAAAAATGGCTAGCAACCTCCAAGAATTATGTTAAGAAAAAAATGTTTTTGGCTTTAAAAAATATTTTGATCATCTTCTCTTAGAAAAGCTCTACTGCAATCTAGAGGAGTGTTTTTAAGATCACTTCAAGACCATGTCTCATGTCTTTCATGTCTTCAAAGGTGGCTACCCAAATCTTGTGTGCACTGTAAAGTAGCCTGGGTCCATAAAAAGACAAAAATTTTAGACAAGTCACTACTAAGTGTATAAAATGATGATAGAATCATTGAATCACAGAATGGTTTGCGTTGGAAGGAACCTTAAACACCATTGAGTTCCAACCCCCTGCCCTGGGCAGGGACACCTCCCACTAGAACAGGTTGCTCCAAGCCCCATCCAGTCTGGCATTCAACGATGTGGCATGCTGCTTCTGCAGCTGTTGATGGGTGAACTATAGCTGTTTTGTCTTGCTTTTTCATCTGAGCAGGAATAATTTGTTGGTCTCTACTGATATCTGAAGAGGGAAATGATAGCTGTTTAATATGTAGCCATGATCAAAGTTATGGTCATTGTGCTTTTGAAATTATGAGCTTGGCAAGGGGTTATTTATCCAGCCAGAAAGGCTGTCAAAGAATGGAGCTTCCAATGTTATCATGGTGTTTTTAGAACCTGGTTGTGCCACGAACATCCACAGATAGAAATGGAGAGTGTTTTCCAGGGAGCAGGACCTTAGCTGCATATAAAGATTGATTTCTGATGGCCCTATGGCATTAGGATGAGGTTGGTTACGTGCTGGATCTGTGGCCAGGCTAGTGACTAGATCTCCTATAGTCTTCAGAGGGAAAAAGATATGATGGGGTCTGAGAAGACCTGCTATCATTGCAAACTACAGCAGACAGGAGTACTTAAATGACTGAGCTGAACTGACTGCTCAAAAGATAATTTATATTTAGTTAGGGGTACCATTTGGGAAGTCTGTGGCCTTCCACTAGACTGACTTAAGCATCTGATGAAGTTTGCATTCACCCATATCTTTCATGATAAGCTTTCTTCTTCTAATAATGCATGTGGAAGCTGACTCCATAGCACAGGCACCTGCAATCTTGGCGTTCTTCGCTTTTGGGAACTCAAATTTTGTCAGAAATATGGACACCGGAGACTAAGTGAGAAAAAAAAATAGGAAGCAAAATCATCAGGACTGTGATCAAGGAAAGAGGTGAAAAAGAGAAAGATAAATAGCAGTTTCTTTGGCACAGAGGATAACTCCATCTGATAAATCAGTGGGAAAGTCCTCCTACCCTTCCTCTTATGTGTATTTTTTTTTCCTTTTACTTTTCTGAAGTAATGACAAGAAATTCAAGCTCAGCTGTTCTCTAGGGGCTGGCATGAAGGATCGAGCAAGACTGTGATTTAGTACGTAGACTCTCATGAACTTGAAACCATTCATCTTGTGAAGGGGACAGAGTTCATGTTTTTTCGATGGGTATTAAGCAGTTCTGTTTCTGCTTTCTCTTCTCTGTGACCACAATCCACACTTCTATGTCTTTGAGAGCTGTGTGGGAAAAAGGAAGGTGTCAAATGATTGCATTGCCAGACAGAGCTCATAGATCTGTTACTGATCTTTCCTCTCGCTGAGATATTTCCCATGGCTTCCACTCTTCCTCATCCAGAAGGGAGGAGGAGCTCTCTTTTGATAAACTTTGAACAACTTGGTGGTTCAGAAATGCCACCAGTTTCCAGGGTTAACATAGAAGTTTCTTAATTTATGTATGGGAGTAAGATTCAGTACTTGAAGACCAAGAAATGGAAACTGATATGCTAAAACTTTGTTAGCTATAGTTTCAATGTAAGATATAAGATTTACTGTGCATATAGAGTGGAATGAGACAGTGAGCCACCAAACAGGATATACCTTTTCCTTGTCTACCTGGCATTACTCCTACGTAGAATCATAGAATTTTTAGGTTGGCAAGGGACCATCTAGTCCAGCTGTCAACCTGACACTGATAAGAGAAGATAAACCACTGCCCCAACCAGGCTGCAAAAATTCAGTAAAAAATGTATCAGTCACCTGGAAAACTTTCTGCTTACATGCAGAAAAATGCAGAATTCTGTTTCCGGGGGGTAACGCAGGGGTAGAGGAAGATTGAGAGAAGGAGTTTAAAAGTAAAATACCTGAGCTGTCATGGGGTTGTAGGGTGGAAAGTGAATGGTCTTTTAGCTCATACCTGTCAGAGCTTCATGTGTAGGAAGCCCTTCTGAGGAATCCTGAATAAAACGCTTTATAACATTTGAGTAGGCAGCAGGACCAAAGCAAGCACTGAAGGAAAACAATGGATCAAGGAAATCAATGCAAAGGGAATGAGCATGAAGAGGGAAAGAGGAGGCATGAGAAAGAAGTAATGTCACCAGGAAGTTCAGGGTACTTATTAATCAAGAATTCTGCATGAATTACAAGAATTCTGTGAATGAATTCTAGCAGAAGCTTTTTGTGATATTTTCTGTTGCTAAAAGTATTTAAAATCTTCTTAAACTATTGGTTTTACCAAAAATTTAAAAAAAGAGAGAGAAAAATTTCTAATAACTCCCGTTTTGTATAAGCTAGCCTGATTCCACAAAAATGCACAGCATTTTCCTGGGGCTGGATTGCTTCAGACTCTGGTTTTTAGTAGAATCTTTTTCGATATTTGTGGATTATTACATAAAACTCCCATTTATTCCAGAGATCCAAAGCAATGGCCTTTGACCACAGCATAGTCTAGTAATTGCATACATAGAAATGTGCGTATCGGTCTTTACATATCTACGCATGAAAGCAAAACTTTCAGTTCCCTGTGAAGTTTATGGCTGAAAGGAACAAAGACTGCAATTTAGGGATAGTGCCCAGTTATTTCCTTTCAATGTCATAGCCTACTGTAAGTATGGGGAAAAAAAGTGTTGTTTTTTTCTGATGCTGGAAGAATGTAACAGCGTATTTAGCCAATTAAGGTAGATTTATTGAAAGCATTGTTGTTTTATCAACTCAGTTCCAGTCAAGGCATCAAATGAATAGACCTATAATAAAGTCAGGTTATCATGCTATTCATTTTGAGACAACATAGCATTGTTTACAACTTCTTGCTCAAAGAACGAAATTGGTCAAATGTTTAAGAAAATTAATTTCCTTTGGGAAAAAAAAAATATTGTAAGATGTTGAAGCTGCATATTACTAATTGTGTTAAGGTTGTACAGAAACACCTGGTTCCTCAGTTACAGCCTTTGTCTTCTACTAAGCTGCTCTCATTTCCCTTTAAAAGAAAGAGTATTTATCTAAAAGTAAACATGACCCTTGCATACTTATACAATTTAATCTTCACCTACCTCAGTTCATGCATCCTTTCGTTTGAGGGCTCATGCAGTCACAAACCCACTTGAAAAATGCTAAAAGGGAGGAGGATGGGAAAGAAAAAGGTAGGTAATTTCACTCAAAAAAGAAAAAAAAAAAGAAAAGAAAAAATAAGGAAATAAAAGGTGTTTTTAAAATAACTCCTGAACTTAAAAGACCTCTCCAGTCCTGTTGTGTCAAACTCCAAATTTGATCAATGGCTTTGTATTTACTTAATATCTTGATGGTGAAGGCTGGCCCTCTGAATATTTGACTGGTTGGACTAGCAGTAGCTGCTTAGCCAAGGAAAATGACTCTTGTAATTAAATAGAGCAATCCACTTATTTCGCCTTGCCATGCCTGCCTTGAAGTAGTAGTGAATAGTAAATCCTAGACTTTAGTAGCACATCCCAATCTTTGTCAAAATAAGATAAGATTGCCTGTTAGTCAAGGCTGAAAAGCCTTTCTCAAATCTAAGATTCAGCCTGGAGAAGAGAAGGCTCCGGGGAGACCTGAGAGCAGCCTTCCAGGATCTGAAGGGAGCTCCAGGAGAGCTGGGGAGGGACTCTTGGTCAGGAAGTCTAGTGACAGGACGAGGGGGAATGGTTTTAAACTGAAAGAGGGGAGATTTAGATGAGATCTTAGGAAGAAGTTCTTTGCTGTGAGGGTGGTGAGGCACTGGAACAGGTTGCCCAGGGAAGTTGTTGATGCCCCATCCCTGGAAGTGTTTAAGGCCAGGCTGGATGGGGCTTGGAGCAACCTGCTCTAGGGAGAGGTGTCCTTGCCCATGGCAGGGGGGTTGGAACTTGATGATCTTGAATGTCCCAACTCCAACCATTCTATGATTCTATGATTCCATGATTCTTACGTTAATTACACAGCTAACAAACAGAACAACTGTCTGAAAATGAAAAGAAAAAGCAGTGAGGATCCAGTGTGGAAACATACAGGAGTTTGACACCTATTTCAGTATCGACTGTCAGCATTTGCTGTTTAGAGGGAGAAGTGTTATCGTTGGTACAGGGCTCGTCAACGACCAAGACACAGGCAGATTTTTTTGACCTCAGTAAACTGCCAAGCTACTTACTGGCAGGTCAGCTCAGGAGAAGGAAAATGATATGCTTGGACGCTGCATTTTTTGAATCCAAAGCAAAAAACAAAAAGAAAGAAAAAAAAATGTTTTTTATAGTCAAACCATAAATTTCTGTAGCTGTTGTAATCTTATTAGGGTGCCTATGATGATTTGTTGAAACATAAACGTCAGCTGTAATATTTAAGGCACTGTCCGGTAGCATGTTGGACTCCAGCAGCAGATTGGACTATTAGAAAATAACTGTTGCTCCAGGCAATCACAAGCAGTTAATCTAAAACCCAAATGCATTTGAAATATAGTAACAAAGCCACCAAAACCACAACGTACGTATCTTGACATGGATTTCTTATTTTATTTTCAAAAATCTATTGGTTTGTTACTGTACAAAAAAGGAAATAGTTAATCTTATTTGCTCAGTGGCTTTTCAGATTACGAAAGCTACAGTGTCTGACGATTTGGTGTTGACCTGGTGGCATCAGGAATTGTTACTCTACAGCCAAAATGTTGTAACTGTAAATTACAAACTCGCTGTTGAGTAGCCAAGTTGAATGACTTGGTCAGGTTTGTTCCTCCAGCAAGTCTATGCGTTCTCAAGTTCCAAAACAAGTTTTGCTTGCAAATATTCTTATAACTCCCCACCTGGAGTACTGTGTCCAGCTCTGGAGTCCAACATAGAAAGGACATGAACCTACTGGAATGGGTCTAGTGGAGGGCCGTGAAGATGCTCAGAGGGCTGGAGCACCTCTGCTGTGAAGACAGGCTGAGAGAGCTGGGGCTGTTCAGTCTGGAGAAGAGAAGGCTCTGGGGAGACCTTGGAGCAGCCTTCCAGGATCTGAAGGGAGCTCCAGGAGAGCTGGAGAGGGACTCTTTGTCAGTGTGGAGTGAGAGGACAAGGGGTAATGGTTTTAAATTTGAAGAGGGGAGATTTAGATGAGATATTAGGAAGAAATTCTTTGGACCTGGAAGAGGTTGCCCAGAGAAGCTGTGGCTGCCCCATCCCTGGAGGGGTTCAAGGCCAGGCTGGATGGGGCTTGGAGCACCCTGGTGTGGTGGGAGGTGTCCCTGGCCAGGGCAAGAGGGTTGGAACTGGATGATCTTGAAGGTCCCTTCCAATTCTAACCATTCTATGATAGTAAGGCACAAACAAAATAGAAACTTGAACCACACTTGTATTTTAGTTAAGGGTTGAGATATAAAGAAAAAGCTGAAGGATGAGGAGGTCTAGCAGCTGTGTCTTTTCACTGGTGGGGAATTTGTGTATGTTCAAGGAACTCTGACATTCAGAGTGAGGCATAAGTCTTCTCAGGAAGGAAATACAGGAGTGAAAGTAGAACACTAAAATTGTTTGTGTCATGATCATGTAAATCCAACACTGTTATACTATACTATACAAAGTACATAATTCACTTAATATAATCCTCAAGTTCAGAGGTCATCACTTTCAGTTGCAGCATCCTCACTAACATTATTACTCACATAAACTGATGTTATATTTACAGTAAGGGAGGAAAAAATCACTGTAAGCACAAGCATAGGAACTAGGGAGATTTCAACTGAAACCACGTGGCAACATTTCTACCTTTTACTGAAGCAGAAATCATTTCTTTTCATCTGAAAACATCCATGGCAAGCTGAAGTGAAAGAAAATATACATTTCATAGAATACCAAGTGCAGCAGATCAGTGTGAAACAACTCAGAACTCTGTGCAGTCTTCAAACAGCACTTTGGAGGAGCTCCTGGGGGCCGACCAGAGCTTCTAGTTTTCAGGTTGTTCTGCTTTGGCTGAAAATTGGTGGGGTCTTCCTCAGTTTCCCTCCCCTGCCCAATCATATTTCTTTTACTTTTGTCTAATGCTTGTTGCACTTTCCAGAAATAAATGTAGATGAGTCAGTGCATCAATTCACTTAATGAGGAGAAGAGGTGAGTTTCAAGATGTGCTTTATAGAACGCCCATTTACGGATTAAGAAGAAATATGGCATCCTTTTTTTCTCTCTTTTTTCTTTCTTTTTCTTTTTTTTTTTTATTGTTTTTTGTTTTGTTATAGTGTTATTCCATTTTTGGGGTGCCTGCACTTCTTTCCCACACGCAAACAAATAAATTTTCAGAGCCAACCTGTTTGGGTGGACTAGATTCTGAACATCTCTGGCTTAAAGCAAGTAATGAGCATATAATTTCTTCAGAGGCCTGCTGTCTTCCCGTAGTGAATAGCAGCCTTTAGCAATACTTCTGCAGTCTGCTTTTATTTTGGGGGGTTGTTTTTCTGTGACACGGGATCTGGGGCTGACACAGCATAGCTGTGCTCACTGCAGTGTTCCTGTCTCTCAGAAAGAGATTCCTAACCTCTCCATAAGTCTCTGATAGTTTTATAGCGGCATTTAATACCTCCATTAAGCAACATTATGAAACCACTTGAAGCATCAAATTTAGAGGTTCCTACCAGAAAACCATCCACCCTTTGTTATTTCAAGCAGCGCCCATTCAGCGTTGCACTCAGTTTTCAGAAGAGAGGTCAGTGCCAGGAAAGGAGTAAGTGTTGCCCCTTTGCTCTAAGACAGATTTTGCTTTTGTAATTCTTAAGCGAAACCAGGTGATCTGAAATACTAAAAAAAAAAAACCAACCTAAATTTCACACAAGTTTGAGATGCTCTGTTTCCCTTTTCCCCTGCAAACAGTTCTGACTGTTAAGAACTTCCACTGCAGTTTGAGGCAAATCTTATTGCCCAAGTGCAGCCAGGACCTTCCTCTCCCAAGGAACAGGCGATGGGACAAGAGGAAATGGCCTCAAGTTGCACCAGGGGAGGTTCAGATTGGAGATGAGGAACAATTTTTACACAGAAAGGATTCTTGAACATTGGAATCGGCTGCCCAGGGAAGTTGTGGAGTCACCATCCCTGGAGGTATTCAAAAGATGGGTTGACACAGTGCTCAGAGATGTGATTTAAGGGTGTTTTTTTTTTTTTTATCAGAGTTAGGTTGATGGTTAGGCTTGATGATCTTGAATGCCCCTTCCAACCTAGGTAATTCTATGACCTTCATCATAACCTCTTGTCCACAGCTAATTTGTCCCCCTGGAAGCAGCACTTAGAGTGACCCTTCACCATCCAGAGGTCTCTTGTACCCTTTCTACATACTTTTGTCTCCACCACAGTGGACTCCTTTGCTTCGTGTCAGGTTGACAGGCAGTATTATTGACTCCACTTCTTTTGAATTCATCCTCCACTGGGAATTTTGTGACAGCATTACTTTTTGTCAGGGGTGTTTGTCAAACCCAATCTTTTTTCTCTATGTTTGCCTAGGATATGAAATATTAGCAAAAAAAAAAAAAATCCCACAAAACTTTAAGAGAGTAATAGTATTTCATTTTACCCAATCACAGCAAAGCAGAAAGGTCAGCAACAGGTTTAGAGGTGACAGATCCTATCATCTATGTAACAAAAATTACAGTTTATTGCAAGGGAGTTAGGCTTTCAGAGTGTCTAATATGTTCAAGACACTATTATTGTTATTGCTATGAATAAAATCCGTGTTCTGTGAGCTCGAGCTTTTGAAGAACACTCAGAATCAGAAATCTTTGTGCTCCACACACTAAATGTGAAGAAAACCAGGTGTTGCTGGTAGTTTTCAACTGAAGGAAAAAAATACATTGGTTTGTTTTTGAAGAATAACATACCTAAGGATTTGATGACCTGAGGTAAACAAGAATTCCAGTGTTCTCTCATTGTTCATAAGCTTCTGTTTTCTTGCTCCTAGAAAAAAAAACAACTCATAAAAATCCTTCAGAGATTTCCTCACTGACATTGTCATTTATGAAGTTTGATAATACTCTAAAGGGGTTATCAAGGTGTTATAATCTTGGATGATGGGCTGGAGCCTCTATTCTAAAATATGCATTTCCCAGGTGTACTTTCTTGCATTGAAAGAGCTCAGGTGCTTAGTTTAGGAAAAAAAGACAAAAAAGTCTCAACCTCCAAAAAAAGAAGCCCTAAAGCTTATCCTGGATGGTAACATCATTCCCTTATATCCTTCTTTTCTGGCCCAGGACATCAAAATTATCCTGAAAACTCCATCAATTTTCAGAAATGCCAAAGTTGGTAATGTAAAGCACTAAATTGTTTGTCAGTAACTTCAGCAAACCTTTACTAATCCTTCAGATGGTCCAACCTGAGGGAAGAGTGTGTGTGTCTGCCCTCTCAGCTTCATTCAGCCCTATCTTCAGACGCAGGAACAAGCAGATGATGATGCCTTGGTCTTAAGCATCTGAGGGACATGAGAATCATGTCTTAAAAAATTGAATGTTCTCTAGAGAATACAGTTGGATGGAATGATGCAATGAGCTGGGAGCAGCTTTTTACCGCTGAATTACCCCTTGAAACCACACTGATGGATTTCTTACAGAAATCTTTGGAAAGTGTGGGTGAAAAGCAGTCATAAGCTACTGTGTACTTAGTAATCACTGTGGCTTCTCGAGCAAAACCAAAGGTGAAAGATAAAACTGTGTGATTTGTTGCTTTAGTAAGTACAAGTACTATGTGCTCACATGTGGTAATGGTACGGGTCAGAAAGTCTTTTGTAGTTGGTTAATAAAATAGAGTATAAGTTCTATCTATAAAATTGGCTGGAGGCCCAAATTGAACTCATATTGTGTTTTCTCTAGAGCATCACGTTTAAAATATTATATGCAATAAAAGGACTCAAATATTTCTTCTTATGGATCTATTTTCCATTTTATATAGTCTACTGCTGCATGGCTTTTGTCACATCAGTGAAAAGTTATTCCAAACTCAGTGAACGGTTAATGACCTTAGAAAGTCTCAAGTACTTTGCAGCTGTAGAATTTCTCTAATCATAGAATCATAGAAGGGTCAGAGTTGGAAGGGACCTTAAAGATCATCAAGTTCCACCCCCCCTGCCCTGGGCAGGGCCACCTCTCCATAGAGCAGGTTGCTCAAGGCTCCATCCAGCCTGGCCTTAAACACTTCCAGGGATGGGGCATCAACAACTTCCCTGGGCAACCTGTTCCAGTGCCTCTCCACCCTCACAGTAAACAACTGTGAGGTGTCTAAAGTATATGTTGCAGTGAAGAGAAGCAAAACCTCATGGAGTGTTCTTTTTTTTGATGGTACTCTGGATGATAGCTTCTGAAAAAAGTACTTCTGAACAACAGGAAGCCTCCAGGCAGTCTTGCAGCAAGAGACTTGGGTTTGTTCCTGTTCTCCTCATGGCACTCTGAAGGATTGCAAGATGCATCTGGAAAGGAACTGCTGGCCTTTGGCTCACCTGCGAATTGTATGTCCTTCCACTTTATTATGTATTTCCAGTAAGAATAACAGTGTCTGGTTGGGTTTGGTTGGGTTTACCCATTTACAAAATGCCAGGAAACATGAGGGAGTTTTAAGGATGAATAAAAATTAGTTCCTGTGATTGCTTTTTTTTTAAAAAAAACCACCAAACTTTAAATAGTACTACAGTAAATGGTATTATTACACAAGAAAGGGTTTCACCCTCTGGAGGAATACAGCAAATTTGTGAAATTAGAACTACCCTTTAAAAAACACAGCATTTCATGAGAACTGGAAAAGCACACCATAAATCTAGGATTTTTCCTCCAACAGTTTGCAAGATTTGGTGGCTTGGAGGAGGATACACAACTGCCAGAAGGAACAGCTTGATAATGACATGCCAATGGCAGAAGTTTCTTCATAACACGAGACATATGGTTAGTAACCTTACGAAAATGCTCTTATTGAGATTGTATTTGAGTTTTCTATAAAAAAGTACCCCTAGTGTAACAGAGACATCTCACCAGAATATAACAAACACCTTATTCTCAAGGCCCTCTGCTTCCACCACTGGATGCAAAAGTTATTAAGAGAATCAACCTTTTTTAGACCATGTGCTATCTGTAATTTGTGATTGTGACATCAAGAACAACCTGGCTAGACTCAGGTAAAAACTCCATTCATGGGGTCAAAACCTTTTCTATTAATGATGTACAGAATGATTGTGCAGCCTTTTCAATCTTCCTAATTCCCTAGAGGTATTAGCCCTATTTCTGAACCAAATTTAATCTGGTTTCATCCTGGTTTTTATTGCCCTTTTCAGTGGAATACTGGAAAACCGTAGGAAGGTGAATAAGATTAGCCAGATAACATGTTTTTCTCTGGAGAAGCCATCATTGTAATGACCCAGAAGCTGTCCTATTTGTGGACTTATTTAAAATAAAGACAAAGATGTGATTTGAAAGAACTGGAAATTGAGGCAGAGTTTAACTGAGGCTGAACCACACAAAGGATAAAAATCCCTTATTGTTTTTATTGATCCTCATAGTTAAGAAAGCGGGAGTTTCAGGATTGAATATTTCGTCCAATATCACGATCAAAGCAAATCATAGATATTTGGTATTATTTCTACCAGTTGAGCTAGAAAAGGTACAAAGGGTGAGAATGGTCAGAGCTAAAGTTAACTATATTAGTGTTTCTTCAACTTGAAGAATGGAAAATTGAATATAGAGTCTATAAATCTTGAGTGACAAGGAGAAAGTAAATTCATTAAGTTTTATGGTTTAAGAACTAAAGAATATCCAATAAAATTGCAATTTCAACGGCTTCATAGAAATTGAGTTACATGTTCACACAAAACAAAAATTGTGGAAGAGATTTCCATGGTGCTCAAGTATCCCTTCTAGAAAGGTTTAGGCAAATTGTGAAGTGTTTGGTCTCCCAGAGGCCAACAAACCTTCAGTAAACAGATAATGTCTGCCTGCAGTCTTTAATCCAATCAGTCCTTTAAAGTTGGTAAAGTGTGTGTGTTTGTGAGGAAAAAGGGTGAGGGAGGACAAAATGTTATCCAAAGTAGGCTTCCAAGGTGCTCTGAATTGTCTTTGTCTCCCTTTTATTGGTTGTATAGAGATCCAAATCCAGCTTCTCTTAATCAGGCCGAAAAAAAAAAAGGAAAAAGATGCTGACAGTAACTTAACAGAGTTAGTGTAAATATTCTCCCCAAAGGCTGTGTTTGGATGCTCCCAGTGCTACCAGCCAGGGCCATAATTTCCTGTTTTCTGGGCAAGATACCTCCTCTGCCAATGCTGCTTCCAAGAAATAGGATCATGGTAAGATTGTCCTTCCTTTTGAGGATACAAATCTCTTTCAATCGTTTTCTTGATATTGCTACATGGCAAGGTGAAAGCACAGTCCTGTGAAATTTATTGCCAGACTAATTAATACATGCAGAGTGTGTCGATGTGGTTAAAATGACAATAGCTATTCCCTTCATATGAAAACTAGGTGCCTGCTCATAGTCAAGTAGATTAAGGAGGCTTTGATGTTAATTTTCCTGTTGAGTCAGTATCTGAAGGCACAACTAGGCAAGTGGGATATCTAGCTTGGGATGTTGTAAGCAAATCCCTCCTGAGAAAAATAATGCCTATTGCTAAGGGCTTCTAATCACGGACTGTGATGCCAGACAAAACTTACCAAAATATCATACCCCATTCAAAGAAAAGCAGTTTGGATTGTGCAGAAGAGACTTTGATTCAAAGTTGTGGGCAATAAGAAAACACCTTTATAAACTATGATGTTCTTCCCCCTACCTTGCCCATCTCCCCTGACTGATGTCTTTCTATTGATGGCAAAAGCTTGGTGTAAATATATTAAAAATAGATTGAACAGGAAAAGAGTGCGTTTTCAGTAAAAACGAAACCCTTGTACCACAAGTAGAACTGAACACCAAACAGCCTGCAATAATCCAATGCATAACAAAGAAACATGAGATGCTTTATCAAATAATTTCCTCTGACAACTCCATTGAAGCTAAAATTATTTTAAGTATTTGAAAGGAATTCTAGCATGATCTTAGTAGAGAAAATGAACGTTTAAACACAGGATATCCACCGAAGTCAGGATATATAGATAGAGCCATAAAAGTAAGTGATTCCCCAAAGCCAAGCTGCTGTTTTCCATTTTAATAATCTCACAATCCACCGCATATGTGCAAACCCTGCTTTGGAGTTCAGCATGTTAGAGAGATTGTTGGCTTCAAGATTGGTTTTTATGTGATTTTATTATTATTTTTTTTTATCCAGGAAAAAAGAAACGAGTGCTGAGCTCCAGTAGTCTGCAGATCTGAGTGCAGCTCCTCACAGCAGTGCCAGGGTCTTGGGAGAAGAAGAGGGACATGGTTTGTCCTCTGCAGTTTCTCACCTTTTGGCTCTGGAAGCTTCCAACCTTTTAGGGTATAAAATATTTCAGTCTTTTTACTGGAGCAAACTGGCTGTTCTGTCTGATGAAGGTCAGCAGAGCTTAACACCTCTTTCCCCTGCTCACTCTCTTCTTTATAGTTTCTGCAAAGTAAAATAATCTTCTTTACCTTGATGTGATGTAGAGTTAGATTCTGAATTCATTTGAATATTGCCTTTAGGAACAAGACAACTGTTATATCTCCTTCAGTTTGTCTAGAACTATAATATATTTGCTTTATTAGAATTGCTGATGTCCATGCAGGATCAGCTGTGAAAGTGCTTTGCTGCTTCTCACCAGAGCTCACTAAGTTCATCTGGAAGTTTTAATGTTTTATTTCAGGGAGGAAGAGGAGATGAAAACTTAAGGAAATCACCCCCTTGGTGCTAAATACCAACTGAAAACTTTGCTTTGCAAAATAAGTGCTTGGCCGTGCCTAATGAGCATGGGATACATCTCTCTAATGTAACTGTGGGACTGAGTGGCCAAAAATAAGTGGGCTGCAGGGAAGGGCTGGGAATAAGAGTGTGCCAAAAAATTTCCCTCCTCTTTGTGCCCCTGCCAACAGCACTGGTTTGGAGGCAGCTGTGCCCTTCTTCTCAAAGCCTGCAAGTATGAAGGCTATCAGAGTGATCGCAGCTGGATGAGCCAACCTGCTGAGCAAGGGTACCAGGAGAAGCTTGTGCCTCCCTTGTGGCAGGGGCACTGGAGCGACTGATGCAGCCAGGAAACCTTCGCTCCAGTGGAAATGTGAAGGTATTAAAAAATGGGAGTTAGACAGACAGAATCTGGTCCTAAGTAAATATTGTTGCCTCACCTTCTTATTTTCCAACCCAAAGGAACACGGATTTCAAAGCTGTGTTATGAGGATGTAATCTGTAAGTCAGATCCTCTGAGGCACTTTCTGTACCAGCTGCTATCCTCTCTGTTCCAAACAACAGATATTACAAATAAAAAATATTTATTTTGTTTGGGGCTTTCCCACAGACTATTTTTAAATAATGACTTTTGAAGAACTGTGCTGGCCGTGCTTCAACTGCTCACAAGTTAAAGCGATGAGGATTCTTGTTTTGAGCTCTTTACTTCTCAGCGAGGAAGTAAGAATCCCTGAGCAAGTTCTGTGCTTAGCTGCCCAAGAGGAGAAGAGAATGTGAAACCCACTGACACCCCTTTACACTGCTTTATAGTGTCTAAAACTCCATGGGTCATATAAGCACAGCTGTTGCAATGTTATACTCTCAGTTCATGTGTAGTTCCAGGGCGAAATGGAGAATATCTGACTGGAATCACAGAATTGTAGAATTGTCTGGGTTGGAAGGGATCATTGATTCCAACCATCAACCCAACACTGACAAAAACATCACTAAACTATGTCTATAATTACTATGTCTTCCTGGCTTTTATATCCCTCCAGGGATGGTGACTCCACCACTTCCCTGGGCAACCTCTTCCAGTGCTTAATAACCCTTTCCATGTAAAAATTGTTCCCAATATCCAGTCTGAACCTCCCCTTCTGCAACTTGAGGCCGTTTCCTCTTGTCCCATTGCCTGTTCCTTGGGAGAAGAGACCGACCCTTCCTGACAAGATTCTCCTTTCAGGGAACTGGAGAGAGCCGGAAGGTCTCCCCTCAGCCTCCTTTTCTCCAGGCTGAACACCCCCAGCTCCCTCAGCTGCTCCTCACAAGACTTGTTCTCCAGACCCCTCACCAGCTCTGTTTCCCTTCTCTGGACCTGCTCCAGCCCCTCAATGTCTTTTTGTAGTGAGAGGTGTATTCAGCACAGGCTGCACAGTGAACCTCCAGTAGGACAATGTGCCACAAATTTTATCTTCACACATAACAGACCATCGGTGTATTCCTGAGCTGAAACACAAAAATACTTAGAAATGACCCTGCATCTCAGAAGTGCAAGGACATGGCGTTTGCAGTAGGCCTGGAAAAGGTGTTTTGTCACAAAAAGAGATGTCAGATGTCTTTGCCTCAAAGGTATTCCCAGTTCTCATCCCATGTTGTTGGAGGGCAAAACTCACAAATGTTTTTCCCCTGGGTTGGTTTTGCAGAGCATCTGTACACGTGCTTATCAGACCTGGTATTTACAAGGCTTCTGACTCCAGACTGCAGAATTTGACAGCTGGAACAAGGATTCTTTTGTCTAAAATGTTAATGAAATCTTGGCTCCTGTTGATATATTTTTGATAACAAAAGATTTAAACACGAATTTGGAAGGAGATAGAGATAATAGGAACATAATCACTGACTGATGGTATGCAATGTGAGACCATGTAATCAAAAACATCTTAAAGGTCCCACAGGATAGTAAACACACTGATAAGGGTGGTAATCCAAAATGTTAATAGTTGGTTGGTTTTTGTTTGTTTGTTTTTTTTTTTTTTTTAAACTGATAGAGCAGGAGATGGAAACACAGTCCCATTCTGCGCAACTTCAAGAATTTTGGAGAAGAGCAACAGCTAGGTTTAAATTAATACTGGAATTGGCCTTTCCAATGAAATCCACAGTTTTTACACAGGAGATAACACAAGTCTGTCAAAAGCTACAGGGCACAAGAAAATATTTTGTTAAGAGCAATTTAGTGTCTACAAGATTAATACTTCAGAAATAAAGAACATCTGTATCTCTTGGTATTGTTGAGTCGTAAATTGATTTGACAGACCTGGCTAATCTGCTTGTGATGTATCTTTATTCAGCTTTTAGATCTGGAAGTTACATCTATATTTTCAGAGCTGTGATTTCATCCTAGTGATTTATGTTTATTATTTTATATTCACTTAAGGTACAACGTGCGCTCATTTTCAACAGGTGGATATCACTAAACGGCACCGTATCGTTTCATCTTTGGTACGTAAGGAACATGCTGTTGGACCTTGACCTACACAAATCACATGAATTCCCACGTGAATGGTTTGGAATCCTTTCTGTAACTGTTTTATTGTCGATTGACCTTATGGATGATATCCCCACGGCATCGCGTTTGATAGCAACGCTCTCACTGGCTTGACAGGATCTTTGGTTTCAGTCCATCACTTTAATGGGTCTCCAATTCCAGGTATCATTTCCCCATGTGGTATTGTTATTTATTTCATTTCTTTATGACTGTATTAGTTCCTAGTAGCACAGACACTGATTGAAACTCATTTTATTAGAGGTTGTGCAAACCAAGAGCAAAACCCTGGTGTCTATTCAAAACATCTTAAATAACTTAGATAACAATCTAAGAACTCTTGATTTGGAAATGATGGAATATCCCACCATGCTTCAGATAAAGACAGAAAAGCAAGGGGGGAAATCTAATGTAGGTCAAACTTCATACTCCTGGCCAAGAACCTTCCTGTTAGTTTTTCCTGCTGGACTAGAAAAATAATTTGTTGGACATGTGTATTGTCTGGTTCTGTCATTGCCATCTTTTGTGCTGCTCGAAATTTTTCTGGTCTGGAAGTCAGTTTCTGTTGTCTTGTACAGTGGAAAAAAGAGAGGAAAAGGGCCCCAGACTCTGGATTTCCAAAAAAAAGAAGACTGCACTGGAGAAGCTTGTTTTGGAAAGCTGAAAATATGCTGGTACACACTGCCTCTGAGGCCTATTTGCATACCATATGCAGAGGAGAAGGTAAGCTTGAGTAACCTGTAAATTGATGTATTACCTTGGTATCTACAAACCATTAACCAATACCATAGTCTCTGGCTATCCCACGTATTTTGGGGTGTTTGATGTTTTTATTAGTTTCTTTAGTTTTTTTAGTTTTTAGTTTTTTTTAGTTTAGTTTTTTTAGTTTTTTTCTGTTTTTTTTAGTTTCTTTACTTTTGGAAGAGGTTGGCTTTGGGTTCGCTTAAAAGCCAAGGTTTAGCTGAGCATTACATCAGATGGTTTCCAAACCCTTGGGAAATGGCCAGTGCATATGGACATATTAAACAGCACAGCCAAAGGATGAGAGATACAATGTCTGCTGAGAAAAGTAGGTTCAAATGTTAGTAATTTCCTTTCACATTTTATTTTTTTCTCATTAAACACAACTGCTACACATGCCGCATGGCTGAAGAGTAGGGATTTGAGGTAGGACTGTCTGGATCTGCTGCTTCCATCTGATACAGTTGATGTGTGCCATAACCAGTCATCTGAACACCTGCTTTGGGATTCAGAGAGATGGTTGTATCTCCATTTTACGGCTGGGGCGTTGATACTCAGAATGGAATTAATCAGAGATAAGTATTTAAGCCACGAAGTCAAAGAAATGCATATAGAAATGATTTCTGTATACAAATTCTGGAGGTCTGCCTGACGGGAAGGATGGGTTTAATTTTGAAGTGGGAGGAAAGGGAAAAAATTAACTAAAGGTCTTCTGGGGCATGTTTGTGGTTGTGTTGTCTTGACTTTAGGGTGTGGTACAACATTTCTGGCTCCCTCTCTGGTTATTAACAAACAGGCTGACAGCCCATAGCATACAGCGATATCGAAATGCGCATCATACTTCAAGGATGTGCATCACACCAGTACCTTGGCAGACCTACTTCTACATTGTGAAGACAATGAACATGATTTGTTTTCACAATGGAATTCAGAAGCTCCGATGATACCCAGCTGTTGGTCTATCCTTTCCCCGTGCTGACATCTGTAATATGCTACAACTGTGGGATTGCCTTCAGTCCAGAAAATAGGTGGGGTGGCTTTTTCTAGCAGTTGTTCACTGTAGATTAGAGCAAGTACCAATCCATAGCATGATCTAGCTTAGCCAGAGGCTACAGTAGATCTATAAAACAACTGAATAAACTGTCATTCCAGTGTATGTATCACACACTTGACTACATTGTAAATCATAATATTATCTTTCGGACCACTCTCGGAGCAAATGAAAAAAGTAATAACAAAAGCAAGGGATTGGGACTTGTGTTAAGCAACTCTTACCCAGGCAGGCAATGTGAGAGTTGAATTATATGTCTTCTCCTCTACTCTGTCCCACCATTTGGTATGTGTTTATGGTGGCTACATTGCAATTGCAAAGGGAACAGAGATGGCGTAAGAAAACTTCAAAAAGTGTTGGAGAAAGGTGAGAGGTGTTAATTTTCTGAAGACTGGGATCAAGACTAAGGCGTTTTGGGAGGCATCATCCTATCTAGTTAATAAAAAGTGCCAGCTGAAGCTGAGGAACAACTTTTTAGTTATAAAGATGAATAACTTTCTGCAGAAGTGCCTCTAACTGCTGTACGCTCCTGTTCATTCTGAATTTGGCTGTCAGGAACTGGTCGAAGATTTAAGCGGTAACTGTAATTGAAAACACGCTGATGATACTTTTGTTGTTTTATTTACCAATACTTCAGTGCTCCTTAGAGGTTTCAATAAGAGCTGACACAGAGAAAGAGCTGTTGGGCCAGAGACTCTACCCAAGAATGCAGACAAGCCCTGCTTAGAGAGTTAGAAGGTTAGTCAGGGGATTAGAAGAAATTACCACAAATGGATTTCAGTGTTATACAGGAGTAGAAGCACAGCATAAAAGCTGGCAGTAAAGGTAAGTTTCTCAGGGTAACTCTTGGAAGGAATTCACAAAGATCTACTCTTGTCAAGTGAGACTTTTTACCCTCTCTCTGTAGTCTGTGACAAGCAAGGAGCTACAGTAATCTCACTCCGTCACCCTTTACAGGAACATTCTCTTTATGAGCTACAGAGGGAGCCCAGTTGGCCTTGGACCCCGTTGATACTGAATGTTAATTTGCTACAGTGTGCTATGCATCCTTTTTTATGTATGTTGAATTCTAGCTCAGTCCCCCCCCAAATTTCTCAAAATACCATGCGACCTTACAGAGATGAAAAGTCAGTTTTCAGGCCTGGACGCACGTGAATATTTCATTCAGAGTGGGTTGTCATTGCTGATTTCCCATTGCAGTTTGTTACTAAGTTTCGCTAGTAGCCTAAAGAATTTTTTCTTCTCTTTCTCTTTTCATTAAATGAGTTATATTTGGCCAGAGATACCTCTGAAGTTTCAGCTGTCTGCCTTACTGCCTGAGACAGTAACAATATAAACTCAATATACTCTGAATGGCTCCGCTCTTTGGACTAAGATTTACGTAGAGGGACTGATATGCATGATTGTATTACCATTTTTGTGGTTTATATAAATCTTTTATACTTTAACATTCATAACTCTTACTGATCTGTTTGTATAAACATGTTCCTTATTAGTTACTCTTCAAATATTTTGTTGAAAGAATGCAAAGGAAAACGGTGATCCTCAGTAGAGGGAAAGAATAGCATGATTCAGGGATAAACAGCTTAGCCCTTTTCAAATTCCTTCTCATTATGGCACAGAGGATTGCATTTCAGAACTCTTCAGGATACATGCAGTCACCTTCATCAGAGGTTATGAAAAGAATTCACGTTTTGTAATTCTTGGAAGCTACTGTCCCCTCAGTCCTTCTATGAAAAACCATATGTATCAATATGGATCTCAAATAAGCCTCTGCCACAAAGGATGGAGTGTATGCACATGTCTGACTTTCCAGTAAACATTTTACCACACTGCAACTCGGAGTGTTGAAATATTTTAACAGAATCTGATCTGTCAAAAAATCAGATAAATGTGTACTTACGTGAAAAAATAACCAATCTCTCCCCCATGGAGAACTACTGCTTGTTCATGCTGTTCATATTTTAGGTAACTATGGCTTCTGTAAAGATGCACTTCACTTTATTTTTGCCAGGAAAATCATGAAAGCATTGGCTCATCCTCATCATGTGAACTCATACTCTGCATTTTCATGAGGTTTTGTCTTGACAGATCAGTTAATGCATGAATATTCTATGGTCAAGAGTAGGCAGATGGAAAGAAGCGAACGCAATTGAAAATGAGACAATTGAGATCCATAGATTAATTACATTACACAGGAAACCTGTGACAAGACTGACATCCTGTGCTTTTAGCTCATTATGGATAACCCAATGTCAATGAGTCAGATGAATGAAAGAGAATCATAGAATCATAGACTGGTTTGAGTTGGAAGGGACCTTAAAGATCATCGAGTTCCAACCTCCCTGCCATGGGCAGGGACACATCCCCGTCCAGCCTGGCCTTGAACCCCTCCAGGGATGGGGCATCCATAACTTCTCTGGGCAACCTGTTCCAGATCCTCACCACCCTCACAGCAAAGAATTTCTTCCTCAGATCTAACCTAAATCTTCCCTCTTGAATTTAAAACTGTTACCCCTTGTCCTGTCACTCCACTTTCTGAGAAAGAGTCCCTCCCCATCTCTCCTGGAGCTCCCTTCAGATCCTGGAAGGCTGCTCTAAGGTCTCCCCGGAGCCTTCTCCAGGCTGAACAGCCCCAGCTCTCTCAGCCTGTCCTCACAGCAGAGCTGCTCCAGCCTCTGAGCATCTTGGTGGCCCTCCACTGGACCCGTTCCAGCAGGTCCATGTCCTTTCTGTGTTGAGGACTCCAGAGCTGGACACAGGACTCCAGGTGGGTCTCACGAGCACAGAGTAGAGGGGTAAGAGAATGATATTTGAGGAGCTTCAGCTGCAGTGTGACAGAGGGAACTCTGTAACCAGGAGCCTGGTAGAGTATTATGCGTACAGAGACACTTGGGCACCTCTCAGTCCTACCAAGAGGGGAGAGATGGCTACAGCTTTGGTAAGTGTAGAGATTGTCACCCATGTGGTAGCAAGTGCACTTCTTTGAGTGAATATAAACTAGCCATAAACCTTGCAGAGATAGAGTCTGAAATTATTAGAGGGAGAACATGACAGAGCTTTTCAGATACCAGAGTCAGGGAATGATTAACAGTGACCGCTGTTCCATAATGCCACCATGACCTACTGTATATTTTGGGATCAGAAGTGAAATCCTACCAAACCCACGACACATCAAACAATGCTGGGAGTGTGAATTTGAGATATTGCAACATCAATTGTCAAATTTACAAACCATTCACTCCGTGCTTTCCTTTCACCTCATTCTTTATCCTCTTTCTCCATTGACACCGATCTCTCAGAAGTTTGATGTAGCTGTATAGGCTCCTGGACCATCTCGGGTTGCCAAAGAGATGCAGAAAACCCTCATAGTGACTGCAAGAGCTATAGTAGGAGCTCTGGTGCCAGGAGCAGCAGCCCCAGCAGCCCCCATGCCAAAAAATCACAGCTGCAGATGAGCCACTGCTGATGCGTGCAGGACGCCGGCTCACTTACTCAGCATGAAGTCGTTCAACAGATGCAGAAAAAATTCACAGCTCGCTCAAGCATTTCTCCCCTTCTCATTTTCAGCCTTTTCCTGCCTCATGCAGTATATGTTTTCATTAGCCCAGGTCCGTGTGTAAATACTGTGCCGCTGAGCGACCGCAAGATCGCAGTCCACTCCTGCTCAGCCAACTTTATCTGACTAATGTAAGTTGGGAACAGTTTGTGCTACATGTTTGAAATATAGAAAGATGAAGAAAACATAGAAAAGTGAAGAAAAGATGCTAAAAGAATGCTGTAGTTGCAAAAGCCAGGAGGAAAAAAAAGCTAGGAAATGTAAGAAATTAGGTTCTGTCTATGGAAATTAGACTCTGTCTATGGGACTAAATTGTATATAAGGGGATTTGAATAATTACTTTATATATTAATTTTCCTCCAATTTCTGCACTTTTTCTATGCTTGATGGCATCCAGCTTTTCCCAGCATGATGGTCAGCTTGATTTCTCCTCTACACGGCCATAGGGAGAACATTTGAACTCATGAGCAAGTCTTAATATTTTCAGTTCCTCTATCCATCACCAGAGGGTCTCCCTTTCCAAGAAAAGGAGAGATCAGGAAAGCTCTGGGGCTTGGAGATTGCAGAGTGCACAGAGATCTTTAGAGAGTTTAGCTGCCAGTCTCCATCAGAAGATGGCTAACTGGAGGTGGGTTCACTGCTGTGGTTAAAGACTTCTCACACTGAAACTTCACATAAACCTTCAGCAACGAAGGGAAATATTATATTGATCTGAATTTCACATGAATAGAAAGTATAAGTTTCAGATGGGTCAACCTTTGCTGATGGATAACTTTTTAAGCATGGTGATGAGTGGTAATAAAATGACTAATCAAAATTTTATACCTTTTACAATTAGAACACAATTCTTAATTTTAAATGGGTTTGAATGTAGGTGAAAGATTTAAGGAAAGGTTTGTTGTCACATACTCTCCAGAATGGACTCCCTTAAGACTAACAATGTGAAGGCTGATGTAACTCATCCAAACAACCATCCATCACTTGTTCACAGTATGTATTGCCTTAATTTTTTTTAATATGAAACTCAAACTGGAGTGAATATTATGAGCACACTGAGGCAGCTGATTCTAAAAATACAACATTTAGTAAGTTTTACTGCTGTGGCTTTAGGAAACTGTAATGCAGAGAGAAGAAAATGTGAGTTTGTAAACAAAATGTAATGAAGAAACTTTGAGAAGAAAATGGGAAGAAAAGATAGATTGTCCATGCTGCTGTGAGATGTCCTGCCAATCTACCAACCTGTCACTGGGAGTGATTCTACAGGGGGTGGTTAGAAACAAAAGTGGATATTCTGACTTCAGGAGGTATATATGAAGAAGGAGAAAGCCTTTAAATCTCCTGGAATGAGGCGGGAAAGAAAAGGAAAGACTAGAAGGAGCTAACAAACATTTCTAAAGAGTTTCCAGAGCCTTGCAGTTGTGATGGAGGGTGAAGGACAGTGCACCAACAAGGAAAGGTCTTAGATGTTGGTGATACAGCTAAAGATGATCTTGGTTACCAAGCATAGTCTTGGTTTTCACTGCTTTATTTTTTGTTCTTTCTTCAGCATCTCTCATCATTTACCAAGTCATTTAATATTTACTTAAAAAAAAATCAAAAAAAAACAAAAAAAGGAATAAATACTTTTCTGTTCTTTTCTCCTTTTCTAATAGCCTGGATGGTTTTGAGCAACTCAACTATCACTCTACTCTTTATGAAATTCTAGGCATATGACCACTCCTCTTGTTTTGAGGGATCCTGCTCTCACCACACAGACCAGGGATCTTCAGGAGTGTGAAGACCGTGCTTCCACTAAACTGCAAGAGCCCACAGTGATGTAGTGCCACACATTTGTGAAGAAAGCAGCTGGCAGCAAGTACAGGCTCACATTTTTTTTTTTTTTTTTGGAAAACATCAGGAAAGCAGAAGGAAATCTTGAGATGTGGTAGTCACACAAAACCTAGCGGATTTGCCAGCGCAAAGGATTTTCAAGTAGGGTTTTTTGGTTAAGTTCTGGTGTTTTTTCCTATGAAAGGAATTTTTGTTACTTTTGCTTTGATTTTGAAATAATGGGGAAGAAATATCTCTGAAGTGCAATTTTAAAAAAATTAGTTTATTTGAGTGTTTTAAGAAATTGTTTCTACTCTATAACGTTCTGTTTTCTTTTTTTCCTCATAATTTAGAAAAATCCATATTTTGATCCCTCGGAAATTCTCCCAGGACAGAATTCTAAAGCCTGTACTCCACAGTTTGCTCTCCCTCTCACTCAGGTATTTCATTATTTTGTGCACTTTTTAGCGTGCTTTTTGGTTTTCCATTTAATGGCAATTATAGTAATGCTGGTAATATTTTAATGACAGAAAATATGACAACGAATGCCCTCAGACACAGGGCAAAATTTATCATTGAATTCTGAGGGGTATCCAGACTGGCTAAAATTTTAGCTGTATTTAAATAGTGGGTTAGAAGAGCTTAGGTAGAATGCCATCTCTAATTAATGTCCTGTTTCTGTCTACGAAATCTATTTAATATTTTGTCTGATTTTCAAGGAAGCATGTTTGCACACCCTTTTCATGAATTTCCCATTTCAAGAGAAATCTGCCTTCTGATAAAAAAATAATCTATATGTTTTTAAAATTTTAGTAGCACTAGTGATATTTTCTTTGGGTTCTACGTTGCAGATTCAGGACATTCTTTTTAGTTGTTTAGCTGCTTTTCCTGTCACAGTAACATCTCTGCTTTGGCCCTAGTTTTGTTCCGATCATCTTTTCACAGTTGCTCTATCCAAGCTGTGAAATCAGTCACAAACTGCCCTTTTTTTAAGGTTTTTGTGTGCATGCCTCTTAAACTCTGGATGCACTCAGCTCACTGCTTCCGAACTACGACAACTGCCCTACCTTGTACTTGCACTTTGGAACCCGTATTAGGTTATAGCGTTACATTTTCTTTGGATCTAATGTAGCTGGAGTGCTTTTGGGCAGATTAAAGATTTATGAATTCCCCACACAACCTTTCACAGGAAATCAAAATTTTAGGGGTCATGTAAATGTGGTGAAATGTTGTCTACACATACGGGAAAATATTGATGTTGAATATATATATTTTTTAAATATATATTTTTGGAAACAATAAGGAGCATGAAGGCAAGAAATAAAGAGTAACACTTGGAGATATTTGATTAAGCTCTAATAAAAACAGACTCGAAATGGATATTCCTCTGGAAATTTTTGCCCAATATGCTGTCTGCCTAGATAGAGAGTTAGCTACAGTGGTGCTACCAGGAAACAAAACTATGGACTTTGACTAGAAAGAATCTTAACTCTCCTAAACCTTGGCAGTTTCTCTAAATTAATATCTGAATCGTTCCCACAAGCAGTTTTAATTTAGATTTTAGCAATTCAAACCCTTTCATAAAAAATGTCTTTAGCAGTAGAGATTTAAAAAAGGAACAAGCCTGTCTTAGAGCTTAGTTTAAATAAATGATGTTATAGCTCAGTAATGGTCATTTGAACTTCACCCACGTGCAGTCTAACTCCACTGAAATAAATGGCATCACAGTAGTGATCAGGCTGGGTATGTACCTTCTTATTATTTAATTGCATATGAAATACTGGTACCATAAGGTCTGAGATCCACATCATCAATTAATATCATTGTGCTGTGTGTCTGTATTTGAAAAAATGCCAAAAGTAAGTGTGTGTACGTGCGTGGCCTTGCTTTTAAGTGAGAAAGTGAAACAGGATCAGTAATTACTATAAGAAAGGGAGAAGGGAAGGGTAATGGAGCTTAAAATTTGATCAGCTCTCCTTACTGAGGACCCTCAGTTCTTAAGTGAAATTTTTAATTCTTATACTCCTCCTCAAACAAAGTCAGCACGATCAGGGTATCAGGTTTGGGCAGGCACTTTTATTGCTTTTAAAGTTACCTTATATTTCTATCTGGCTCAGTGTCTTCCAGCCCTAACCCCTCTGGTGATTATCTGACATCGCCTTTCGCCGGGGAGGTGACCATTTCTGAAAACTTCTTTTTCATAACGTTTTGGAAAGTGCAGGGATGGTTTGATATTGACCACAATAAATCTTACTCTGCGTGACATTTCAGATGACTGTTAATTCAATTAAAATTCTTCTTGAAGGTTGTAAGGGAACTGAGAATAAAAGGCACATTATGTGGCTGTCAGGTATGCTGGTTACACTTCAGGCTGGCAATGGTTTTGTGAATTTCCCTGGGGTTCATGGAGCTCCAGATAGAAAGGGATGTTTGTGAGCACTTTTGGCTGGCTGTTCTCTTTCATCCACAACCCTTCCTTTAGACCCTTGTATCTGCTTCGCTGACAGACTGGATGTTGCAATGTATGTGGTGATGTATAAACTTTATACTATCTGAAAAAAAATAGTAAATTATGCAGAATGGCCCATTCAGGAAGGAGATCCTCCTTACACCTGTGTTTTGGACTCTGGCTTCAATCATGATGAAGCTGATGTATTGATTTTGACCCATAAACTGTTTCGATATTAAACTGCCTGAATCATAATCTTATAGATGATCTGAAGCGCTAACAAGAAAACATATAGCAAGTGGAGAATAAATGAAATTACGGAGGAATCATAGAACGGTTAGAATTGGAAGGGACCTTGATGATAGTCTTGCAGCATTTTCAAAGATGTGAAACTGCTGTTGTTCTGAGTTACAGTTAGTGGGTTATAAGTCAAATTGCAGAAAAAAGGCGTAGACATCAGAAAACACTTTCTAACATTGAGGTTAACAAAGCCCTGGAAAATATTCCTGGGGCAGATGGTGAAATATATAACTGGAGGCCTTCAAAAAGCTTCAACTGACATGCAGAAGCAGCTGAAGTCTTCTCCAGCTTCAATGCTTTGGTCATACTATGGGTTACGTCCTTCTGACCTCAAAGATCCTGTGTAGACTATGAAAAATCCTACTCTGGAGGATGAAAAGAGCAGACATGTAGTTATGCGTTGCCTCTTTAAATGGGAGATAAGAAAATATTTTGGTTTTAAAATTGCTTTGCTTTTGACATAAAACATCTTAAGTCTAGTAACTACTATCCCTCTTTACAAATGCCTTGCTTTCTCCTTGATATTTCCATAAATATTAAGCTGACTGCCATTTGTATCCTGGCTTGTGTTGTCAGCTTCGAATCCATTGGGTGTGAGTGTCTAGAGGTCTGTTTGAACTTTTACAAATGATCCAAATAAACACAGACAGTGAAATTCTGATTATTTTTTTTTTTAATTTTAAATTTCTTACTATTACTACTGATTTCACCAGGTATGTTCCATGAAAAGATGCAGTGCAGTATTTGAAACATACTTTTGGCAAATATTTAATGTACAGACTAAGAAGATTCAAGGACAAACAATTCAAATAAACCAAAGCCACTCAAAAACTACCACTCTACAAAAATTTAGAGCGAGGTATAAGTAGCTGAGGTTTTTTTGGTTCAAACGGTCAAATCTATTTTCAATCCGTTCTCATCAAAATATACTTCACTTATTTTGGCTCTATGTCATATGAAACAATAAAAGTGGTGATGTGTTGAAGCAGAAACTATAAGGTGAGAAAGTAAAATCTGTTTTCTAAATTTATGTGGCCTTTTGGGCTTGGATTTATGTTATAATTGGCTACCCAAATACTATAATCAAAACCTTATTTCTGATTTCAAAGAAAGCCAATGGGTTGGGTTAGAAATAATGAAAGTACACTCCAAGAAGTTGTAGGAGATCAAATGTTAAACGAGAAGTTTAACCCTGAATAAGTTTCTGATTTTTATTTTTTATATATAGGAATATGAGAAAATGCTAAAGAAAGAAACATTTTTAACTAAAATTAAAAATATTTTATACCAAATAATCCCTTTTAGAAAAAAAGAACATAAAACCAATTGAAAATGGTGTGTTGTTATTTTAAGAAGTTCACACCAGTGGAAGCATTAGGTGAAACACGAAGAACAGTTTTAGGTACTGTCACTATTTTCACAGACCTCTCCCTCTGAAAGACATATCCAGTTGTTCTCATAACTGTAAAGGTCTGATTTTTATAGTGAATCTCTGGTCCTATCTTATTACATCATGGTAACTTCAATGACATCTAACATCCAAAATCCAGGTACTGAAGATAATAAACATCAGCTGAATTTGCTTTTAGCACAGACGGCAATTCTCTGAAGATGATGTACATCACCTAGAAGAGAACTTTATGACAGCTACAGCTCCCAAATTAACCTCTTCTCCATGAGGGAGAAACTGAAAATAAGGTACACCTTCTCGTTTTATGCAGCATGAACCCCACGCATCCTGAGACTTCTCAGAAACAACCTTTCCTTTGCCGTTTACAGCTTCCCTCTTTGTTAAAACCACTTCAAAATGGAAGTCTTCACTGCAGCCTTCAAAAATGGTTACCTAAATCACAGAGTGGTTTAGGCTGGAATGGACCTTCAAGATCATTGATTTCCAGGCTCTCTGCTGTGGGTAGTACACCTCAGAGTACAAAGGCAGACTTTTCTTTTTTTATGCTTGTAGGTACACACATAATTCATACAAAATATCTCTATGTACACAAAAACTTAGAGCTGGGCTTTCAATTTATGGAAGCATAACTTCATCACTGTACAAAGCGTTTAGGGCAGAGGACTTATGTCTGTTTCAAGGTGACCAACAGCATCCTAGCCTGTATCAGGAACAGCGTGGTGAGTAGGACTCGGGAGGTGACCGTCCCCTGGTACTGGGCACTGGTGAGGTCCCACCTCAAGGGCTGTGTCCAATTTTGGGGCCCTCACCACAAAAAAGACATCGAGGGGCTGGAGCGGGTCCAGAGAAGGGCTCCTAGGTCTGGAGCACAAGTCTTGTGAGGAGCAGCTGAGGGAGCTGGGGGTGTTCAGCCTGGAGAAGAGGAGGCTGAGGGGGAATCTCCTGGCTCTCTCCAACTCCCTGAAAGGAGGGTGTAGCCGGGGGGGCAGTCTCTTGTCCCAAGGAACAGGTGATTCGACAAGAGGAAACAGCCTCAAGTTGCACCAGGGGAGGTTCAGATTGGAAATTAGGAACAATTTTTACATGGAAGGGGTTATGAAGCCTTGGAACAGACTTCCCAGGGAAGTGGTGGAGGCTCCATCCCTGGAGGTATCCAAAGGACGTGTTGACATAGTGTTCAGTGACATGGTTTAGTGCTGTTTTTTTTATCAGTTAGGTTGATGGTTGGACTCGATGATCTTAAGGTCCCATCCAATCCAGACAATTCTATGATTCTAACTTCTGGCTGTAGCTGGTTTTGGGTATGAGTTGGGACTTCCTCAAAACACACACGGACTATGAGCCAGCTACAGCTTTGGATATTATATATATGACTTTGAAGTAACTGGAGCACTTTCATGCTGGTCCATGCTACAAAGCTTGGTAACTTCTAACTGATTTTGCACATTCTGTACATCACTAACCACTCTAGATGTTTTTTGATGATGAGGATCTGTTAAATCATCTACACCTGTAGCAGGGTATAAATCTCTCTGATTTGACAGCATTTTCTGCTCACTTTGCCTCCACATAAAATATGTCAACAGTTCGAAGCAATGGAGAACTTTAACACTGTTGTGAGTAGCACAGTCTACATCAATACGCCCATTGTTCAGTGTCTTGGCATCTCTAAATGAAAAGGTAGTGCCAGCACAAGGCTAAATTAACAAAAAACCAAAACCCTCTGTAACTTTTCTGAAGTGAGTTTCCATGAAGGGCATATTTGGGGAGAATTTTTTATTACAGAACCATTCATAAGGAACTGGAAGAGTTTTCTGTCACATTTACATAAAAACTGAGCTTGGTTAGAGAGACTGCAAAAGCAATCACTCTTCAGCCTTCATCTACCACTAACGTAGTCAGCTGTTCCTTCAAAGCCTTGCTCACTACAATGGCTTTCTGAACCTTTTTAGGCATTCTTTGCAAGAAAGGTTTTTTAGAAAGTGACTTCTCTGGGCTTTCCAATACTTTTTTTACTGCATAACCAACACACAATGAGTTTTTATATGTTGGCCATGCAACTATTCTTTTATTATTATAGAGGTTGGATTTTCTGTAATAAGTTGGAAGAATAAATATTCTTGGAATAGAATTTATCCCATGCCTCCATGCACATAGACTTTTCAGGGAATAGAAAATTTAAGGCTGATTTAAACAAAAATAAGCGAACCCCGATGCTATTTGTTCTACGATGTTCTGTAGTAACACCAGCATTCAGGACAGTTCTACACCATATAGGGGGGTTTCTCAAAAGCCAATAAGCTGGTAGACTTCCAGAAAAATCCCTTTTCCAAATGTGGTGATACAGCACAATTTTACCCTTGCTCCAAAGGTAAATTAATCACTTAAGTAATTTTTGCTGGCTTAGCCGTACTGTGTGTGGAAATGAAGTAGCACCAGGAATCTGGTACTTCTGGGCTAACAGTCAATGAAACATCCTGGTAAAAAGGTGAAAAAGGAAGAGGAAGTGGTCTACTATTTTCATGTCAACCTCAGTGGAACTGCAACAGCCAAATAATGGCAATCACAAATTAAAATCCAAACTAGAAGTTGAGATATTCTTACTTAGGAAAAGAAATTTAGCAACTTCAGTTAACAGCAGGCTGTTTATTAAGGAGCAACATCTGCCAGCCTTTTCAGCAGTTACATATGTTTAAATACGAAATTTGAAATGCTGTCTTTGTCCGGTCTCTTTATAAAATCTGAAAGCAGCTTGAAAAATGTTTGAAACCAACTTGAAAGCAGTGACGACATTGCTCACATAAGACCATTGCCATTTCCCTGAAGCAGCGGAATACACAAACGCTAACTTGTACCTCGTGTGAAACATGAGAGTCTATATTTTCAGTAGAGTTCTGGCAGAAGCCAGTATTATGTAAGTTTTAAACCCAAGATTCCTTGCCTTACAGAACTGAAGTTCACAAATTTAATTGTTAAGATTTAACTGAGAAAATGAAGTTGGCCTGAAATAGGGAAGTAGTACACCATAAGAAATTTTTTAGGATTAGAGCTTTCATTTGACACGGACAATATTTTGTGTTTTTCTCAGCCACGAGATATGATGAAAACTGTCCAAAACATACAACACCCATTAGCACAACCTAATTTTGTGTTTTGCTCCTATGTAACTGTTGGCTGGAAGTAGAGAGGTAATTTATCTTCCTACTTAGTGTAAAGTCCCTTGTCATCTGCTGATTGACTGGCATAAATCATTATTAACTTTTGGAGCTCCTATTTATTTATATAGAGTGAGGAGGCTTACAATTTGTTTTGGTTTTAAATGACAACATACTGTGTCAAACTAATGTCTCATGTAGTTTCCAGATTCTACGGTTGTTTAATCAAGTAAGTATTCATAATTCTTTCAGTAGATCTCCAAGTAGAAAGCATATGACAAATCTGGCCAGAATTCTTTGAGAAAGAGATTTTTTTTCTCCCCTTCCTCCCTTCCTCCCTTCCTCCCTTCCTCCCTTCCTCCCTTCCTCCCTTCCTTCCTTCCTTCCTTCCCTCCCTCCCTCCTTCTTTCCCTCCTTCCTTCCCTCCTTCCTTCTTTCCCTCCTTCCTTCCCTCCTTCCTTCACATAATACTGGCATAACCTCAGCTACTAAACTTTTCTAAGGCAGAGCTGTAGTAGTTGCAGTATTTCTGTCATGCTCCCTCTCTTCCTACAGATTTCACCCCCCAGAAAAGTAAAATTAGGAAGAGTGGAAAGAAATGTTAATGTTAAAGAACAATTAGTGATGAAAGGACAGGAAATGGTACCGGGATGTCAAAATACACTGTATTGTAGGAAATGCACCCTGACCATTATAACTGTGGCTTTTAGGGTCGCCGTTTTTGAAATGGAGTTTGTTAGTTCCTGCAATTTGTAGAAGTGATTAAAAAACTGGAGTTTATATTTTCTACTCTTGAGCCTAAACATAGACCACGTGAAACTCTGGGTTTTAGTGAGAGGTTAAAGTCAAAAATCTATAGATAGACTAAATGGTACTTGAAGAAAAAAAACCTAAACCTAGCCAACACAACCTCTCTCAGAACTCTACCATTCCTGCCAAACATCCACCCAGACCAGGTTCTTTGCAAAGCAGTGCTGAAGACCTGCATGTTATTCATCCTACAGGTTGTCATATAATCTAGTATGCCATTAAAATGCCGAATTTATTTCTACTAAAACTCCAAATTCATTGCAAAACAGATCACTGTGACAGACTGACACACTGACTCCTTTGTTTTTTACCCTTAAGCTATCACTTATTTTAAAAGGTAGAGTTATACAGGTAGAAATCACCTATCTTCTCTTTACAGTTGTTTGAACGTAAGGTGGAGGTCCCTTGGAGGTCTCTTTTGTTTTTATTTCTTAGTACTTCAGAAAGTTTTGCCATGAGAATTCTTGCAAGAATGGATTAATGAGGTAGATTTAGATGGATTCAAGAGGAGTTAAGGGAGGTGGTGTAGTGATACAGCCTAGAAAGCCAACCTGCATCAAAAGAAGCGTGACCAGCAGGTTGAGGAAGGTGATTCTCCCCCTCTGCTCTGCCCTCCTGAGACCCCACCTGGAGCACTGTGTCCAGCTCTGGAGTCCTCAACAGAGAANTAGACACTGAATGTAGCAGTGGTTTCACTGTCCCTCTGTGGCTCATGTAGCTATGAAGTCTTAACTTCTGCACCACTTTTCGCATCTTTCCCATCTTTGCTTGTTTTTTTTTCTCCATTTATTTGTAGAAACAGAGCTTGTAGCGAAAACTAATTTCTAAACAAAAGTGAGGGTTGTAGTGCAGCTGAGTTATTTTCTGCTTTAAGAGCTGGTAAATATTAGGTCATCCAAACAGACAACAGTCTCTGCCTGACACAGACACACAGTCCAGGAAATACAATACTAAATATTAGTTACTCGAAACAAGGGTTGCAGTGAGCAGGGGCTGAGCGATCCATAGGCTGCAATGTCTCCTTACAAAACAGCTCGCGGACCGATTCCAAGAGTGGACAAATTTGTCAAGGTTACAAATGAGTGAAATTTGGCCAGCAAACAGTCCCCCTGAGCTTGCTTGTTAACTAGATGAATTTCTTGCTTGTTCACAGAGCAGGCAAACATGCCACTTGTCTGAGTTCTGGGAGTTTTTTGTGGATGCTTTCCAGTTCCAGGGGTTTTACTGTGGTAGGGGAGGATTTGGCCCAACATATATCTGTTTTTTTTGTGTGTGTGTTACATAAAATTGTAGGAAGATAGCTCTGCCAAAGGGCACAAGTCATTTTTTTTTTGGTCTTAACAGCCCAGAGTTTTGTTGATCATTTTTCCCAAACAGGATGTCTGTGCAGAGGGGAAACATTCTGTTATTTAGTTTATTTCTGCTATGATTTTTTAAAATTTCATCAGGTTTCTTTATTTTTTTTTTTTTTTAGTACAATATTCTAAGGATAAAAATATTCACTGACTCCATACATTATAATATCGTTGTGAGATAGTATATTTAATAATTGAGTTTCCTATTGGTGGTGTGAGGCAAACTAATCTGATCTGAATGAGACGGTATCATGGGACATCCTCCTAGAAACTATGCTAAGGCACATGGTGGAACAGGGAGGTCTCCAATCCTCTGCAGCTACACCAGGATTCTGCAATTTCTTAAAAATCTACATTCACAGTTTCTGAAAAAAAACCCGCCCCAAAACAGCCACAGAATGTATGTGGATTAATGCCAGTTATTATTGCTGTTGGGCAACTGTTTGCAACTCACTCATTTACACCTCCAGGTTTCACTTATCTGTGTTTCATAATCATTCATATAGAGCTACTATCAAATATTCCATCTCAGATTTACTATAGACTGAAAATTCACTACTGTTACAATGTCAGTTCTGAAAAAAGCTTTTTTTTCTTCTTCTTTTTTTTTTTTTTTTCTTTAAACTGAGGTAAACTTCCATCATGAGTGGAGAACTGCAGTGTTTAAAGATAATTAAATTATCTTCCAAATACTGGAATTTAGCATTTATCTCTGAATCATTTTTTGGTTTTATAACTTTTTATTAAGCACCCTGTCTGGGTGCAGATGTATATTTTTGTGTGTGAAAGGATATATATGGCTTTTTGGTGTTTCATGTTGCATTCTTAAAATTTTTCTTGCAGGGTTGTTTTGTGGGGTTTTCTTTCCTCTTTCTTTTTCTTTATTGCATATGATGAATATTATAGATTAGACAGTGGATATTACTTACCTTGACCTCAGTAAGGCTTTCAGCATGGATTCACAGTAACCATGGAGCCAGCTGGAGAGACAGGAACCAGATGAGTTGATTACAAGGTGCCTGCTGGTCTGTTGAGCTCAAAGGGTTGCAAGGATGGGTGTTATGTGAAGTACCACTGACAACTCTTCACTAATGACCTTCCTTAGGTGTCACTGCTGGGTCTCATGCTATTTAACATCCTCATTAATGATCTGGATGGCACAGTGGAATGCACCTTCAGCAATTTCATAAACGACACCAAATTGGGAGGGTGGTCAGCACGCTGGAGCGTAGGGCTGGCATTCAGAGAGGTCCACAACCAGCTGGAGAACCAAGCTGACAGAAATCTCATGAAGTTCAGCAAAGGCATATGGAGTGTACTGCACCTGATATGATATGATAATATCATGCAGAAGTATATACAGCATGTACATGCACTGACTGGTCGAGAGCAGGTTTGCAGGAGAGAAACTGAGAGTTCCAGTGAGCAACAGGTTGAACATGATGGAGCGGTGTCCCCTTAAGCTGGTTTTCTGGGCTTTTACAGCTAAAGGTATGTGAAGCAGGTTGATTGTGTTCAGGTGGTTCATTGTTTTCCTCTGTTATTTGTGAGACTGTACCCGGAATACCTTGCTCAGCTTCTGTTACCCATACGAAAAAAAAAATGACCTTGCCATGCTGTCAGGGGTTGCAAACAGGAAGAAAATGCTGACTTTTCAGGCACAGCTTGAAAAGATATAGATAATGTCAGCAAAAGTCAAAGCCCATTCCCTCTACGTTTCTGGGGCCTCCAACAATCTTTGATCTAAACAGTTGCTGATGTACCTGCACTTAAAGCTGGACTTAAGTTAGCAGCAGAGTGGAACCAGGACTTGGAAGACGCTTGGTCTTTCAGGAACATTGTCACAAGCTACTGTCAAGGATAAGCTTTTACAGTGGGACAGTGGCACAACAAGGCTGGATGAATAATGACTGGCTGAGATGGAAGAATGAGGACAGAGAAGGTGATTTTGGTGGTGTTTGCCTATCAATGGGAAAGAAAAGGGTATAGCAGATAATAAAAGCGAAGATGTCTCAATAATTGGGCTACATAATATTTACTCACTTCTTACTCAAACCTAGCAAGTGAGTTGGACCATTTTCACTTATTGAAAAGGTGGAAATTACTTTCAGGGAAAGTCTCCACGTTCAATTTCATAATAATCTCAAAAAGGATATTAGGAACATAGAGAGACTCTACAGAAAATGGGAGAAAATAAGACCGGTCAGCCAAGGAACCTCATCTTAAAGTTCAGGAAGGATAAAATAGGATTGCCAAAAATTCAAGCCGCATTAACACTTGTAAGAACTATTCACACAAACGGAAAAAGCTTCTTCCAATGCAGAGATAAAGAAGGAAATTGATGCTTGTGATCAAAAAGAAAATGAAATGCTTAAAATAATCAAATTTCAAGGCCTGAAGAATATCTGTTTTCAGAATTCTCAAAACAGAAATATGAAGCTGTAGATTGAATAATTAAAATGGGTAATAAATATATCAACTAGGCATTAGCACAGTGTAATTAGAAAACAGCAAAGGAGGTTCCTAAGCTATAAAGCAAGAAAATGATCCAGTAAATCCATTTATTTTAGTATGTCTTCAGTGGTATTTGTTGCTCTGAGAACAGAGTGTAAATGTTCAAGTAATTATGACAAAAGAACTAAAATGGGATTGCTGTAATATACAATATGTATTTACCCCATATAGATTATGCCAGACTAGACAAATGGGTAAGAAAACAGAAATTCTAGACAAAGGAAGGAATGTAGAGGTAGCCTACCTGGATTGCAGTGAAAAAAAAATGCATATAGTATTACAGATGAAATTATTGACAATGCTGGAAACACTGAAGATTGGAAGAGGAGCCATCAATGTGTAATGACAAGGAGGTAATAAGATGTAGTGGTGAAAGAGAAAATGTCTTGCTGGAAAAGGTTTTCAGTAGAGATTCTAAAGAACTCACCTTCAGTGATTCATATTCTTTAAGAACTTATATTATATGAATCAAAGAACCCTTATGACTTCTCTAAAAAGTCACTGCATGTTATTTTCATTGGTGTCCTTGGCAGAAATAGTGTGTGCTGAAGGGATCAGGCACAACAAGGAAGCGCTGCCTCTGTGAACAAACTTGGACTTCACGGGAGAGCTGGATGCCCTTGGAGACCTGAGCAATGGAAGTGATCTGAAATTCTGCAGGATTTCATACATGATTCTACACTTAGGAATTACCCATGGACTAATACTTTAAATTCAAAAGTAGGAAACAGATTTGAAAACAAAGGTGGAATTTGACATCTCCGGAGAGCTAACAGCTAGATAGATGATGCAAGCTGTGAAAAAAGGAGAATGGGCTTTGAGATTTGTCTAACTGAGGCATTTTAAGTGATTTTTAGAAAATATTTCAGTTGTATTATTGTTACTTTAAGAAATGTCATTTGGAATTCAGGCTGCAATATAAATAAAGAACAACTATGTGTATGGTGTAGGGAAGGGATAGCTTTTCATTTGAACAGACATCATTTGATGTCCATCAAAGCAAATATAAAACTGCTGTCACTGTAAAGGAGTAATGCTGCTCAATGCTTAAACATGCTTTTCTGCCTCTTCTCCCAGCAACTGCAGGGGAAGTTCAAAAACTTTTTGAAGAGGCTATGTAGTGCGGTTCCTCACCATGACAGTGACCTGTAGTCATTGAAGTAGCCAGTTTCATTTGTTTGGGTTATATTTACCAAATTTATTCATACAATTTCACGTCACTTCCCTCATCTTAGATAATTCACAGTGTACTCTTCCCTTCTTTCCCTACTCCCTTTTCTTCAAATCACTTCCTCACCATTTCTTATGCTTATAATATTTTTACTTTTACTATTTCTGCACTATGTGTGTATTTCTAATATTGCTTTTGAGAGCTTTCAATCACTTGCTGACACACACAGGTTATATGCATAGGACAGTTCTTGATGTACTGAGTAATACAGGTTTCTTACGTGTAATATTTATAAACTCATGACTTTTGGACAGCTGCAATTCACATATGGTTTTACCATCTCCTACTGATGCTTATTAAATGCTTATACATCATATGCTGTATGTTTATATGCTAGAGGCATATGTGCTTTTATAACTTTCATTTCTTAATGTACGTACAAGCCACGGAGGCTCAAATCATGTGTTTTTAATCGATGGCATCAAACAAAACAGATCCTTTCAGCCTGGTGATTTAATGTCAGAGGGTTTGGCTTAATGAAACACCTTCCAGCTCCCCCAAGCTATCCCCTATTGCCTGGAGGCAAAGTCACTGATCTGGTGCCGTGGATCAGTGCATCTCATCTCTGCTGAGTTCAATAGAATTACATCAGATCAGGCTGGTTTAGGGTCTAGGCAGCAAAACGTAGCACTGCGAAGTGCTTTGGTTTGTACATTCATAGCCAGTGTTCTGCCTGTGCTGCAGAAGGTTTAAAGCAGCTTTCAGGGAGGCTGTCTTTTTGCCCCAACATCTCAGTGGATCATTAACTCCACTGTTCCCTAAGTCTCTTTATAAAGATGTATCCAAGAGAAATCAGCAAACAAACTGGAGAAACTCAGGTGGTGTCCCGCTGTCACGAACAATTTGCTTGTTCCTGCCCTGATTTGATTCCCAGCACTTCTCAAATGGCTAGATTTTAAAATCTTTACAATTTATTTCAACACAAAGACAATTGGAGGGGTGAGGACAGTAAAATAATGATTCTACTGAAAATATTGCTGAAGCCAAATGAGAAAAATTCACTGTCTACTTTCTGTAAACTCTTACTGTTGAAGCCTGAGCATTTTTTTGCAACATCACACCCAAATGCATCACACAGACTTACTTTTATAATTACTGATTCATATTTAGCTTGATTTTTAAAGACAAAAGGCTTTTTCCTGGTTGATGTCTGTCCAGCTCTCATTTTCAGTAACATCTGAACCCACTGGCTAGTTTCAATCAACATAGACACAGCAAAAAATATTACATTCCCACATAGTTGGTGTTCTTTTTCTTTTTTTAAATAGGAATTAGGTAAAGAAGTTACATCATTAATGATTATAATAAGGAAATTGAATGATTATAATAAGGAAATAATAAAAGTCCTTGGCAGAATCCGCAAGGATGATTCTTACAGCTCAGGAAACCAGCTATTTATATTTCACTTCATGTTTAAACAGAATGGGTTTATGGACTGGGGAAAAAAAAGACCTTGGATGGGGTGGTTATGTCCTGTTGTTCTTTTTTGGAATTAAAGACTGAAAATCCTAAACATAATTAATGTAAAATGAAAATGACCAACATCTCTTCCTTGCCCTCTGCACCTTGCAGAATCAGATGTTCCTTCCCTAAGACCATAGTCCTGATGCTTCTGTTTGAAAAACCACGATGCTCTGACATTTTTTTTTGAGCACAGGTATTGTCCAAAGAATTAAGAGATGGAGATTGTAATGTTCTGTGAATGTGGAGCAGGATGACATGTTCCTGCAGATAAACTGGGCATTTATCCAAGCCAAATTCACAGAACTTTTATCTTAAAGGAGGAGCTTCCAGAGTGAGAAATCTGCTGTGTAGTCATTCCTGTTGTAGCATATGACATTGCCTTTACACAGTGACCGTGACCAGATTGAGATAATCAAGCCCAAGCCAGTAGAGATCATAGGTACTTCTTGATAATATGAATCTTCATTTGCTGGAAATGACTGTGTTCTGTAACAGTTTGACATTTATATGAAGCAGAACAGTAAGAACAATAGGATATTACTTTTGCTTCAAGCTGAAATTGAGACCTGGCCTTGTCATGCTGGTTTTCAGTGAGAAATCTGCCTTTTCTATAACTTTACTGTGGTATGAAGGACGGAGGAAATAAGGTGTTAGGTCTCTTTTGCAGATGAAGGCCTCCAACATGCAAAGATCAGGAGTCTTGTAAAAGGTCGATGGAAATTTTGAAATATGACTAAGCATTTCATCCCCAGCTGGTGGAATCCCAGGCCAACATTTTAATCATATTAACAGTCCTTACTTTTATATATTTTTTTAGACTATCTCTGAAATTGAATTTATGGGATCTCAGTTTGTGCAGATCTCAGGAACCTGCCAGACTACGTGGATTAAGTCCTAGTGTTTTCCTTTGAAAAAAGCTGTTCTCTCTCTCAAACAAATATGCTTAGCTTAACAAAAATACATGGTCACTGTCCTGAAGTGAGTGGAAGGGTGCAGGTATAAGAGAATTAACCCTCTGCTAAATAGTTACTGAGATGACAAGAAGTGTCTGCACTGTATGGTTGGACTCGATGATCTCAGAGGTCCTCTCCAACCATGAAGATGCTGTGATTCTCTGTTCATTAAAACGTTCCTTGTTTGTTTGATTTTTTTTTTACTGAAATCTGAATAATTTTTAACAATGTTATGTATATCTAAATTAGTCATGTTTCAGATTAAATGGTATTGTTCTTTATTTTTATAGGAGTATGTACAGCAATCATAGAATCATGGAATCAGGGAATTGTCACAGTTGGCAGGGACCTCTAGAGATGACTCTGAAGAACCTAATGACAGGCCTCTGTTCTGGATCAGGAGCTAAAGCCAAAGAGAATGAAAACCAAAAGAACATCTGTATTATCCACGATAGTAAATGAAGAGAAGTTGTCATCTCGTATCAACCCTCCAAGTGCTGGAACTCTTTAAGGTCTTCATCTTTAAGGTGCCTTCTAACCCTAACCATTCTAGAATTCTATGATTTAATTAGAAGCCAATCAGTGTGGGAAAATGCTTGTTATTTGTTGTGACACGTGGCAACCTGGTGCTCTTGGATCACTGTTCTTTTCTTGGTAAAACAAGTCAAACCAGCAAAAAATCAGCAGAACTTGAGCAGAAAGTTTAGGGGAGAAAACCATTGTTCACGTCTTGCCTTTCAAGAACTTGTCTAGCAGAATGGTGACGGCTTCTGTATGTATTGGCTCATTTTATTAAGAGAAAGAAAAAAAAATATGATAGACTCCTCCAAAGATGAAAATATTACGTGCAGCTGTGGAGATTCAGCTGAATTTTTTGTCACTGATCTTAACAGCAGTTAATGTTAACATTGGCTTTGGAAAAGTGAAAATATGAACTTGTTCCTGACTAGACTGAGAGGCAATGGGGGTTGCTTATCTTATTTACTAAGAAAAACTTTTTCAAAGGCTTTGATCTAGCTTGTTCTACACTTTATTATTGCCCAAGTCTCTGTGATATTACTGTCAGTCTCCATTTTCTCGAGTCATAATCTCTTTCCTATTTTCTTAGAAAGGACTTAGTTTTTAAAGCTATGTGTGGAAACTGTCAGAATAGAAAGTGTTTCAGAAGATCCCAGGTTTCATGGGGGAAAAACAATGAGAAAATGTTGTGATTCCCATGAGAGGGGGAGACTTTGGCAGAACCTTCTGGGTCTCTTTGTGGGAAGGGAAGGTTTCCAAAGTTTTCTCCAAGGAAGGAGAAGATTTTTAAGTTCTCACTGAGAGATATCTATTTGAAATTATAATTACATTTCTACTGCACAGATTTACATTTGAATAATTAAATGTTTCACAGCTTTGTGCAAGAAATGTTTTCTCAGGCATGGATGATGTTGTTAGGACTTGTGTTCAACACTAAGAGTAGTGGGGGTTTGACATCAGTCATTTACAGGCAAATGCAGAAAGTGTGACTGTACTGTGTTCATTAACCAAGGAGCAAAATTGTACATGGAAACAAGAATGTTCCCAACAGAGTCAGAAGGAATCCCAGTTTTTTTACACTGGTAGTAATTACTTTTTTATGAGCTGATACTGCATGACTTCAATATTTGGAATAACTAATTCGTCTTTAAACTAGGGTAGTGTATTTCCTTGAAGGTTTAAAGCATTTCTAGTATTCGGCACCTCACATGATGCTCATAATTTGCTTAAAGAGGGATTATTTTTTGTGAGGAGGAGCTCATTTCCCATGTTAAGGAAAGTGGTAGGGAGCCTGGACTAATTAGAAACCTAAGAACTATCCTATGCCACAACGACTGCAACAACCCTGTATGCCTTATATTCTACCTTGCTTGCTTAGAATTTCTCATTCCTTTCTTTCTGCCTCTGCAGTACCTGGCATTTCCCCTGAGTTATGGGTAAATCAGGGCTTCTTTCTCAGGAATCATGATTTGGCTTCAAAAAACCCTAAATGCTATAGCTCGCCTTTGATAAAAGATGTTTTTGAACATTTTCTTCTACTGTTGACTGGGAAAGTGGTAACCTATTGGTAATGTCAGCCCATGATGTCATTTGTGGCACTAGATAAACACATGAATAAGCAGTCTTTGATAATAATTTAGTGGGGTCAGTTGTTTCTTTGACTTCTCTTGCTTTGCCCCTCCCTTTTGGGTATGGTCCCTGCCTTGCTGCTCCATGTTTCCTGACGTCTCTTTTGAAACAGTTCTTCTGACAGCTGCTGGCTTGTCACTATTTGGAGTTGTACCCTTCTGCTTCTTAAAGCTGTAGATGTGGTTGAAACTCCTACTCGAGACTCAGTCAAAGCCTAGAGCTGGGCCTGCTGTGGATTTGCATCCTTCCACAATCCTTACATTTTTTAGGGAAAAGATAAAATTATGACTCTTATGTAGTTCAGCCAGTTCTGTCTTTACAAAAGGTTTTTATACCTTCTACTTAGTTATAATTTTAAATCCGTGTTCCAATATGAAATGTTTCTCGTGCGCCAATGATCCTCGTGTTTTCCCTTCCACCTAGTCAGCATTTTTCTTAGCCTTATTGTAAACCGAAGTCCCAAACAGTAACGGACCTTAATTTTGCTATAAACCATACAAATGCATTCAGTGGGTTTACAAATTATCCCTTCTGCTGCTTTACAACACGATCGTTTTTTAAAATAGATGTATAAAGCTCTCCCCCCTACTCCTCCCCTCATCTGGGCTGTTGTACAGATTTTAAGAGCAAAGTTAAACAAAAACTGGGCTCAATGCCCAGAGAAACCAGCTTGAATAAAACTTGGGCAAAATAAACTATCCCAAATAGGAAGAGCTAGATAGAAGCAAAAATAATGTATGTAGAAATGCCCAAAGCTACAGAAAGCAGAGCAGAATGATTTTGTGGTGAGGACAGCGGCTGTACATCGGAGTCCCTCAGAGAGAGAATCAAGAAGTCATCTGTAGGAAGGGAGGTTGGTGGATTAGGACCCAACACTTTAAGGCCTTCCTTGACTCAGATTCAACTGCAGCAAGAATATTCTCACATAAGCATATGATATTTCTACAACAGACCCTGAAAATATCTCATTTCAGGCCCCAAAGCCCTGGGCACTCTTTCAGTTCACCAGCAAGAGCAGCTTTGGTGGAACATCAGCACTTTAACTTAGGTGAAAGCTGTGGGATTAGATCTTGCTCTCTTGTTTTTCTCAGCTGAGTAGCTGGAAATTGCTTATACAAGGAGCTGACACATCAGACATGACAGCTTTAACCTTTGGAATATACTATGCTCCAGATATCATGAGATTGACTTACGAGAATGAGAATATAATAACAATATTTTTGAGTTCCTTTCACTAGCAATATGAAACTTTAAGCTGTCACGGCCAGTTTTATAACATGTCCTACATCCTTGAGGTGGGTCAGCTACATTTAAAAGAAATTGAAACCCCAAATTCTCAAGGACTAATATGTACATAAGTGCAGGGTTTTGCAAAAAACCCCCCAACAACCAGTTGTAAATGCTGGAATATGTCTTGTTTGAGAAAATAGTGTCTATTTTTATGAAGTTACTAGATGACTTGTGGCTTAACTTACTTGAAAGCCCATTAGATCTAGCTGTATCCTGGGCCACATCCCCAGCAGCGTGGCCAGCAGGGTGAGGGGAGGGATTCTGCCCTTCTGTTCCGCTCTGGGGAGAATCCACCTTGAATACTGTGTCCAGCTCTGGAGTCCTCAGCACAGGAAGGACATGGACCTGTTGGAGCAGGTCCAAAGGAGGCCACGAAGATGCTCTGACGGCTGGAGACCCTCTGCTGTGAGGACAAACTGAGAGAGTTGGGGTTGTTCAGCCTGGAGAAGAGAAGGCTCCAGGGAGACCTTAGAGCAGCCTTCCAGGATCTGAAGGGGCTCCAGGAGAGAGCCCTCTTGTACAGGGAGGGGAGCCACAGGATGAGGGGGAATGGTTTTAAACTGAAAGAGGGGAGATTTAAAATCGAAATAAGGGAGAATTTTTTTACAATGAGGTTGGTGAGACACTGGCCCAGGTTGCCCAGAGGAGCTGTCAATGTTCCTTCCCTGGAAATATTCAAGGGCAGGTTGGATGTGGCTCTGAGCCATCTGGTCTAGTTGAAGATGTCCCTGCTTATTGCAGGGAGGTTGGACTATTTGGCCTTTAAAGGTTCCCTCTAACCCAAGCTCTTCTACGACACTATGATTCTATGATTACTGTCAAAGACATTAAATTGGTGTGTTTTTCTTGAAAGTTGTGATCTATTGTCTGAATCTGTAGAATTATTGGTCTTTTGTTGTTGGGTTAAAGAAAAACATTGTGAGCAGCTGCCAGTTTATCATCTTGGTGATCTTCTTACCATTCATGTATTTAATTGCAACTAGAAGCAGAAGGAGCCTCCTTGGGCTCCCTGAGACAAGCACAGGTTGGGATCTTCTTATTTTAGGTTTTTGGCAATATGTTTTTTATTTTGTTTAAGAAGAGCAGGGAACTGATGGAGAGAATATAGCAAAGGGCTACAAAGAAGATGATGGGGCTAGAACACCTCCCTGATGAAGAAAGGCTGAGCAACTTGGGTCTTTTTAGTTTGGAGAAGAGAAGACTGAGGGGGGATCTGATCAACGCCTATAAATACTTCAAGGGTGGGTGTCAGGAGGATGGGGCCTGGACTGTCAGTGCTGCCCAGTGACAGGACAAGAGGAAACAGGTACAAAGTCAAACATATTCCATCTCAACATGAGGAGGAACTTCTTCCCTGTGAGGGTGGCAGAGCCTCCATTCCATCCTCACTCCCTTTGCTTCCTGTAATTCCCTCTTTCCATCACTTTCCTCTAATTTATATCAGAATTACAGTTTATGTAATTTGTGCTTGGAAGAGGACAGATAATCTGAGTTCCCATAACTGAAGTGACCAGAAGTTCGTGTTTCACCAAACTTTCTCTGGGCCTTAAATTTTTACTTCATTGTCTTTCATTAAGTCTTCTCTATATTTGGAGAAAATTTATTTGCCCTTTGCTAAGTTTTATCTCTGTAGCGCTGTGTTTATAGGACACCATGTGTACTTTTCAGAAGTTTTATACAACCTTGACAGACTCTACTTGTTGTTTGCCTGGATGTCTGTTTCTCTCACAATGTTTTTCATTATACCTTGATTGCGTTAGTATTATCCCGTCGTTTCCAACCTGAAAGAAATGAGAATATACAGTAATTTGTATTAGTATTTCCACTTACTCAACTGAACTCTATTTATTCGTAATAGATAGATGATTTTTTTTTCTTTTCTTTCTGAAGTGGCACGAAAATGAATCATAAAACCCCAAACCCTGTATTTCCTGTTACATTCGTTTTATCCAGCAGGCAAACCAAACCATTAATCTGTTGGATTTATATGTGCTGCAAGATCAGGTCCTGGCAACCATGACCTTAGTCCTGGACAGTGTTTAAGTGTGTGATTAACTTTGAGCAGATGCTTAGCTCCTATTTTTGACAGTGGAATGTAAGCACATCTGCTTCCTAAGGAGTCTCATTTCTACTGAAGTTAATGCAAGGTTTTCTTTGACTCCAAAAGAACCTGGATCAGACTTCACTTTCTTGAAGATATTAAAGAGTCCTGGAACTCCATAAAAAATCCTTTTAAAATAATTTAATTAGAGTGAAAATAACTGCTCTTCTCAAAACAGTTATCTAATTATTTAGGTCTCATTTCTGTCATGGTGCCTTAACGTGTATTTTGTTAAGTTCCAAAGCTTCAGGGACATTCTATGCTGTGATTTAAGTAACTGTTCGTGGGGTTGACTAATCTGGTGTTTAGTTTCCCCTCACTTCAAGTGCTTATTTTAAACACAGTGATAGAGATACTTCTAGGGGATTGCAGTCAACGCTTACGTGTCTTCTTAGAAGGGTTGCGCACACACAGTTCACTTACTTTTGAGACTTTTCAGGCCCTCAAGGAAGAAAGTGATTCCTTTTGAAGAGAACACCTTCTAAGAAGTGTAGTACATTTTATTTGTAAACGTTGTGCTTTCGGTAGAGTGTTTCTTAAAGGATCTAAAACTTTTTAAAAGCGTTTTTAAACTTCCATTCACTGAACAGATTCTAACAAAACTTGTTTTAGAATAAGGAAAATTTAACTGCAATAATATTAAAAAAATCAATATCCAAAAAGATTTTTAAAAGAAAGCAGGGAAATGTGTGATAATGTTGTTTTCACTTCATTCCTAGTAAAGAAATTAGTAACAGAACAAATGGAAATACGTTAATTTTTGATCTTTTTGACTTAGGAAAAAGTATAAACAAATTATTTTTTACATTATGTTGATTTTTTTTCCTGGGAGTTGCCGTGTAATACAATAATATGCACTTACCATAACGTTATTGTAAAGCATGTATGCATGCTATATATGCTGTTATCTGGAATATCCTATGTACATCCATTTACCTGCGGTTATTGCCAGCGAGTAGAATAGTTCACAGAGTCTTCTTTCAAACCTATGAGCGTGCTGGTCTGAGCTCTGACCCCGTTCTCACTAATCCAGCCCTCTCACTAATCCAAAAGCAATAAATATTCCAATTTCAAATATTATTTGCTAAACTGTTCTTCTTTTAAATATATTTATGGACTGCTCACTTAAAATCTGTGCTTTTTTAAGAAGCTCTTAAAATGCAACCTCCATAATGATCTATCAACCCTAAGAAGTACCTGTTGCTCTACATTATATGCAAAAATGTGATTTGGATGCGTGTTCTGCTCTTCGACAACATAATATGTTTAAAAATTATGTGTTGGCTTGTGCCTGTTCCAGAACTGAAGGCAGTAAAACTCCTACTCTAATTGCTTTTGAAAGACTTCCTTCTCCTCTAACCTTACAATGCATTACCCTTTGTCAGAGTTTACTCTTTTTTGTATCATTATTATTTTATTGTTATTATTTTTCTTCTCAATATGATTTTACTATAATTTGATGCTGAAACTACACAGGTTTACGCCTCCCAGGATCCACAGAAGGAAAGTAGATGACAATAAACCTTCCTAGGTCATGACATTGGAGTCACATGGAGTGTGGAGGAACCAGGACCACTAGAGAGAGCTCTCGTAACAAAAGGCTGCTCTCCCATGAAGACCATTGAGATCAGTCCAGGCGCTTCATGGAGCTCCAGCAGGATCTTGCCACTTACCTGCAGCCAGATCCCAAGTTATATATAGCTTTATACAAGGCTTAATCCCGAGCTGGCATAAAGCAGACAAGAAGATTATAGACCCATGACCTATTAGCAGGCTGGATTTATGAAGTGAAAACTGTGCAGTACAAATGTTGATTATTTTTAGTGGAACAGTTACAAAAGCAATTGAGAAGGGAAAGAGGATATCATCTGGGTTTTGGTATAGCATTCAATACAATGTCTGATGAAACCTTGCTTTTCAAATGGGTTCAAACTGGCTTGGATCTGAGCTCCATCACATGGAATGAAAATGGGCGTCCAGCGCACAAATAAAATGTGATAATAAACAACAACATGCAGTCGGCTGCACAGGCTGATGATAGGGGTGCCACAAATTCGCACAAATGATCTGGAATCGAAACACAAGCATGATAATGAAATTCACAGATGATGTGAAATTGCAGGTTGTGCCAGCAGCAGCTGAGGCCGGCAAGTAATAGAGGGTCTTAGGAAAAAATAGAAACATGGGCCGAGAATAACAAAATGGGAGTCAACTTGGAAAACTGCAAATGCATCTGGGGGAAATTAATTCGAAACAGATACCCAACGAGAAGAATAATTCTGGAAAGCGATGGTGCTGAATATATACCTGAGGTGACTGAGGGTGGTGAGCCAGATAATGCAGGAGTCTGCAGTGCAACAGAAAAGAGCCAATGGGATTTGGAGCAGCCAATACAAAACTTCTCTTCCCCACAAGGTTGAAGGGCCGATAGCTGGAATACTCTGGTTACCACTTAGACATTTCCCGATCACAAAAATGCAAAGTAGACCCTTGATTTTAAATTGAGATCCAATGGCAATTTAGAAGTTGTGCCTAGTCTAGTAAAATTATCGCATTTTCCTTCATGTTCTTGGGGGTGAGAAAAAAGGAAAAAGGAGACAGAAAACATGTGACCTGTAGCACAGACCATTCCACTTATATTAAAACCTACCTGCTGAAGGATAAACGTGTCTCTATCTTTCAGTTTATCTTAGTTGTTAAAAGAGAAGAAGCAGTCTTTTCTAGTTGCTTTCTGAAGCATCTGTGTTCTCTATTTTCACATTTTTATGAAGTAAATTTAAAAAAACAATATTGTTCCTAACAGTGCTTTTGATTCCCACACAGATCTGCTTTGAAAATGATACTTTTCTTACTGATGCTCTTTTATCCACAGGGTACCCAAATGCTTTGATGCTTGGATTCACTGGATTTTTAAAAATCTGTCCAGAGAGACAGATCCACTCCTGATCCCAAACAACTCATGACATTAGTGTATTTTCCTTTAAATTGTTTTTCTTGAGAATATTTCACCTGCCTGATCTGAAATAAAACACTTAATCAAAACATCTGGTATATCACCATTCTTACAGCGTGGAGCTGACCATGCAAAGAGATCAGGCTTCAGAACTGATTTCCAAGTCTAGCTCAACTTGGTTCTGTTTAAGTTAGCCAAAAGTAAGCTCTTTCAGCACGAAAGACCTGCAGTATGTAGCAGATTAACTTTCAGCATGTTTCTGGGTTAATTAAAAACCCAACAAACCCTTCACATTTCCTGAATGGGAAATTTTAAAGTTAATTCCGACAGAAATTAAAATTTTCAGGTTGAGAGTTTGTAGGCTTCTGCAGTTTGCAGCCGTGAAGATGTCTGGAGAGCACGTGAGGTAAGTGCTTTCCTCTGGGTGGCAAAACTATTTGTGAGTTCTGCAAATGTCTTTCCTTCTAACACTGCCATTCCTGACCTTTACAAGTCGCGCAGAGGGTAGCCAAACCAAAAGTTACTAGCAAATTTTATTAGAAAGTGCTTTCTCTTCATGCGCTGTTTAAAAACTCATAGGACTTTAAGTGTTCTTGAATAGCAGCTCTTTTATTTTTAGTTTACCTCTTACTGATTCAGGGACCAACTGCCCAGCACTGGGAGCAGAATCCTGAACGAATACCTCATCTCTGATGTGGAATTCACTGCTGTTAGAGATTGGAATAGAAATTTTGTTGCCTGCCTTTTTATTTTTATTTATTTTAAATTTTATTTATTGTGCTCTTAAGTTTCTCATGGCATACCTGACAGGAAATCCATCGTGGAACTTTCCCCTTTCATGGAGCACCAGGAAATACGAGGATGGAAAAAGATTACTGGGAGGAACAGCATAATTTCTGGGAAAGGAAAAACCCAACACTGTGCTCTGAGCTAACTTTGTGAAGAAATATATTCAAGTGAAGAAATCCCTCCTGCACATGCCTGGATGCCATTTAGATCCAGTAAGACATCCTGAAAATTTTTGGTAACTTCCTTGCTACTTCCTAGTTGCTATAATATCTAATTCTTGATCTAATCACATCTCTTCTAGCTGCAAAACCCAGAAGTTTTAATTCCACAGGTTGAATTAGAGGATAAAGTCCTACATTCTGACTCAATTTTTGGTGCCTTCTTGCCGGAACAACTTTCAGAGAAACTGGAAGCAAAAATCTGGATAGCTTTGTGTAGGAAAAGAAAGATTGGATGGGAGCCATGATGGGAATTCTCATCCCCTCATCTGCCCTTTCTCCATTATTTCTGGCTTGTGATTATACAGTTTGTGTATTTCTTGCTGCTCAGAGGACAGGTTGTAGACATCTTTAACACCATGTTTATTTATATAATGTTTCTTTCACTACCAGAAGATTATCAATCATTTATTTACAGGAACTGATATTTCATTTTAATTTATTTTTAAGTTTTTTTTTTTTTCCAATCATACATGAAGAATTACTGAAACGTAAGTGTAAATTGCTACAAAATTCTTGTTAGAAGTCTTCCAAAAAGTTACAGATCCTACTGAAAAACTTTCCTCTCCTTTCCTTGGCCAGAAGGGGAGCTACGTTTAGTTTAGCGTTAAGTCATTCTCACTCAACAGCTCAACACTTTGGGGTCAAAAGTTTGCAGATTTTATGTATAGTGTGCTGAAAATAGTTTTTCATACTCACTTATTTAATTTTTTTGAAAAAATAACAAGAAAGGGCTATGGAATTTTGGAGCCTGTAGATTGTGTTTGCAGCAAATAGCTAATCCAGGAGCTTCTGTGAGCAAAGAGGGAGAATCACAGAAGTAGTTTGTGGGTTGAATGGTCTAGTAAGGACTCTGCAAGTAGTTGGTATTTGTATTACTACAGACGTGAAACAGACCAATTAAAGCCTTAACATAGAATTAATGTAAATATATTGATTAAGAAAAATTCTTACAAAATTAATGAATGTTCTTCATAATTATTTATCTTTTCTTTTGTACAGAAATTTCTTACAAAAAACATAGCTCCTCGTCTGGACTGGAAAAACATCCCCCCTGTGATCTGATTTCCAGATAAGTCCATATAAGTCATATCTAGTTTGAGAAAGACTGCTGCTGCAGCACATGCCTTGGGATCTGGAACATGTGGATCCTTCACGGCACATGGACCAAGCTGAGGATCCCTGCTTTGAGAGCAGAGCTACTCTGACTGCTCTGCACAGTGACACCAATTGCACTGGGAGGCAGTAAGAATGTGAGTGGAACAGCAAATAAATATATATGGGAACCAAGATGTTTGCTCTTATATTGTGAGGAAATTTATTTTCTAATTTTATGCTTTCATTCATTATCTCATTCTTTTCAAAGTTCTATCTTATCTGATTATCTCAAAATTTTGAACTGGGTGATTAGCCAACTATATAATCTCGGCTGCTTTAAGATGTCTGAATTCTACATCACATTCCACTCTGACAATTTTTGCATCTTAATTTCTATTATTCCATTTACATCTTCCATTTCATACTGAAATAATTAGTCTAATTGAAAGCTGAGACAAACTATTCATATAGTTTGGGGGGGCCATATCTAGATTGTCTTTAACCTCAAAGTCATCCTTTTTTTTAAAAAAAAAATACTTATTCTGTTTTTATTGATATTCCCAAAGTGCCTTTCTTTCCTATTTCTTTTAATATCCTTTAAAGGTCTAACTCAGCTTGACTTTTGCCTATTCTCCATTTATCCCCAGACTTCTTGACCTCTAAGAGATGATTTCCTGGCTGATCAGCCCTTTTTTCCATTCCTTGCAGCTCTCTGCTTACTTCTAATATCCTTTCTGTTTATTCATCCCATTAGGTCTGAAGCTCTTCATTGTATGTGTTTTTGTTTGTTTGTTCGTTTGTTTTTCAAATGGAAGCATGTTCTAGATGGTTATGAACCTTTGCCTAAAGCCTTCGTCTATATACAAGTCTTGAGTTCAGTCCAGAAGACTTAATCAACTAGGATTTCCCTTTTTTAAACCAAATTTGTGCCATTGGAATAGAGGTAACCATTATTTTTTTAGATTTATTTTAAACTGAATTTGTCAATGAACATAGTCACAACTCTCAGAACTCCTTGCAATGTTATTTTCTTGTTCCACTATCTTACAATGTCTTCCAAATAGCATGACTTTCAGTTGTCTTGGTAATTGTGTGTGATGTTTCACCAAAAGGAAAAATGATCAGGTAGGAAGAGTGTTCATATATGGATATATAACATTAATAGATGTTGTCCAGCTTTAACTAAAAGATCAAAAACTGCAGCCCCCAGCAGCCTCACCAGTAGTCTGTGCAGGACCAGTAAAAGCTCCCAAGTCATCCTTTGTGCCTTCAGGCTGGCTTTGCAGGTGTCTTTCAAAAGAACCCGTTAAACTCCCCATCCCAAAAGCTGGCATGTAACACAGGCGCTGAATGGAAGGAACCGTCTCAAATAATCCTTGTTTGTTTAGAGAGGATTCCTTCTAGAAAAATATTTCTTCCACAAAGGGGGGTGATATGTATTTTTATAAACTTCGTCCAAAAGATGTATTCTGAAAACACATTCTCAATAAAAGTTGTTTATTTTGGACTGATGCAGCATTCATGTTTTTTAGCATATTAACAACATGATCCAGTTTTTCTGAATCCTTCAGTATCCATCTGTTGTTGTTATCTTCTGTTGCAGAGAACACATTATGACAAGACCACTGAAAAAGTCATTGAAGTGACCCAAATGTGAGAAAAATTAATCTCAGTGCCTTTATTCTCACTCACAATTCCTATTTCTTTCTCCTCTCCAAACTAGAAGACTCCGAGTTTGCATGATGGTCAACCCACTAACTCCCTGCCACTTGTTCCCTTACTCACCCCTGGCTGGTCCTCTTCTCTAGTCCTAAGCCAAAAGGGTAAGTCTTGGTGATGGTCACCTTCCTAGAGGCCCTGGAGAGCAGGAAGAGTCACTGGCCCAAACAGCGGTGAGTACAGGGCTACAAAGATGATCAGGGGACTGGAGCATCTCTCTGGTGAGGAAAGGTTGAGAGATCTGGGGCTGTTCAGCCCACAGAAGACTGAGCAGTATCTAAAGGGCAGGTGTCAGGAGGATGGGGCCAGGTTCTTCTCAGTGATGCCCAGTGATAGGACAAGAGGAAACGGGCACAAACTTGTGAACATAAGAAGTTCCATTAAAGCATGAAGAGAAACTTCTTTCCTGTGAGGGTGTCAGAGCCCTGGCAGAGGCTGCTCAGAGAGGTGGTGGAGTCTCCATCTCTGGAGACATTCAAAACCCACCTGGACACGTTACTGTGAGACCTGCTCTGGGTGACCCTGCTCTGGCAGGGGGTTGGACTGGATCATCTCCAGAGGTCCCTTCCACCACCTGCCATTCTGTGATTCTGTAATAAGCAATGCAGCACAGTTGACACCTTACACAGAAGCAGAGATGCTGCTGCTGCAGCACATGCCTTGGGATCTGGAACATGTGGATCCTTCACGGCACATGGACCAAGCTGAGGATCCCTGCTTTGAGAGCAGAGCTACTCTGACTGCTCTGCACAGTGACACCAATTGCACTGGGAGGCAGTAAGAATGTGAGTGGAACAGCAAATAAATATATATGGGAAACAAGATGTTTGCTCTTATATTGTAAGGAAATTTATTTTCTTCCAAAGCATTTCCTGAAAAGAAAATTAGGCTCTCTTACAGCTAGCATATTTCTCAATCTATTTTTATCACCATAGATGCTGGAGAAACAGCAAAACTGTCTAACACTCCCTGCTCTATTGACTCAGCCTGAGCCTTTAACACTTAATAGACTCGTGCGATGGGTGGTACTTGATTTGATGCAATGCTTCTTTAGACCAAGAAATCAGAGATCTAAACCCTGGCCACAGAAAACAATACGAGCTGTTACTGTTCAGGGCTCGGTTGCTGAAAAAAAACAGGTCAGTTTGTTTTCTGCATAACTGAGATTTGAACAGTCTCACGTGTGAGATTACATATCTGGTAGCTAGGTACTAGCTTACCTGTAGTTTAGTTCCCCTTCCTGTAATGTGGGAAGAGATTTGCTCAATTAAATCTAGGACTACTCTATGACTTAATAAATCATAGAATCATAGAATGATCTGGGTTGGAAGGGACCTCAAAGATCATCCAGTTCCAACCCCTTGCCCTGGGCAGGGACAGCTCCCACCAGAGCAGGTTGCTCCAAGCCCCATCCAGCCTGGCCTTGAACCCCTCCATTTTTACACAGCAGCAATAATTGTTAGTGGAATTGTATGGATGACATACAAAAGAGAAATGAGTACCCCTGCTGGTTATCAGTTACTTATCTGTGACTGTATCAGCAATAAAAAGAACACTGAAGCCAAAATTTTTTAACAGTAATTTTTTAACATATTTTAAAATTTTTTAAGTAGAATTCTATTTATCTATTCAAATAAAATGTAAAAGTTGCTAAAAAAAACCCAAAAGAGAGACAACAAAAACCCAAACGCAAAAAGGAAATGCACCCAACCTGCTTCATCATATAAAAATAATTGTGAAGCATAAAAGTAGTTCATTAGGTGCAGTGTTTAGTTAGCTGCACATTTTTCTGGGCCTGGTAATATTGGGAAACAGCATGTTCTCGTCCTTAGATTCTCTTTCGTTTGGTTTTGCTTTGAAACAACACATGGCAGCGCGAGCTGTTTAGGCAGGCTCTGCTTCACCAAACTAAGAGCTCATACATGTGAACTGAAAGAAAGAGGAAGGCTTCTTCTCCCTTTCCCAGTATTGTTGTGTGCTTTCACAAGCACAACTTTGGGAGATGTAATAAAATAAACAGATTGCTTTTAAACAGATGTTCTTGTGCTGGTCTGCATGGGAACAGCTGATATATGAGGGAATAGTCTAAGGCCAAATACAAAAATAATATTTAAATTGGAACAAGTGCCCTTGTGATTTACACCTAACGCTGCTCTCACTCTGACGCACAGCCAAATGTTACAGAGAAAATATCCAGTGTGTGTTCTCATTTTGAAGCAGTGCAGAAGAAAAGCATGAAGGGTGAAAGACACCTCACAGAGTTATGCTGTTCAATTAGTTGTAATCATAGATTCAGAGAATTGTCTGGGTTGGAAGGGACCATTCTGATCATCTAGTCCAACCATCAGCATAACTGATAAAAAACCATGACCAAACCATTTCTCTAGGCACAGTGTCTGCCCAGCTTTTAAATCCCTCCGGGGATGGTGCCTCAACCACCTCCCTGGGCAGACCATTCCAATGCTTAAGAACATTTTCAGTGAAATTTTTTTCCAATCCAACATTCAATCTGAACCTCCCCTGATGCAACCTGAGGCAGTTTCTTCTTGTCCCATGGCCTGTTCCTTGGGAGAAGAGACTGACTCCCCCTGGCTACACCCTCCTTTCAGGGAG
>VXBW01004502.1:68210-153452 GCA_013400375.1 Thinocorus orbignyianus
ACCAACACCCCCAGGTCCTTCTCTGCCAGGCAGCTCCAGATACTCTTCCCCAAGCCTGGAGTGCTGCAGGGGGTTGGTGTGACCCAAGGGCAGAACCCAGCACTTGGCCTTGTTGAACTTATGGGCTTGTTGACCACAGCCTGTAAACACAGCTACTTTCGAACTTTTTAGAAACCATTTATAGTCTTAGTACCTAGTTCAAGACTAGGAGTTTCAAGGGCGCCTAAGAGAGCTAAATATTAAATTACTTCTGAGTATGACTCCTGAGCTGCCATTCAAAGAACCTAATCCAACAAGGTCCATGGAAATTGAGAGAGCACAGAGCACTTTGCCGGGTGAAATTTTATGTCAACTTATGTCTCCTACACTGTGCTAACTACTAAAGCTGAGCTCCAAAAGGAGACCACCTTCTCTGCTAAAAGCACTGTTTGAGTGCACAGAGAAGAACAAGAAAAGGAAATCTATAAGATCTCATCCTACAGCTGGCCATTAGGGTATTAACAAGCAAATGAAGGTGCAACTACGCAAATATCTAGAGCTTTATTTCATTTTGGAAGACTCTGCCGGTGGTATATGTGCTCTGCCTGTGTATGAGCTGAGATTTTGAAGTGAGGGATGGCAGTATAAGGGCCTGGAATGAAAAGAGGGAGAAAAGGCCTGTGTTAAAGGAAAGGAAAAAAATGTCTTAGCTTCATTTTAGGAAGTAAGACAGCTCTTGAAGTTCTACAAGTATCTTTTGTAGAGGTTAAGGCAGAGATCATATCTGGTGGCAGGTCCTAGGTTAATTCTCCAGCTGCTGCCAGATCCCTCAGTGGGTCACATCTTACAATCATGACTACCCTGGACTTGACAGAAATAGTTTAATAACATTTCTGGAGTGGCTAGTGCAGTGTATGACGAAAATGCCTGCCCCCCCTGCCAGTATGGAGCCAAACCAAACATACATAAGCCTGGGATACCCTAGAGTTGATCTTATTACCAAACTTCCAAACAAAACTAAAAATATTACCACTTCCTTTTTCCTTTAAAAAAAATTTAAAAAAATTGAATGAACTTTTTAGACAAGAGAGGGGAAAACTCTAAGCGGAGAGAAAACGTTGCATGATCCCTTAGCTAGACGTCTGGAAATCAGTCAGCCGTTGAGACAATCTTGGACTAGAGATCTGATTCCTTTATCTTCTTTATTCACAAGTCCAGTTCATATAAATACAGATCAAAACCCAAACTCTACCTTTGAAGACCCAGAAATATATTCCAAAGGTTTTCAGTTACCTTTCTTGTTTGGCAGGAGATGACAACATTGGATGACTCTGTCTTTCCAGCCTGCAATAGTCTGTAGTTTGCAACAGAACTGATTTTTTGGGGTTTGTTTTTCCTTTTAAAGAAGGGATTTTTCAGGAACGTTGGTGATTTAAAAGGCAAAACATTTGTGCCCATTTTATTTCCTGCTTTCCCCTCCTTAGCCTATAATTCCCTAAGATTGCCACCAGATGGCCAAAACATCCCAATGCTCTTCGGACACAGGTCTCCAAGGTGCTCTCAGGAATGAAAGAGAAGGTAGAATTTGCCATTTGAGCCCTGTGTCTTAGGCTTTCTCAAAACCTAGGGTATGGTACAGTAGGTTTTTCATACTTCTAGCACTCAGGATTTAAATAATGATCCCGTCTATGAACAGCAAGGGCAAAAATATCAATAAAGAACCGTATGTCTTTCATATGGACATAATCTTTCCACAACATTATCCAGAGGACAAAATCTGCTACCAGATTCTTATACTCATTCACCATTCTTTTGCTGGCTTAACTTGGTAATCCAAGTGTGATATGTCATCTCAGGTGAGTTACTTTTATGTTATTTAACATGTTAGCTGCCAAAGAGATATTAAATAACTGTAATCCTTCAAGGTAACGTGATATACCAAAATACTTATGCCTACGTTCTCACACAAGATGTGTAAAACACAGTTACGAAATACAAAGGAAACAGTGTTTGAAGTTATATTTTATTTGTTTATGCAAATACCTCATCTTTTAGTCCTGGCTAAAATAAGCTTTCCAGTGAGAACCCAGTAAGAAATGTTCTAGAAAAAGGCTCTTTTGGATTAATCTATAATAATAATAATTTAGAAAAGCAAAGTAGTAGACTAGGAGGAAATCTGAAAAAAAAATTTCACTGAAATTAGGTGATATAACTACCCCATGTTGATCTCTTTATATGACATATGATATTCTTTCTCATTCATCCTTTCCTTAAGGTAAAATAATATTTAAAGTGCTATGTTTTCAAGGTCAGAAAGATGTGTCTTGTTCTCCTGGCAGAATTTAGTGAGGTGCCTAAAAGCCAGTGATGATAAGGCTAGTTCTTAAGGGAGATTTCACACCCATCTTTTTGGACCAGTCCCTGGGAAAATACTGCATCCAATGCAGATGACAAATAGCAATAAAGTAATAAAGTCTAAATTAAAATGCTGTCTTTCTTTGAGTTTAAAAATGGTGCCTTAGTCATAGGTCTGATTCCTGTGTTTGCATTCTGAATAATTTCTACTTGGTTTATTGAGAAAGAATAACATTTTGCTACATATTATTTCCATATAATCTCCAGAGTCAGAAAAATATGAAAGATACAGCTGCACGTTTGGTTCTTCATTTCCCTCCCAAATTCAAGATTGTAAAGATCCTATTTGGTGTCTTAATAATTATCCTAGTTTGTGTCATCTTTAAAGATAATCTCATGCTGCAAAATTATACCTTAAAAATTGGGGATGGGACCATTTTCACTATAGTATTCCACTCTAGGCTGAATAAACTCAACAATTCTCCTACATAGACCTAATTCATCACAAATACAACCACTACTCTGTTTCTGTATATTTTTTCTTAAGTTTAAAGGACTTAAATCTTTAGGTCCTGTGTAAATAGATTTTCCTTTGAAAAGAAATTTTAAGTAATGAACATTAGCTCCACAAATCCTAGGGATTTGTGAACTTTCTCTTTGCTGTTTTCAAAAAGCTTCTCAAAGTCTGCATTTTACTTACAATTTCAGAAAGCAATATGTGCCAGAACCTCTTAACTGAGTATCACTGTAAAGAACAAACTTCTGACGAAAGCATACTTGAAAATTAAAACACAAGAGTCTAAGGACAAAGAGTCCTTAGAAATAGGTCTCAGGTTCACTCAGAAGACTTGGAACTGTATGATAAATACCATCTCAGTTTGAGGATGCATCTCCCACGGGTTAATGATCACTCAGTGGTGGCTTTTCACAGCTCTGATGTTTATTGCCTGAGAGCTGCAAAATCTAAGTTGTAAAACAGTGCCTCACCACCCTCACAGCAAAGAATTTCTTCCTAATATCTAATCTAAATCTCCCCTCTTCCAATTTAAAAACCATTCCCCCTTGTCCTGTCATTCCACTCCCTGACCAAGAGTCCCTCCCCAGCTCTCACGGAGCTCCCTTCAGATCCTGGAAGGCTCCTATAAGGTCTCCCCAGAGCCTTCTCTTCTCCAGGCTGAACAGCCCCAGCTCTCTCAGCCTGTCCTCATAGGAGAGGTGTTCCAGCCCTCTGAGGATTTTCATGACCCTCTGCTGGACCTGAAATACTCACTCCAGGCTAGTTTTGCCACTCAGTTTCTCCTGGTTGGAGTTTGAGCATACCCAACCTCCTTCCAGCTTTAACTTGGCAATGTTAGTGTGCTACCATCAATTTAAAATGATTTACTCTACTTAATGCTAATGTAATTTACATCTAAGTACATCCCAAGTGCTAGTATTAGTTTGGGATAATTTTTTTTCTAGATTTAATAAATACATATGCTAAGGTTATTGCAGAGTGTGTTTGAATTATCTTCTTATTTTTCAGCTGCTGAAGCAGTGAAGTTGCAATTCAGTGCCAAAACAAGACCAAAAAGACCTGTTTCTTACAGGTGCTACCCCAGGTGTGAAAGAAACAGCTCTATACTTTAGTGAGGTAAACCGATGAGCCCGGTGAAAGAAGCTACATCCAGTTCAAATAAAGGAGAAAACGTGAAAGAACAGGAGAAATAATTTCCAAGCCCAAAATCTGGTGTGTCACAAACGTGATTTATCTCTTTTTCAGCTTGTTAATACCCTTATATTCTGTTTAAAAGTGCCTATTTGGAAACATTTTAGGGTTGAAATGACGAGGGGTATTTCCAGTTAATCTCGGTAAAACGGTGGTGCTCCTCCTTAAGCCAGTTCCTGCGTCACACCGCTTTCATCCGTCCAGCTGCTGATATGAATGATGATCTGTTGAAGTGCATCTCTCTTGGCAAAACGGAAAGCTGGCAGGGATTCCTGGACAGTCGCGTGCGTTTACTTTATGACAAGTGCACTGTTCCATGTACCAGCACTTACAGAGCATTAAACAGCCTGGCAAACGCAGAGCGACTTTCCGAGAGGTTTAACTAACAAATCTTCTCTTACAGGGATCTGAGCTTTGCAGTGACCATGGTGTCAGCTTCCTGGTGGACAGCAGGATGACCATGGACCAGCAAAGTGCCCTTGTGGCCAAGAAGGCCAATGGCATCCCGGGGTGCGTCAGGAAGAGCGTGGCCAAAAGGTCAAGGGAGGTCATCCTACTCCTCTGCTCTGCCCTGAAGAGGCCACATCTAGAGCACTGGGTCCAGTTCCAGGCTCCATAGTTCAAGAAAGACAGAGAACTGATGGAGAGGGTGGAGAAAATGGCTACAAAGATGATGAGGGGACTAGAACATCTCTCTGATGAGGAAAGCTTGAGGGATTTGGGGCTTTTTAGTCTGGAGAAGAGAAGGTTGAGGGGGATCTGATCAACTCCTACAAATACTTGAAGGGTGGGTGTCAGGGGGATGGGGCCAGGCTTTTTCAGTGGTACCCAGTGACAGGACAAGAGAGAAAGGGCACAAACTGGGACATAAGAAGTTCCACCTCAACATGAGGAGGAACTTCTTCCCTGTAAGGGTGGCAGAGCTCTGGCAGAGGCTGCCCAGAGAGGTGGGGGAGTCTCCTTCTCTGGAGACATTCAAACCCACCTGGACACGTTCCTGTGCAACTTGCTCTGGGTGGACCTGCTTTAGCAGTGGGTTGGACTGGGTGATCTCCAGAGGTGCCTGTGTCACTATATTTATGGCACCACAATCCACTGGTGTATCTGGCACCCCTGATGGCACTGCTGTATGGCTGTATAATCACAGCACGGCGACTATAAACACAGCAGTGGGAGCTTAATCGTTCCCATCAGCAGTGATTTCACTCATCCTCAGATGTCCCTAAATGTACCATCTTTGAGCTGACACAGCACAATCTAGCAGTTTCATGCCTGTTTATTGAGAAATAAGGCCCTTGACTCTAAGGGGCACCTTGCTCAGCAATTTGTAACCCTTGAATATAAAATAACTGAAGAAACCTGTGTGGGCACCAGGGAACTCCTGCTATAATGCCTTTTCACTGCTAGAGTAAGTGCACAGGCACAAAAAAAAGGTTAAAAGTGAGATTAAGTAGGACATGAAATGGCAATTTAAGTAGTTGCATTTGTTCTTGTAAGCCAATAATGAATTACTGACCCAGCACCATTGTGGGGGATCAGATTTTCCTGTAAAATTTGAAGTGCAGTACTTGACTAAGTATAGTCATTAAACATCTCACTGATCTCTGCAGAAGAGTGGATTTTTCCTGGATGTTTTAGCTGTGTCCTAACTTGGGTACTTGAATTCAGCCTTTTTATATTTCCCCAGCTGATTTGAATCTATTGGGCTTTTTCCCCCTGTTTTTGGCTCCTTTTCCTGCTGTGTTCTGTTGTATTTTGTGCTGATAAGGGCACCGCTGGTTTTGGCACAAAGAGATGAAAAATCAGTTCAAGATAATAGTGATGGATTGACAGGTTTGTACTTGAATTTCGAAGTCCAATGAAAATAAGATGCTCGTCTTCCAGTTTGCATCTGGAATCGACACCTGCAAGTGGCTGTTGACCAGTAGCTTATTTTCTGGCAAATCTAGTTGATATGATTTGTGCTGCTATCTGACTCGGGAATTTTAATCTCATTAAAACCTCATGAAGTTCAACCAGGCCAAGTGCAAGGTCCTGCACCTGGGTCACAGCAATCCCAAGTACAAATATAGGTTGGGTGGAGAATGGATTGAGAGCAGCCTTGAGGAGAAGGACTTGGGGGTGCTGGTTGATGAGAAGCTCATCATGAGTTGGCAATGTGTGCTGGCAGCAAAGAAAGCTAACCCCATCCTGGACTGCATCAAAACCAGTGGAGTCCACAGCACAGGAAGGACATGGACCTGCTGGAATGGGTCCAGAGGAGGACACGAAGATGCTGCGAGGGCTGGAGCCCCTCTGTTGTGAGGACAGGCTGAGAGCTGGGGCTGTACAGCCTGGAGAAGAGAAGGCTCTGGGGAGACCTTAGAGTCCCTTCCAGTCCCTAAAGGGACTCTTGATCAGGAAGGGGAGACATAGTATGAGGGCTAATGGTTTTAAACTGAAAGTGGAGATTTAGTTTAGACATTAGGAAGATATTCTTTCCTGTAGAGTGGTGAGACCCTAGAGCAGGTTGCCCAGAGAAGCTGTGGCTGCCCCATCCCTGGAGAGGTTCAAGGCCAGGCTGGATGGGGCTTGGAGCAACCTGGTCTGGTGGGATCAGGCAGGGGGTTGGAACTGGATGATCTTTATTAAGGTCCCTTCCAACCCAAACCATTCTATGATTCTATGGTAAAGAACAAACTCATGTAAATTAGGCAATTTTTCTTCCCTCTGAAGAAAATTAGGAATTTTGTTTTTCACACTTCCACCTTCTAAGGAAGGTTTAGTAACCAAAAAATTTTTAGAGTTTTATGTCCAATTCCAAGGTGATGCTGTCCCTGCTTCAGTCATTCACGCATGGGAAGATAAGCAGTCACAGATAAATCCACCTTTCAGAGAAATCCATCTTTGTAGACGTGTGAGAGACAGTTCTCTGCAGCCTGGGCTCTGTGCACTTTTCCCCTTTTGTTTCATCCGCTCCCCTATGGTTCAACAGCCACTGCGAAGTGAAAAAATATAACAATATTTAGCAAGGTGTTGGATTTACATCAGAAGAAGCACAAGTCTCTTATTCTCCCTTTCCTGCTGATGGTTATATGTTGTCTTCTGCTGAGAAATGCTGTTATAAGCATTTCAAACAAGTCCTACCCCAGTGCCATGGAGAGAAAGAGAAAGCCATTAGCGTCAGGCATATGTTTGATGTCGGTTACCTCTGGAATTTTTGCCTTACGTGAATTTGTTCCCAAGTGTTGACATTTTTGGTGCAGAAACCCCAGTCACTTTGGACCCTGAGTGGATCAACTTTTTTTTCATTTGTTTCGTATTTTCTATATAAACTGAAACACGCAGCCCGTGGACCGAATGTGGTTCCCAAAATGTTTTCTGAAACAATATATAAAAGCCTTTACTTTCAGCAAAGAGGTGGAAAGTACACCCTGTAAAAATCAAGCAACGGGTAATGCCGCGTTTGAACTGAGGGTCCTTTTATATTAAAGAACTTTCACATCTGTTTCTATGTTTTTTATTAATATTGATAGAAGAAATGAAACTCAGTCCTGCGATCTGCTTGGGAAACGGCAACTGACTAGCTCCATTTTAAGCAAGGCTTGTGGGACTTGATGGCTCTCGGGCAGTTTGCAGCATCATTGTGTGAACACTCATTAAAGAAGGATAAATGACTCTTATTAGTTGTCAGTGAGTCCCTTACTGGAAGGACACTGGGGAAACTGGGCCTGATGAGATAGACAGGATGGGGAAAAGGCACGTCCTATTGCTGAACAGAAACGATGGCAATGGTCTTATCAAGCTTAATCCTGAATTTAAATCTTGGTCTTGGGCAAAAGCATATATTTTATTGTTGATTTACTACAACTAATTTTGAAGCGCTTCTTCCTTGGGGCTAAAAGATTTGGAGGGAGAGGCATTTGTATTATTTGTATCACCTGAATTAAAAATATTGTCACTGGAAGGGTAACTCTTTAACTTCTTCGTTTTGAAAACGCTCCTGTCATCAGCAGTTTTCCCCTGAACACATCTGCATTCAATTTGGCAAAGAAACTGGCAAAGACTAAAGGAGACACCTTCAACTCTTGTCAATCTTCTATGTCTTGTTAGATTATTTACACTTTTATGAATACAGGCAATACAATGGCCTCTTTGACCTCAAGCAAAGATCTCTGACAAAGATCTCTGGTAATACAACTAGACAAAATATTTTAAAGAAGGGGAATGGTGGTGTTGAGTTTGTTTTTACAGCAGGTTTGCCAAGTGATGCAAATGCAAATTGGAATTCCACATTCTGTATTAACAAGAGACAGAGCACAATATTATTCTTTGATGCCTTTCTGAAGGTTTTTTCTCCAGCTGTACACAACAATGCTGATCTTTTGGTAAGAAAAGGACATTCCTTTCTTGATCAAGGTTCAGGTTTGTAAAATACAATGAATCCTGGTGTTAAAATCCTGTAATTTAGTAAAACAAAGGCGATGCTTTATCAGACGTTTTGATATAGTGCTAATCAAAGTAATTTCACAAAATTATTTTAAGCACACACAGAAATGAGCCAGTTCTACACAAGTGGAGGTGGGTGCAGCTCATATGAAATCAATTAAGTTGCACTGATTATACCGGGGTTTCATCTGGCCTCTGCCTTTGCACAGTTACTGTGTGTGTTCTTTTTATTAATTTGCTAATAACTGTTTCATACTGCGTAATGACCCTAATCTAGGAAGATTATAAGGTCTTTTACAAGCTGTATAAAGGAATATCTTTTCTCAGCACTGAAAAGCTGCCATTCTTATTTCAGTCATCCTGGGACTGAAATCCTGCTGGGATTTTTGGCCCCTGAAATCAGACACTTCTAGTGACTGCGAAACCCTGGGCTTTCAATAGCCAACAGTGCATATGTTAAAAACCACAGTGATGTAAAGAAACACGGCAGGGCACCTCTGGGCTACCTAAGAAGGCTGAAAGTTATGCTGGCATATTAAATGACTAGTTTAATCTGTATATAACAACATCTTCCATTTGTACCTGATGCTACACCTTGGATTTCCTTCATTACAACAGACATAACTCTTTAATGAGTTATTCTTATGCACTAGTTATCTCTTACAGAACATCTTTTCTCCTCTGAAGGAAAGATTAGAGCAAATATTTCCTGACTGCTAGAAAAAAAAATTACTGACCGTTGCTGATGCAGAAGTTAAAGAATCAGCGATGCTGTGACTTGTGGAGAGACACCGCTTGCTCATCTTGTACTTGTAAGGAAAGATGAAGCCGTAGGCACCATTCAGGATCTCAAAATGTTCTATCACAGCTCCAGGGCAAGTTGAAATTACAGCTTCATTTGTGCCTATATAAACCAAATATTGGCTTCTCGTTGGCTTTCGCTCTCAAGAGGTGTTTAAGACTGGGAAGGAACACAAAAGTTCATATGATATGATCTAATCCAACATATGTAAAGAACTTCAATCTGTATTTCAACAGAGCCCAAATCAGAAAATTTCACCTTAAAAATGTTTTAAAGCTTGAATTCATAGTCTTTTCAAAATGTACAGAAGTGATGGGTCACAGTCAGTGCCAATACACTAGAGAGAAGGCTAGAGAGAATTTGCTTTATTCAAGCAAATTTCATACTCTACATTAACTGAGAGGGACTTCCAGCAATGCAAGACATCATCGTCCTAAGTCTCCTCTCCCTGATCAGGAGTCCCTCCCCATCTCTCCTGGGGCCCTTTTAGGGACTGGAAGGGGCTCTTAGGTCTCCCCAGAGCCTTCTCTTCTCCAGGCTGAACACCCACAACTCTCTCAGCTTGTCCTCACGGCAGAGGTGATTGTGAAGGAGATGAACCTTCCAAGAAGCTGTCATTCTATGACGATTCCCAGCCTACTTTATCATGTGCTTAAAAAAATATTCCTTCATTGTGATTTTTTTTCCCAGTTTGAACAAATGTTTGACATTGACACTTTTGTGTTCTTCTACGGCACTTGTTGTTTTGGCTTTTCTTCTCTTTTTTGGCTTGCTACTTTTAATCAGTTTTACCTGCCTTTAACCACATTTTTTACCTCCCTATTTTCCTGATTATTATAAACCTGTCAGGTTGATCTTCTGAAACAATTCGAAGCCTTGCCTTTCTAAGATTTTAATATAACTTTACATTTAATAAGTAGAAATAAGCTTTCACAAAAATGATTAAATTTTGCCTCTGTTCCAGGATTTGGGATTTTTTTTGAGAGGTGATTCTGCCACTTTACTCTGGTGAGACCCTACCTGGAGCACCATGTTCAGGTCTGGAGCCACCAGTATAGGAGGGATATGGACCTGATGGAGCGGGTCCAGAGGAGGGCCTCGAAGATGATCAGGGGGCTGGAGCACCTCTTAGAGATAAAAGATGTGTGGACCTTCTGACCATAAATCGCTGACAGAAGTACTTAAAAACTGCTAGATTTAGTAGAAGAAAAGTGTGGAGCTACCTTTCCCCAGTAGCTTCACTTACTCTAAAGTTCTTTGAAGGTTTTCTAGAAGTCCCCAGAGATAGTAGAATAAGGTCTCAAAAGATCTAAAAGAACCTGGAATCTACTCTGTAAACTTGTGTCTGTTAACTTCAGTTTGGCACCTTTTAGTAATTGTCATTTATGTTGAAGTCACATTCTCTGATCAATCTCATTCTCCATTTTGGGTCTTTGATTCTTATTACAATTTAGTCTTGAATTAGAGATTCTGTAAAACCTCAAAATTACATGTTTAACTCAACAGTCTCAAACCTGTTGTAAATGTTTGAAGAGTTCCATCCTCTCTTTGAGTTTTCATAGAAAACTGGTATCTTTCAAAAGGTTCTTTCTCTCTAGGAGTTCTGTTTTCCTAAAATATCTGTAGTGCAGTCTGATAACTGCCTTGTGCCATTTCACTTTTCTGGAATAATAAATGCTCCTCATGTCTTTGGCCCAACAGTATATGTATATATGAAATATATATGCTTATATAAATATATATGTTTACCTTTTTTATTTTTAAATTGATTTATTCATCCTTGAGAAGAGATGAAATCCATGGTCAAGATTTCTGCTGCATTTCTGGGAAACTTTTACTGCATCGAAACGTTTATCTTATTAACTATTATGCATTTAATAAGTCACCATTCATCTTTCACGTGTTGAGAAATTGTTTCTTCTTCTATGTCCTTAGATGGTGGCCTGTGGGAAACTCGTGTCAGAATGTCTGAATGTCTTCCTTACTTGGTCTGGCGGGAGGTGTCCCTGCCCAGGGCAGCAGGGTTGGAACTCAATGGTCTTTAAGGTTCCTTCTGACCTGAACCATTCTATGATTCTATGATTAGAATGCTGAGCAAGTTGGCAACACAAATATTCACACAATACTGTATTCTATCACAATCCTTAATAGGCTATCTGTGTAATCCAAATAGAAAAAAGACAGGAAAGCATTTAGAGATACAGACTTAGGCATGTGCCTGAAGTTGTACTCAATGAACAGGTCAGTAGCTCATCCAGGAATTAATGTCACTTTTTCTGCTTCCAATACAATGAACTGGTCACTAAAACTTATTACCTTCAAAGTAAATATTTAGAAGCTTTTTCAGATTTAAATTTAATTTCCTTAAGCAAAGTTAATTTGGGCGTGTTCAGGTCAAACGTCTTTTAGAAGGTTCTTTTACCCACAGAAGTTGCAGATGAAGGAAAATGAATCCTCTAAAGGTCAGTAAAAAGACTGCAGAATATACACACCCATCCTTCAAAACTGGTGCCAAGGTGCTACATATCTTTCCATTGAAAAAAAAAAAGAAGGAAGAAATATTAAAAATGTTGAAAATGACACAATGCTAGAATCAGAACCTGATTCGCAGTCGAAAGATATTGAACACCCTGCCAGATATTACTCTCTTTGACTTCGGTGTTCTTCAAAGTTCTAAAAAGGCACTTCAGTCCAGCAGAAATGAACTTCCAAACTTGAAATGAGAAATGCTGCCTTTTTTAGTATTGGTATTTAGTATTTTGCAACTGCATTTTCAATTACAAAGATGCTTAAAGCACCATACAAAGGGTCTGCATTATCCAAGAGGTATGAGAGAACACCAAAAAATGCTTAGCTTTGGTCACGGTGAGCCCACAAGATGAGCCCTGTAGACACTACACTGACAGTTGGGGAGATTTTGTTTTAAAATTTATTTATCCAAAGAAGTTAAGCACTGATGCATTCATCTGTTTTCATTACGCCGGTTGTGATAAGGTTCCTAAAAGAGCACCGTAGCAGTGTCCAGAGTAGTGAAATGTGACACAATAACCAAAAGAAAGTCTGGAAAATGTGTGCTTAATATGACAAGTGCACTTTGCCCAGGAAATTCTTAACCCTTCTGCTTCTCTTCTCGGTGGCCACTGAAGCATTAGGGAGAAGAATACTGATTGTATCAGTGCCTCAAAGTGTGCTAATTACCTCATTTCTGAGAAATGTTATATTATCCCTGGCACGGCTCTTTAGCATCCACTCTACTCAGCAGTAATTTTTTGGCAAAGCCAAGTTCTTGCTACATGTAATTAGTCTTTCCTCCCATTATTAATAATTGTTCCTCATTTTCTACTAATTTCTTTTCTAGGCTGCTGATAAACTTCCAGTAACAATAGATAAACCTGAGCAAATTGTTTCATGAGCCTTCCACACACCAATTTTTTTTAGCGTTGCCACCTAATCCTGTGCCACAGTGTATTAAGAATATTAATACTTGTGCTTGATGAAAGTTATATTTTAAACTTGTGTGGAAATTCAGAAAAAATGTTTAATACTGAGGATATGACTGTCTATATTGTACGTTTTCTATCATTTTTGTTTAAAGCTTCTATTTCTGGGTGGAATTTGAATCTAGTACATGTTGATACATAGGAGAGAGTTCAGTTCAAGATGAAGGCTGCATGACAGATAAGCTCTTACGTCCCCAACGTAGTCAAATAAAGATATGATCAATATAGTCACTGATGTTGAATGAGTTCTTCAAGCAACCTGCCAGGGTGAGTGTCTCCTGCAACTTCAGAAGTCTTCATCTAGTCAGCTTTTGTACTTCAAAAAGGCACGGATCTTCTGAAGTCCCGTGTCATATCTCTGAAGCAGCCATCTCCGGTGTCTGGGCATCTCAAATGCAACTAGAAGTCTGTGTCTGGGCATCACAAGATTTACCTTGGTGAGCTGAAATCAATTCTAGGCTTCACTGTTCTTCAGCTGCCATTATTTTGGGGTGGTTCAGCCTGGAGAAGAGAAGTCTCCAGGGAGACCTTAGAGCCCCTTCCAGTCCCTAGAGGTACTTTTGATCAGGGAGTGGAACCATGGGACAAGGGAGTGGTGACAGGATGAGGGGGAACAGTTTTAAAATGAAAGGGGAGAGATTCAGATTAGATATTAGGAAGAAGTTCTTTGCTGTGAGGGTGGTGAGGCACTGGAACAGGTTGCCCAGGGAAGTTGTTGATGCCCCATCCCTGGAGGGGTTCAAGGCCAGGCTGGATGGGGCTTGGAGCAACCTGGTCTGGTGGGAGGTGTCCCTGCCCAGGGCAGGGGGGTTGGAACTGGGTGATCTTGAAGGCCCCTTCCAACACTATCAATTCTGTGATTTTTTCAGGAGTTTAGATAGCTCTTTAGACACCTATTGTTGGTTGTTACCATCTTAAATTGAAAACTACTGCTATGGATCTGGTTGGCTTGTGATTTGAGAATTCATCCACGGCTGTAACTGATGCAATTTCTGTCACCGTTCTGCCAGAAGGAAGTAGATAATGCCAAAGCATTCTCAAACAAGGAATTCATGTTCTTATTCTCATTTCATCTGTGCTAAAAAGGCCTCCTTTGTTTTGTTTTCATTTTCTTTTCTTTTTTATTTTTTTTCTCCTTTCAGATACAGTAGAAAACTTATCTTCTTTTCCAGTATGAGCCAGAGGTAAGTAGATCCGTAGTCTAGGGCCTGGCAGAGCTCAGGTCAAAGCACCACTCTCCACATGATTCTTAAGTAACCATAGTCATGCGACCGAGCTTCCCAGTGCTTCATTGTCTCTGGTTGATGGCTATCAGTATGATGAAGTATCAAAGATACAAAGCCAAAACTTGAATGTATGAGGGGTTTTGATCATAATTATGCCTGGAGATACGGAACAGGAAAAAAAATACGGGTTATAATTCTACGAATTAATTGTCCAGCATTAAATTCATCATATCAAAAGCATCTGTAATCCCAGACAGGCATTTAAGACAAAAAAAATAATAAAAAATTCAAAGGTAGTTAAGAAAAAAAAACAAAACTAAATGTTTCAAGTTTAATTGTCTAATGTCAGCAACCAGCATAAAATTAGTTTGATGCAACTACACTGTTCTTAAATTATGACAATTCAGTTATTGTACAGTCATAATTCATTTACTAAAATAAACGTCAGTCACAACGATAAAGCTCATGCTACTTTGTTGAGTAATGGCTGATTAGAAGTTCTCAATTTTTATTTGTAATCCAAAGAATAAGCTGCAGAAGAACCAAGAATGTTGTGAGTCATCACTTTTATTGTACAACAAAGACCAAGACGGTGTATTTCATAAACTTATATCCTGTTTTCTTTGACCCACGGCTCTTTCCCACGTTCTCTTTAACACTCCCAGGTAAACGACAGATTTTAAACCAATACATTGAATACATTGTATTGCTGTTTCTGCTTTTTTCCTGTGTGTGATTGGTGTTTCTGTGAAAAAGTAGATAATTTCTAGTCAAACCTTAAAATATAGCTCATTTCCTAGAAGGGAGGGTGTCTTGCAGAAGATAAACTGAGTTATTTTTCTTCCTTCATTTCTTCTACATTCTTTCTCATTCCTGATTGTATAACTTTCTTCATTGGTAACATTTGCCGACATCAAGTACAAGAATTATTGCCCCTTTTTTTTCTTTCTTTTGGGCTGCTCAGTAACCGTGTTGTGGCAGCTTGGGCTGGCACATTCTGTTCTTAATTAGGTTTACAGATATTTTGACTCATTCCATGGTCTCACTAATGCCTCTCTCTGGCCTGCAACCGTCTTTTGTCACTGGTCTGATTGTTCTCCCTCTGTTTTTTCTGAGTGGGCTGAAGAGTCGGGAAATAGTTCTTTTTGTCTATATTGCAGATTGTTCCATCCTCTTTTTCATTTTTCTCCTTACAAGCTTGCAGACATCTTCAATGACTCTTTTCTTTGTTCTTACTCATTTTCTTCATTCCTCCCCTTGGCATGGATCTTCATGAGGGCTTTACTGTGGTTCCATCAGTTTTCCTTCCTAATTTTCACTACGTCAGGTTACTGACTTGTTTCTTTTAGGAGAAAACTGAATGCACACAGGGACATCATTGTGTAAGGTACCTAAGTTGTCAAGCATGAGAGATATTATTGCTTTTAACTATTTGCTACTGCTTCTTATTTGAGAAATTATCAGTACAGGAGTCTTGGATCAACGCACTCTCGTGCCCTCAGGCCTTTCACATTCACAATATATTTTTTACTATTGTGCTTGTTAGTATTGCTCATAACCTCTTTTTCCCCCTAAATGTAGTTGAGCAGTTACACTGATTGCCCATTAGACATGGAAACAAATAATTAGGCAATGATCACAAGCAATGGAAATCACTGAATAATAAAATGCTTAGAGTTGGAAGGGACCTTCAAGATCATCCAGTTCCAACCCCCCTGCCCTGGGCAGGGACACCTCCCACCAGACCAGGTTGCTCCAAGCCCCATCCAGCCTGGCCTTGAACCCCTCCAGGGATGGGGCAGCCACAGCTTCTCTGGGCAACCTGGGCCAGTGTCTCACCACCCTCACAGCAAAGAGCTTCTTCCTAAGAATTACTTCCTAAGAATTTCTTCCTAAGATCTCATCTAAATCTCCCCTCTTCTGATTTAAAACTGTTACCCCTTGTCCTGCCACTAAACTCCCTGACCAAGAGTCCCTCTCCAGCTCTCCTGGAACTCCCTTCAGACCCTTGAAGGCTGTTCTAAAGTGTCCCCAGAACCTTCTCTTCTCCAGGTTGAACAACCTCAGCTCTCTCAGCTTGTCCTTGTAGGAGAGGTACTCCAGCCCTCTGAGCATCTTCTTAGGCCTCCACTGTACAGGTTCTAACAGTTCCTTGTCCTGTGGACTCCAGAGCTGGACACAGTACTTCAAGTGGGGTCTCATGAGAGCAGAGTAGAGGGGTAAAATAATAATGTGTTCTCATAAGGTAGCCTTCTCTTAGGGAAGAACAGCTCAGTGTTACAGCTGTGGACACCATGACTATCTACATGGCTATTTGCATCCTAACTGTTCTGGTAGAGCCCTGTCTCACAACAGCCTCCAAGTACTGCCATAGGTTGAGGAAATAATATGAGGAAACAATAACAGCAATCTAAAATGTGACTAACCGGTAAAATCTACCCTCTGAACTTCCTGAGATGCTCAACTGATGTCTTCCCTTTGATAACTTACTGCAGCTCAGATGAAATCAAAGGACCTGCGGCAATTCAAAGGAGCTGAGAATTCTTCCCCTTGCGTTCGAACAATGGGAGGACAGTTCCCGACGCTAACATAAACAAGCACGCGCTTCATTTCAGAAGAAAGACAATGGGATTAAACGAATCATCCAACATCTATCCCTGCGAAGAACAAACGATGTGTTCAAGTTTCGTGTAGGATCATGCAAAGGAATACCTCCAGCTGCGCTGTGAGCAGCCGTGTTGGACAGGCTGGGTGTACGTCGGGTAATATAGCTGGTGATGATACTTTAGACTTCCTCAACACCTTTCAACACAAAAGTGCCTTACCAAACGCTAGTCATTCGAGCCTTGCAACATGTCTGTGAAAAAGACTATTATGCCGTTGTAGAGATTGCAGGCAGAGATTAAACGGCTGGGGTTAGGCCACACAGCGAGCGAGCGGTGGAGCCAAGAGGAGAGCGTGAGCCTTGGCTGCCAGCCCCGTGCTCGCACTACTGGACTTCTCCTCCTTCATGCCTAATTCCCATATTGCTCCTCTGATAGAAGCTACCACAACTTTTGAGCCCTCCATAAGTTTGTGTGTGATATCGACCCGGTTGCCTTTCTCTCCCCTCGCCCCCTTATTTATTTTTTTGTTGTTATGACGTTGCAAAATATGGCAATTGCATTTCTTTCAAGGATCTCGTTTTACGGGTTGCCCCAGGTCGCTCAGCCCTGGTGGGGGACCAGCCTGACATTGTGTTGCTCCCCATCCCCTCGTCAACCAGCACACAATTGCTGGCTGGGGCTGCTTCTCTCCGCTGGCTTTGGCCCTGGCCTCAGTGCTGTGCCCTCAGCTCTGCTGCGTGAGTGGCTGGACCATTCTGTGCCTTAAATAAATCCCAGCTATACGCCGGTTAACGAGAAACAGATGTCTCCCAGGCACCGGCGGGAACTTTCGGTGAGCCTTCTCCCCTCAATTTATCACGGGGTGGACTTTCGGGTAACTCCTAGGGGTTCTGCCTTGGGTTCTGTCTGTGTCTCTGAGGGTGATGGGGAGGGAGGAAGGCGGAGGGTGAGCGGGGGGAGGAGTGGTAGCCCCGAGCATCCCCTGCGGTGAACACAGCCTCCTGCCTGCTCTCCTGTTGCCAGCTCTGGTGGGGAGTGGGGGGCCACCAGGGCCACCTGCCCCATGGGACAAGAAAGGATGGGACCTGGGGATGCGACACGGCATGGCATAGGGTCCTTTTCCTCTGGTTTGGGGCAAAGTCTCCTCGTGTGGCTCCTTTGAGTACTCCAAGAGCTGTGTGTGATAACGGTCGCAGCGCGATGCTCGTGCGATGAGAGGGAAAGGAAAAAAAAATCCAAACCCAAACACAGAGGGGAAAAAAAAAAAAAGAAAAAAAAGGTAGGAAGTACCAGAAAAAAAAAACCACCGTTTTGCATGTTGCCTCTTTGTACTATAGAAACTGGGGGTGTGACTGAATATCCAAACCACCTACACCCGGGGATGCTCCAATGGCTGCCCGAGTGGGCTGCACAGCTCCTCCCCTCTCCTTTTGGCTGAGCAGAGACCTTCAGAGAAACTGCCTGTTCTGGCTCATGCAGACTGCAAGATATAAAAGCTGTGAGCAGCTCCTGGGGCCAGAAGCTTCCAAACCAGCAGAGTTTTGTTCTTTGGGGGTTTGTAATAAGAGACACTCCTTCACAAAGGTTCATATCAGCATATAGGAGAGTGCTATATATACTGGGAGAACAATAGACTCTATTCTTTTTTCTTTTTTTTTTTTCTTTTTTCTTTTTTTTCTCTTGGTATTATCCAGAGGTAAGCCATTCAGCTGAATAAGTTTGCTTTGCATGCAGTTTTATCAATGCTGATCACATTTTGCTGAAGTTAAGATCTGAATGCTGTTTCTGGGATGTCCTGCTCTTGTGCTTTATATGTTTTCTTTTTGCCTACTTAACTAGTTTATCTGTGCCACACTGGGTCAGAACAGTCCATGCACATAGGCTAGGCATAGCCTGGGATGTATTTTTCATTTGCAGTGGGAAGCATTCCGTGAGGTTTCTTGCAGCCTCCCCATTTCAGATTTATGGTGTGGTTTATGGACTGATCTGGTCTGATAGCACTGTCACTATTTCAGGAATCCTACTAGCTCTGATCATGTAATTCATGGGATAATGATATTGCATTGGCTGTGTTTGTAGTAAGAGCATATCACTTAATGATTATACGGTTATGGAAAATTGCTCAGTAATGTGTTCTGACTGGATTGTTTTTATAATTGAGCTGGGACAGAAATCATATTTCTGGTCCCAGCCTGCCAGCTCACTCTGCCTTGCTACCCAGATGTACAGAATCACATCTTTGACATCTTCTCTTCTACAGATCTGTTCCCTGCTGCCCTGACTTAAAGCAGAGCACCTCTGTGGCCCAGCTGTCTTCTCTGGCCCCCAAAATGACAGTAATCACTGCAATCAGCTGTGCTTTCCTGTTTTCCGTCCTCTGTGAAACAAGTGCATTAGTGTTACCCAACTCCACTGACCTACTCCTGTCAGACCATAATTTCACTGACATTGAGACAGCTTTGGCAGCTCATCTGGACTCTGCAAAAATTCCCAAGGCCAGGCGGAAGCGCTACATTTCGCAGAATGACATGATTGCCATTCTTGATTATCATAATCAAGTCAGAGGCAAAGTCTTCCCACCTGCTTCCAACATGGAATACATGGTAAGTGAACTTTGTTTATTTCAGAGTGAAACAAACCCTAAGTCAGTGATTTCATTTCCTTAAACAAATCGTGAGGGTTCCATTGACGAATGATTTTTAACTATTATTGCTTACTAAAATGTTCTTTCCTTACTTTTTTTTTTTTTTTCCTTTTAAGATGCATTAACTTAATCAGACAAAAGCTAAATACTGAGCTCTCAACCTTTCCCTTGTCCTGTTGAATTTTAATTTCTGTGAGTAGTCCTGATGAAGCTTCTGGGATCCAAGTAAATGAAGTTGTGAGCTAAGTGCTCCTTGGCCTGAGGAATAGTATGTGGTCACAACATGTGATCCCATGGGTTTAAAGTGCTAATCGTTACTAGTCCCGCTGCTTTTGTGGAGACACTGAAAGTCATCACCCTGATGTATGCAAAAAGGGAGCCAATTACCATTTCTGGTTTCTTTCACATGTAATACTTTCAGAGACAATATGGTAAAACTGTGTTTGCAAAGTAATTCATCTCATGCCTTGTGTTTTACTTACTGCACATCGTTTGTGTGCACCTAGTGCTTTTATTTTTCCATCAAATACATTGCTTTTAAAGGTTTCTCTAGCACATAAGATTTCCCTGTGTTTGAAGCTGTTAATTTTGTGGCAGGCACCTTTCCCCTTTATTGGCAAATAGTCGTGATGTGAATTGTCTGTTCCTGCAGGTATGATAAAGTTATTCATTCGCTGTGATTTCATACTTGGCACTCCTGGCCAAAGCAGCATGTTTGCTCTTCTGTGTTCCAACTCTGACTGTGCTCACGCTGCAGAGCTCTAATCCTAAACATAGCTTGGGGAGGCAAATTTATTTCTTTTTTATTTATTTTACCTTCTAATTAGGGCGTCCACACTGTTTTGAAAGCACAGACAAGGTGTGCCAGCACCATAATATCTGCTTAAAGTCACAGAGCTCCTCGTATGCCAACAGATGGTTAACGGGTTTAGGAAACAAGACACCAGCAGCTGGACATAAAAAAGGGGATAACAGTAATAACAACTCCTCCTTTTTAGCAGCTAATGACTAAGAGTTTGGACATCTCTCTATCACAGATGTTACCTAAATCTGGATTTGATCATACAAGCTGCTTTGCACATCCCAGCAGCACCTCGAAACGCTGAACCTGCTCAAAACACTGCAGGGTGAAAACCTGTTGTCATACCGTAGGCTTCAGGAGTTTGAAGTTTGGTTAAGTGGAAAGGTCACAGACAGAAAAAACAGAGAGGTCAGAAGTCAAGCTCAGTCATCATTTTCATCGCTGTGCTCTCCACTGACGTTTCCTTTGATTCTGCATAAATAAACTTTGTTGTAATGTCTGAGGGAATGGCAGCCTACCATGCCCTTCCTTGGCTTGTGTGCTTTAGAAATGTGCTCCTGCAGCTTGCTTAAGTGAAGCCAGCACCCCGTCAGATTCCCAAGAGGTTCCTGAGCGCAGTGTTCTTAGCCTGTTCCATAAAAAAAACTTCAAGAGAGAAAGCGAGCTTCCTTCATTAAATCATTTTCTTAATGTACTCATATGCATAATCTGCCAAGATTTTACCTATACAGGTTGGATGTTTCACTGTGGCTTTGCTCTGCCTTGGTGCTGTGCAAGGGTTGATACCAAATTAAGGCTAAAGCTCTGATCTTTAAAACTTATAGGTTATTCCTCTCCTTGCCCTTCTCACTATTGCTTCTACCAGTAAAAACCAGCCATAAGTACCATACCAGCACCATTCAGCCTTCCAGTCTCAAAAGGGGCTTGAGGAGAGATGGGGAGGGACTCTTGATCAGGGAGGGGAGGCATAGGATGAGGGGGAACAGTTTTAAGCTGAAAGAGGGAGATTGAGATGAGATTGCAGGAAGAAATTCTTTCCTGTGAAGGTAGTGAGACACTGGAAGAGGTTGCCCAGAGAAGCTGTAGCTGCCCCATCCCTGGAAGTGTTCAAGACCAGGCTGGATGGGGCTTGAAGCAACCTGGTCTGGTGAGAGGTGTCCCTGCCCATGGCAGGGAGGTTGGAACTGGATGATCTTTAAGGTCCCTTCCAACCCAAACCATTCTATGAACTCTGGGTTTAGCCGTATGGATTGGTTCTTGTGATTCCAGTTCTCCACACTCAGTCTTTTTGGGGTTTTTGTCCTTGACACATTCTGTTCCTTCCCCTGATGCTGAGTACTTCTCACATGTTCAGTGGGGAGTCAAAAGCAAGGATGTTCCATTACCAATATCTCGCAAAAGGAACAGACATCTCTTTTGTCCATCAGATTTTGATTAGTCTTTCTATTGAGATACTAGCATCCTATGAGTCAGTCTTTAAAGTAGTCCTCCTTTCAGTTCTGGTTCTGGTATTCCTCACATCTTCAGTGGGAAGTTTTTCTGCAAGTACAAGTCTAGAGTCAAGGAGTTCTGTGAAGGAAAGTGATAGAGAAAGGAAACAACTTTCAGGCCTACAATGTAGAAATAATAACTTTTATTTTTTTTAAGTTTGTGTCTTCTTATGATATCCTTCATTCTTCTCCATCCTAAGACTGCCATTCTTCAGTCTTTGCTTGAGCTCTAAAAGCTGATACCATGCCTTCAGAAAGAACAATGAGACCATCCTCTTGGTCTGGCAAAGGCTGAAAAGCATCTGCTTGGTTTTGCATGCTTTTTCTGGAGAAATCAGAAAGTTCTAGAAAATTCATGATTCAAAAGAAGTGAGGTGCAGAATTGCCTGCTCCTCTCTAGTGTGAGGGGTATGTAGATCTGGAAATCCAGGGGAAGTCTGTGAACAAGCAAATAACTTTCTCTGAATGCTAATTCTGTTCTGTAGAGGCCTGTGTTGCCCTTCTGGAACATCTCAGCTACTTGGTAGGCCAGTGAAGATTTTCAGAGTGTTGCCAGCTGAAATGTGAGTCTCATAAAATGTGTCCTTTAGTATGTGCGGGTACTATCTTTAGGCTCCCAAAACATTTATTAATGAAATTCTTCTTCCTACGAGAATCAAAACTTGGTTGAGCAGGTGCTTACAAACAGGTGTGCAGAAGTAACTCTGACAGAGCTGGGCTTTAATGAGCATAGAACACTGTCTTCCATGGCATTCCCATCGGCAAAGTGGGAAAATCTGTTTTAGTTAAGAGTACTCTAAGGTGATTTGAGTAATTAAATCATTGCAGAAGACAAACTGTGAGTAGTTCATTGCTAGCACTGCAAGGATAGCTCTGCATCCAGCTCTGGAGCACTGTATCCAGCTCTGGAGTCCTCAGCACAGGAAGGACATGGACCTGTTAGAACAGGTCCAGAGGAGGCCACAAAGATGCTGGGAGGGCTGGAACCCCTCTGCTGTGAAGACAAGCTGAGAGAGTTGGGGAGGTTCAGCCTGGAGAAGAGAAGGCTCCAGAGAAACCCTCTAGCAGCCTTTCAGCCCCTAAAGGGGTTCCAGGAGAGATGGGGAGGGACTCTTGATCAGGGAGGGGTGACATAGAATGAGGGGGAAGGGTTTTAAATTGAAAGAGGGGAGATTTAGATTAGATACTTGAAATAAATTCTTTCCTGTAAGGATGGTGAGACCCTGGCCCAGGTTGCCCAGAGAAGCTGTGGCTGCCCCATCCCTGGAGGGGTTCAAGGTCAGGTTGGACGGATCTTTGAGCAACCTGGTCTAGTGGAAGGTGTCCCTGCCCAAGGCAGTGGGGTTTAAACTGGATTATCTTGAAGGTCCCTTCCAACTCTAACCAGTCTATGATTCTGTGTTTCCATGAATCCTGAGCCCAGTACTGATCAACATAGTCATTAGTGGACTGGCAGTAACATGTCTCAAGTATAATAGATTGGGCAGGATCACACACTCAGAAACATGAAGCTGAATGTTTGTGAAATGCTGGGCGAAGACTTTAAGAGCAGAAAAATGCTCTAGATAAGCTTGAGCCTGCTTAGGTGTGTTCTGATATAGTTTCAGTTCCTTTCTGTTCAGTGACTGCGTAAATGGACTTTTATAGTTGGGAAAATCTGCCGCATATTGGACATGTCACTTTGTGGGACTCAAAATAGTGAAAGATTCCCAGACTGCTCTTAAATTACTTAGTTTGGTTACACTGGAGTTATTTCATAGCAACATTAAGATAGTTCCTCATGAGCTGGTGGCAGAGGAGCTGGAAGGGAATGGAGAATTTGAGTCTATTCATTTCTAGGAAATCCACATGAAAGACTGAGATAAAATGGAGAAAGGAAATGAACTGTTGTTCTAAACTAAAAGTAATTGTGTTCCAAAAGAAGCTCCTTTGGTCCTAGGAGGGAGCCCATGTGAGTCATGGGGGAAATCTCTGGCCCAGGAGTGACCCTTTGCTGAGGTGATGAATCTGGAGCCTTTGCTTCCTGTTCACAAAGATCCACAGACAACTAACAAAGTCGGGCCAGAGAAGCATTAAATATCCCATTTAGTGGTCAAAAATGTAAATAACTGCATCATTATTTCAGTTATAAATTTGAAATTCTTAATGAAATTTTCTTTCTGTCAACGTGATCTTAAAACATCTGCAGTAGGTGATGGGTAAGACAAAATGAAAAAAAAGCAAAACCAAAAACCTACTTCAAGTTTTCCAAAGTCCTATTTAATACTTGAAGCCTTCATATAGATATGGAAAAAAATGAGTTAATTTGGGTTTTTTATCCAATTCGAAAGCATTTCTGAAAAATAAGCTTCTCAACTTGTTTACCTATTTTTTTCCTGTTGTCATTGTGTTTTCTTACAAACCACTCTAAATCTTAAAGGACATTTTGTTCTTGAGTTGTTTGCCCTGGCTCATCTACATGGTCCCACTGAAACCATCTATGTATCCGAGTAGGGATTGCAGGGCTAGTTCCTTCAAGATTTATGTCTAATGAGTTGGATAGGATCTCTTAATTCATATAGTTTATCCCTGCCCTGTTGCAGGACTTCCTTCTGCATTAAATACATATGGTTTTCATCTTGTCTGCTTCTGAACACATACAGTGATGCTGTCTCAGTCACATCTCTTGGCAAATATCTTACCTTTGGAATCAAAATGATTTCCAAATGTCGAACTTAAATATTTCCCTCCAAAAGTCAGATAATTAATCTTTAAATGCACTTTTTAACTGCCCAACAGAATTCGTGTCCGTTTTCATTTCAGACACTACCCTTTATGTATTTACTGATAGTTTTCTTGGCATTAATGAGGATGCATACATGTACATAATGTTTCCTTAATTTCCACGTGCATGTCTTGCAGCTCCTCTCCATACTGCAGCAAATTACAGTTGCAGTCCATTTACAGCTCTTTAGTTGAATGAGTGAACAACACCCTTGACTGCCAAAGCAGATCAGGCCCATCATTTTAACTGAGCACGTTTAAAGACACAAGTGCCACAGGGCAATGGAGAATTTACTCTAGAAGTTACTTTTTCCATCAAACAGCCCCATTCCTGTAAACCCTACATACATCTTGAATGTTGAAATAACGTAATCAACAGGTGGGTCAGGGTACAAAGATCTCAACCTGCTTTTCACCAGGGCAGAGCATAAAGTAAACAACAGAATCATAGAATTGCCTAGATTGGAAGCATCATCTAGCCAGACAGATCATCTAGTCCAACCATGAATCTCAGTATCTAAGACAGCAGCCTTCTAGAAGGAGAGATATCAAGGGATTTGGAGCTCTCCCAGTATAGTCTACCCCTCCCAGCTTGCCATGGCTTTTAGCTCTGTGCTGGGAATTCACAGGTGAGGTGAGGTGAGAAAAAATGCACAAGGGATGTGATGGTAAAATGTGTTCATTGGCTCCGGTTTCTCCCTCTCAGATCTTGTGGTTTTGTTTAGCCAATTCAGTGAGTCCCTCCAGCCTGCTGCTACAGCCCATCACCAGCAGCATCTGGAGAACATGGGCTAGTGAACTCTGGAATGTGAATCCACTCAGAAAATGAGAAGAAAACAGAAAGAACTACTGTGCTTTACAGGGTTGCAGTTAGAGGTGTCTGTCTGCATGACGGCTTTGAAAGGAAGCAGTGATTTTACAGCAAACTCAGCCTTTTTCTAAAGGGGAGGTAAAACATTGTGACTGGCAGTAAGCTGAAAGAAAGTAAGGGTAGATGGAGCTCATCTTCTGCTATCTTTGGCACAATAGAGTTACCCAACTCTCTTTTGCCTCACAGGTGAGTTTATCCACTTATCTATTTTACTGTGAGGGTGGTGAGGCACTGGCAGAGGTTGCCCAGAGAAGCTGTGGCTGCCCCATCCCTGGAGGGGTTCAAGGCCAGGCTGGATGGGGCTTGGAGCAACCTGGTCTGGTGAGAGGTGTCCCTGCCCAGGGCTGGGGAGTGGGACTGGATGGTCTTTAAGGTCTCTTCCAACCCAAACCATTCTATAGTTCTATGGCTCTATTTCATACTGCACTGCTGTCAATAATGCAACACTATTCTACTTGTTGGCCATCAGTGAGATGCAGGACACTGCTCATTTTTCCAGCAGTTTCTTCTACAGAAGGCGAGGAACGCCCATTCACTCCCAGTAGATAATCTGGTGTTCCCTTAAGGTCAAATCAAAGCAGATGCTTAGCTACAAGAAGTGCAAAAGCAACCCATTCTGTTCAGAGTGAATGACGGAGGACCTTTTTCCTGGAAAGCACTCCGTGAAAAATCTGAGGAACTTCCCCCAAAACGCTGTTCTTGATAAATATTGTGATAAAGAATGACTGTGCTAATTTTACTTTGGTATTAGAGCTCCTTTCCAATGTTTCATGCATAAAATTTTTAAAACATCCATCTTGATGGGGTTTTAGAAGAGAACATTTACATTATTTAAATTTAGTATTATTAGAGAGCCTTCTAGGAGTTTAAGCAAACAAAAAACAACCTAGTAAAGTCTCAGATAGAAAAGCAGCCTGCCCAGAGCCCTCAGAATTAGACATTCCTTTATTATTAAATGTAGCACCTCCTGAACTTTTTGGCTAAAAACAGAGACGGGGCATTTTTTCACAAGAATCTGGATCCAAAGAACACAGGGTTTAATTTCATACATGAATGGAGATGATAGTAACCTTAAACCTCCCAACATTTTTATCCTCTTTCTGTACCTGAAAAAAAAACGTAAATCTGGAAAGAATAATGTATCCAGGTGTGTGGAAATGTGCATCATAAAGGTGGCAAAGGATGGAAAACTCAGGGTAGCCACTCGTTTGCTTTTTGTACACAGAATATTGTCTTCAGCCCTGGCATCTGCATGTATGAATGCACCTGCGGGTGCTGTGGGATAGGGTTTGAGGTCTATTTTAACTCAACTGAGAATGAGCTGGTTTTGAATCTCTATCTGCATTTCGACATCTGCTCGACTCTATCAGGAAAACGAATCTTAAACTGAGCTTTCTTCTGAGAATAGAGAACTTCTGTTCTTAGTCTTTATCCCGCAGAAAGAAGAAGCTGCTCTGTGTTTTCCTTTGTGTCATGCTGCCCATATCTTTTAGTTAGGGCTACTTAGAAAATAATATCTATTTTCTTTGAAAACTTTTAAAGAAATTAAGGACATTTTTTGTTTTAATGAAAACTTCTGTGGTCAGTAACGAAAATAGTAAAAAATGTGGATGATTTTTTTTTTTCGTATAGAAGAGAAACAAAACACCACAGAAGAAACACATTTTTCATTCACATTTTGTGGTTTAGAGAAAAAGCAATTTGCTCTGCTCACATTTAAAATGAAAGAGGTCAGACACCTTCCTCTCCAGACTTATGACCAATTGTCAGGGTGACATGGAGCTAGACAAAGTTTGGTCTTTTTTGTTGCCACTTCTGAGATAAGCTCTTGCCAATTAAAATACGCCTTGCAGTAGGTTAGGAAAGCACTGAGTATTTTAAGATATGTAGCTCTAATATTTAACTTTTCCAAAAGCTAAACAAATAATAGCATATCAGGGAAAGCTTATTGTTATTAAACCTGACAGCCTACTAATTTTCTTTTTTCTTATTGTTTATAAAAAGTAGTGCCAAACATGAAAAGAAATGTGGACAACCTTCAGAAGAAGCAAATTACCCATTAGAAGTGGTCAAGCTTCAAATCATAGAATCATAGATTCATAAAATGGTTAGAGTTGGAAGGGACCTTCAAGATCATCCAGTTCCAACCCTCTGCCCTGGGCAGGGACACCTCCCACCACACCAGGTTGCTCCAAGCCCCATCCAGCCTGGCCTTGAACCCCTCCAGGGATGGGGCAGCCACAGCTTCTCTGGGCAACCTGGGCCAGGCTCTCACCACCCTCACAGTAAAGAATTTCTTTCTGAGATCTCATCTAAATCTCCCCTTTTTCCAATTTAAAACCATTATCCCTTGTCCTATGGCTCCCCTCCCTGATTAAGAGTCCCTCCCCATCTCTCTTGTAGGCCCCTTTCAGGTACAATTGATAGGAATTTGAATTTGGACCACAGACACCCAGGAATGGAAACTTTTGCGTAAAATATAGACTTGAATTTTCATAAGAAAAGAGTTTCTGGCACTGAGTTTCCTTGGACATCTGTCTGGTGATGCCCTGATTACTATAGGAGAGGTCTTCTAATACTGAGCCCTTCAGAAGTATGAATCAGAGGTTTGGAGGTTTGGTTACACGAGAGTAAATTGACTATAAAACATAGCACATTTTTCCTTTGAGTTGCAAAAGAATGAAGTGCAGAACTGTGATTCCCACCAAGGTTCTTTTTTTCTCTAGAGGGTAGACTTTGGCAATTTTCTGTGTAAACTTTATAATTAGTACCTAATGCGTTTAGGAAAGGGCTTGCACATGTGGTAGGCAGCGATTACAGTATGTGTAGTAAAATTTCTAACAGGTGGCAGTTAAGAGCAAAAACTATTCATATTCTTAGAGAGTGAGAGAGAGAGAGAGACAGCCTAGAGTCCAAATGATCTCAGAGCCCAAGTAAATATATACACTTTGCCAAATCTGTCTATAAATTCCAATGAGCTCATATGTTTTCATCACACAGTATGTATTGAAAAAAAAAAAAGTGAAGGCAAAGAGAGGAGGCTCTTTCAGCCACTCTGCTGAAAAAGCGTGCAGGCAGAAGGGCTGGTGGCTTGTTTTGTTAAGCTTTGGGCCAGGTTTGGGGTAGCAGACGTGGTGGGGGGTCCTAGAGAAAACCTCTGAACCTGTAAAAGCTACAGGTTTCACTAAAGAAAAGAGAAGGAGAGGAGGTGTGCCCGGGTCCCCTTCAGGCTGCCATGGGGTCTGTGAGACAGGGCCACCTCATGGGCAAGTGGTAAGTGGAAGAATGACCCAGGAGGACAAGACCTGCAGGCTGGAGGGCAGCAGCCTGCATCTGCTAATCCCCTCTGGGACCTGTGCTAGCAGCTGTGGAGTGCAGCTGCACAGACGGGCTGGAAACATCAGATTTCATCCCTCAGCTTCCCAAAGCTTTTCTCACAGGAAGAATCAAGGTTTTCTTCTTTCCCACTTGCTACTGTTCTGGAAAGAAGAGGTTCTGATCTTCACCTAGGCAAAAAATCAGGAGCGCTGCACTCATGCAAAACAAAATCAGAAGTCTGAGATAGAAAAGTTAGGTTTTTTGACTGATCACCGCTAAAAGAAGGTCCTGTTGGGCACCTTTCTGAGGTGGATAGGAGCCACTGTGGATTTGTTTGTGCTAAAATAACAATCTGAAGATACTAATATGAGTCCACAGTAAATTTACATCAATGACAATTAAGACTAAAACTGACAAAGAAATTACCACTTACTATTACAACAAAGTGTGACAGCCTTGGCATGCACTGTATTCAAATTGTGCATCCCAACTTTTCATTTCCAATCTCATCACGTAACTGCAGTCATGAAAAGAAGCTGTTGAAGAAGACTTTTCTGTACTGGGCACTGATGAGACTGAACCTCAAGGGCTTCTGGCAGTAAAACAGGACCAGGAAGGATTATGGATTAGGATGGCGAAAGAAGAATGGAAGCACAGTTCTGTATTGCTTGAATGTTTTAAAATTATGATTAGCAGGCCCTAGTAAAACCCACATTTTTCTGGATTCCCTCAGAATCACAGAATCAAGGAATTGTNAAACTCCAGGGCTTCTGGCAGTGAAACAGAACCAGGAAGGATTAAGGATTAGGATGGCAGAACTCCCCTGCTAAAGCAGGGTTGCCCAGAGCACAGCACTCAGGACTGCATCCAGCTGGGGCTTGAAGGTCTCCAGAGAAGGGGACTCCACACCCTCCCTGGGCAGCCTCTGCCAGGGCTCTCACACCCTCACAGGAAAGAAGTTCCTCCTCATGTTTAGATGGAACTATTTATATTCCAGTTTGTGCCCATGAACTCTTGTCCTGTCACTGGACACCACTGAAAAAAGCCTGGCCCCATCCTCCTGACACCCACCCTTGAAGTATTTGTAGGTGTTGATCAGATCCCTCCTCAACCTTCTCTTCTCCAGACCCAACAGCCCCAAGTCCCTCAGCTTTTCCTCATAAGAGAGATATTCTAAGCCCGTAATCATCTTTGTAGCCCTCAAATCATCACAGATTCTTTCTACCCATTACCATTAATAAACACTTGCAGAGAAGAGGGTTCATTGCCATTTGCTTCCCTACTGCTGTATCTTTCTCATATACCAAAACATGCATAAGGGTAAAATAACACTAAGATATCTTGGTTTTGTCACTGGAAATCTGGATTCTGAGCTTCAGGGAAGATTTTTTTTTCTTTTTTTTTTTTTTTTTTTCTTTTTTTTTTTTTTTTTTTTTTTCCTCACTCCCCATATTTACCAGGAATCATGGATCTTAACTTTCTCTTCTTACCAATTATGAACTTTAAGAATAACTTGCAAAGCAGTGCAATTCTAGGTGACCATATCATTCTTTCTCAGGTGTGATATCTATAGTGGGGGTAACTAAAATGTTAGTTTTCAATTTACCTTCACAACTCTAATAGTATTACAAGCTTAAGTATCTGTTTTACTTGGAGGTAGGTATTCTACTGCTTGAATCAGTCCATTTTTTTACATACAAGAAAGCTAGACTAAACATTTTATCTGCATGTACCTTATTTTTACTTTTGAAGTTGTGAGTTATCACAAAAAGATCATGTAACATCACTGTTGGGGAAAGTGAATGCAGCAAAGTGTTGACAGATCGAACTGATGACTTTGGAAGAAGCCACTAATCGCTTTCTGTGGGAAAAAAATAAGACAACCACAGCGTGTTTTGTAGATTTTATCAATCAGATCATAAATCCAAAGGTAGGTATCAGCAACATGGAAAGTGAAAATTATGAATTGTCTTTTTTTTTTGTTTTCTTTGACAATGTGTTGAAGAGATGTAATAGAAATGGATGTCCATTTCTATATTTACAAAGCAGCCAGGTTATTTTTCCTTTTTAAAATTACGAAATATTGAATTTCTGATTATTTTTCAAATAGGGAGGAGATATCCAATTGCAGAAATGGAAAAAAAAGGCATGAGCATTTCCTGGTATACAAAAAAAAAAGCAATTTAGGAATACAACATTTTTACACTTGCAGGGGGAGAGATTGTCTGTTTTTAAGAAAATCATCTATCAAGGGTCTATGTAAAGTTCCAAGACATTTGTCTTTTCCCCTCTTGGCTCATCTAGTGATACTTTGGATGCTCCATAACATCCCAGAACTGATTTGTGTTGCTCAAAATATGAGAGAAAGCTTTAACAGAATAAGGAAACATCTCTCCTCTCCTCTTACAAAATGTTTAAAAGGTTGTCTCCAAAGCAATGAGAAACATTGAGGCACATGGTCAAGAAACTAACATAATAGTCATACATGGGCCCTTTATGATTGAGCTTTTCTCCTGTTCAGCAAATTAAGAAATTGGTATTCATTAAATCCTCTGTTATCTTTCTAGTTCTTCCAGCTATGGAAAAATCTCTCAGAAAATGACCCAGCCTAGCCTTTTCTTCAGGTGTTGGCCTCCTTTGGATGGCCAAGCCGAGCTCCTTAAGACACGGACTGCTTCCTGGAGCCCCACGGACTGCAAACTGACATCTCACAAAGTCAGCTAGAAACTCTGTGTTTTAGTACTGCCTCCTGGCAGAAATGTTGTTGTGGCTTTTTCTGATTTCTCTTACTGAGACAGGTTAATTCAAGGAAGCAACATGGTCATGGGGTGAGTTTCACTAATATTGACTGACTTGGGGATGCCAGTGGATGAGAAGCTCAACATGAGTTGGCAATGTGCACCAGCAACACAGAAAGCCAACCCCATCCTAGGCTGCATCAAAAGCAGCATGGCCAGAAGGGCGAGGGTGGGATTCTTCCCTTCTGCTCTGCTCCGGGGACAGTCCATCTCTGTCCCTCTCGAGTTCTCAGTGCAAGAAGGACATGGACCTGTTGGAACAGATCCGGAGGAGGGTCACAAAGATGCTCCGAGGGCTGGAGCCCCTCTGCTGTGAGGAGAGGCTGAGAGAGTTGAGGTTGTTCAGCCTGGAGAAGAGAAGGCTCTGGGGAGACCTTAGAGCCCCTTCCAGTCCCTAAAGGGTCTCCATAAAAGCTGGACGGGGACTCTTTATCGGGAAGGGGACTCTTGGTCAGACAGGGGAGCCATGGGACCAAGCGGAACAGTTTTAAACTGAAAGAGGGGAGATTTAGATTAGATATTAGGAAGAAGTTCTTTCTTGTCAGGGTGGTGAGACACTGGAACAGGTTGCCCAGAGAAGCTGTGGCTTCTGGAGGGGTTCAACTTCACCATCATTTTCATACCTAAGAGGATAGTTGTGACCAGAACCTCCTGTTCCAACAAAGAACAAAACGGCAACTCCATCCTGTCTGCATATAAATTATCTAAGAACAACTGAGAGACAGTTATAGAAACAGCTATAGAAAGGAAAGGAAGCTCACTTTTGGGGCTTCAAGAAATTTAATTCAATATTAAAGAGATTTTGTTTTACACTCCATTGCTTATTATACATTATGGGAATTAAAAAAAATAAATATCATTTTACTCTTTGTTTACAAAGTGAAACAAACAAAACCCCCTTGGGTCATTCTTGGGTGAATGACCTCACTGGCAGATTTCCTGCTGACTTTATTAATGTTGAGATTTTAGCCCTAGCTCTCAAGCAGCAGAGCTGCCTCAGAAAGCCTCATGAAGTGGTCTCTGGTGTTGAAACTCCCCACGTAGAAGCACTACCCTGTCCCCTCTCTTCACTCCGCTTGACAATTTTCAAGTGAAGTGTAGTTTTGAAGTGTAGTTTTGAAGTGTAGTTTTGCAGGGAGCAGGGCAGAAAGCAGAGTCAGACGGCTTTCTAGGAAAATAATCTTTGGCTGAGGGGAGAAAAATAAATTGACCAAAGGATGTTCACTTCAAGTTGCCAGTGGAAGTGCGGTGAAATGCTTTAACTCTATCGCAGCTCAGTTAGACCCAGCTGAGGAGTGGGGAGGGTTTCCACGCTGGACCAAATCAGTGATCTAGAGAGTCAGGGTTGGGGGGAAACTTGTCCTGGGTGGAAGGAAGGTGACTGCTTCCCTAACTGCTAACAAGCTAGCAAATGAAGATTTGCAGTCCCCAGGGAGAGAATGAGCATAGTTTGGCACTGGGAGTTTGCATGATTAGCATTTGAGAATGAGTCACCTCCTCAGATCTTGTCCTACTGAGGATGCCAATCTTTCTCCATTTTCCCTTTTTGCAATTTTGTGTTCATGTCAGGCAGCTTTCTCTAACATGTTTAATAGAAACACTGGACTGGCCATCATTTCAGAGTTTATATATATATATATACATTTTTTATCTCAATGATTTTTTAAGCTCTTTGCTAATTTCCTTGAGCTTTTTAATTTCTCCTTATACAGAAACTGCCTCTCTGGCTTTCAGGTTACTTTGGATTCTCTTTTTAGGATATTTTTCTACTTCTTTATATGCTACTTACCTACATACAGCAGCGAAACTCATGGGTTCAAAGATCTAAATATCTTTGCCCTGTTCTCTCCTACATGCCCAAAACAGGGGACTGAACTGGAATACAAAATAGTCCAAGTGTGGAATCAGGATCAGGCTTCTTTTGAAAGGGTTAAGCTAAAGGTACAGGCTCTTACAGTTTATAGTTTAGGTCATTATGAGATAGTGACTTTTGTGCTCCAGCCTACATTAATTTTTTCGCCTTTTCTTGTGAAGATGATCTAGAACTAGTCCCACAGGGTCTGAGACTACCTTTTATTCTAGGAAATTAAAATAAAATTAAGAAGGTGAATTGTTTTATCTTCTCCCATGAAATATAAGTGATTTAAATAGCAAAAGGTGACTCTATAAGAGCTTTTCACCAACATGCTGAGGAAGGAATGAAGGAAATTAAAAGATACTGCATTTGCTCCCCTCCCCTTGTTTCTTATTGAGTGGTGGTTTTTTTTTTTCTTTCTTTCTTTCTTTCTCCCTTCCGTTTTTTTATGTTTGCCCAAAATTTCCTATGTCCAGAGGGTGGTCAAGAGTGAATAGAGAAGGGCAAGCAGAATGCACTGCATATCACAGTAGTGCTTACTTGCCAAACCCACAGCTTTTCATGAGATTTTATGAGTTTGAAACAACCTCCTAAAATGTTACCAGTTGAGTGCTGCAGACGATTCCTGAGGACTAGAAAATGAAGCTGAGGAGAAACTGAAGATCTCACTGTCTAAGGCAAGGGCCATGCCTACTTGAGAGAGGGCATATTTAGTTGCGAAAGCCTAATCCAGTCTTAATATTTCTTTGCAAACACCTAACACGCTATTTTGCAAGGCAATTTAGTACATGAAAATACGCTGGGTGGAAGTCAGGAGCTCGGTACTATTTGTGCAAATAGAATGTACGTTTAGATTATTGTGGGCCTGCAGCCAGGTCACTTGGGAGCAAGCACGCAAAACCTCACGCTCGGCCTCCTTGGCGGGGAGGGCTCGTGCCAGAAACGTGATTAATCCCAGTGAAGGAGGGTGTTTATGGGGTGTCATGGTCCTGGTGGAGTTGCCCCTCATGGCTGCACACCAGGCAACTGTGTTTGGACCCCTCGGCTTCTCCATTCCCCCAGACCTAGGGAGGTTCCAAAGGCCACCTGTGGCCCTGCACTCTTCCTGGGCCTGAATTTATCAGGTCTACCTACTTAACCTACCTATTTATTAGCTACCTGTTTAATAGTAGTTACTTTTATGCTCTTGCCTACTGTTGTCCTACCTCTGAGTGCTCTTTTGGGACCACTAAAATACCGTAGGGAAATGAAGAGGGACTCTTCATCAGGAGTGGAGCCATAGAATGAGGGGGAATGATTTTATATGGAAAGAAGGGAGATTTAGGTTAGATTTTAGGAAGAAATTCTTTACTGTGAGGGTGGTGAGGCACTGGAACAGGCTGCCCAGAGAAGCTGTGGCTGCCCCATCCCTGGAGGGGTTCAAGGCCAGGCTGGACGGGGCTTGGAGCAACCTGCCCAGGGCAGGGAGGTGTCCCTGCCCAGGGCAGGGGGTTGGAACTGGATGATCTTGAAGGTCCCTTCCAACTCTAACCATTCTGCGAATTCATAAAGAGTTATTTCTGTGCTGGACACATGCAGTTGATTGACATAATGGCAGAGACAGAAAGCAGAACAACTCCACACAGTTCTCTTCCTCTTGGGCCCTAGAACATCTCCTGGGTTTGAGCTGATGCCATAGCAGCCCCAGGTCCCCTCTCTTGTATCCTAGTGCTCCAGTTTAGCCTCCTTTCCGTGAGTTATAGTCTTATCTCTAACTTCTCCTAGAAACTCCCTTCATTTTTCAGAGCTGAAGTCAAAGTATTTCCTGGCTTGAAGACCATTCCTTCTTAGAATGTTCTTCCTAGCACTTCTCTGTTTTGTTCTTTTACTGGCAATTTTCTTTGAGGCCTTTTATGAAGAGGTGTAAAGTAAATCTGCTCTGCTTTATGCACCATCCATCTTACTTTCCATAAGGTACTTCCACTTGAATGGAAGATCATTTGTACTAATGGCTCATACTGATCTCTGTTGCACGTCTTCAACTTTAATCCAGAGGTACCTCACTCACTCCATAGTTTGGTGCAATGATATAGCAGTTTCATACAATTTACTAAATGTTGTCGTTTTTGCTGAGAAATTTCACAAACTACCAAAGTCAGGGCATGAATTACTGTCCTAGTCCATGATCTTTCTGCAGGTTTGAGAAATTAAAACTATGAATTCACTGCTAGAAATCATCATTACCTCATAGAACAGAAAATATCTGTGATCCTTTGACAAGTTTATTTCTGACTTTCCCTGTTATTTCTCGCCACGCTCAGAGCACACACTCTTTGTTCTGCAGCCTCTCAAGGTTTATGAATTTGGGGTTGTGTTTAAAAAGCTGCAAAGGTCTTGGTAGACAATTTTACCACATGCTGTTCCTGCCTTTCTACTTGTAGTTCACTAAAACCATCCTGCACCAAAATACTCAGGGTATTCAAAATGCATTTCTAATTCCAGAACCTAGAGCCTCTTTGGTTGTCACTCGAACATGAAGATATACTAGGATTTGTGTGTACTTATAAATAGTGAGATATTCTTTATCTCCAATGGTGCATATGTTCTACTGCTGTTACCTCTGCTGTTGCTGAGACAATATTTGCTGCAGAGAAAACAGTGGAGTTAGAAATCAAACATGTGAGAAGGAAAAACATACAAAGGAGACAGTGTTTAAGTTCACTTGTCATGTTCCAACCATTGGAGGAGAACTTAAGAAGTCAAATTTTCTCTTACAGAGCTGTCATTTCTTTTATTCCAGGCAGAGGGCAGAGAGCAATGTCAGCTGCCATGCAGAATAAAATGATGGAACTCATACCACACCTGGAAACTATCCATAGTCTTAGCTTTTGTGGAATCCCTTTTCTTGACCTTGTGGCCTCAAATATGAAAAGCTGCCGCACACACTCTCTCTGGCTATAGATACTCTTTAAGATCTTATTTCAAATGTGTTGGGCTTTTGTGGAGTATGTAATATCTGCACTGGATTGTTCTTCCCTGTCTGCCCCTCCTTCTCTTTAACTTCCATCTGAGTCCCATCCAATGTTTCACTCCTCTCCACACATGGATCTCATCAACACAGAAGGGAAAATGGCAGGAGAATGCCTGCTCAGGGAAGGGCTTTTCCAGAAAAAAAAGGGAGAGATCTGAATTCTTGGCTTCCTCTGATGATGTGGATGGGATTTCTGTCCAGTGTCAGGGTAAATCCTGCTAGATCCTGTATGTGCTGCCCCACAGTTTTCTAAATTGAAGAGCTTTCTACCTAGTGTATAGCTCTGATCTGTTATGGTAGCTTATTTGTGACTTAAAATACCTGCCTCTTGTGTTCTTGCACTGTGATCACTATTTGTTTTTTCTGTTTTCTACTGCTAAGGATATTTTATTTTGTCAGGTTTGGGATGAAACTCTTGCCAAATCTGCAGAGGCTTGGGCTGCTACATGCATTTGGGACCATGGACCTCCATACTTACTGAGATTCTTGGGCCAGAACCTGTCTGTAAGAACTGGGAGGTAGGCAGATACCCTAAAACAAGTTATTTTGTGAGCCTTCAAACAGCTTTTGAGATCCACATCTTAGACTGATGCAAGTATCATCCAGAACTGTAGCAATAATTGGTATCCATCTATGTTCATTTGGCTTAAGAATATTATTATTTAATACTATGCCCCTAGTGATGGGTGGAGAAATGTGTATTCAGGTGACTTGCATCAGAGGAATGAACAGCAGGAAGTTCCAAAATACCTGAATCTAAAATGATCTGTGTGTCTTTCTGTCTTTTAAACAAACCCAGGTACCGATCCATTCTGCAGCTGGTAAAGCCGTGGTATGATGAGGTGAAGGACTATGCTTTCCCTTACCCTCAGGACTGCAACCCCAGGTGTCCCATGCGATGTTATGGACCCATGTGCACCCATTACACACAGGTTATATAAATTACATTCTTCTATTCCATCCCTACCGTCCAAAGCTGGACTTTTCTGTGATGTATTTATAGCTCTCTCTCAAATAAGTGTGTGTATGTGTGTATATATTTATATATGTATGTGTATTTCTTTTCAATTTGGACTTCACCAATAATAAATATTTATTCAGATGGTTTGGGCCACTTCCAATCGTATAGGCTGCGCCATCCACACATGCCACAATATGAACGTCTGGGGATCTGTTTGGCGACGAGCTGTTTACTTGGTATGCAACTATGCCCCAAAGTGAGTGGCTTTCTTTTTAATATTGTTTATTTTTACTCTTCATGCATGTTTTGCTCCTCTCGTAGGACTGCTTACTGCTTTCTCTGCAGCGTGGCTTCTATTTGTGCTTTTTTTTTCTGCGGGCTGCTCCTTCATTCTAACTTTATATCTGAACTTACAGCAGATGCATGACTTTGGTCTACAAAGGAAAAAAAGGAAAATAACTTGATGTGTACAGAACAAAGCCAAAAGCTTGTTTTCTTTTGTTGTTATTATTATTAAAAATCTTTTGATCTTCCTCCTTTGTGCTGTCTGCACTTTAATTTCGATTCCTTATTTCTTCACTCTGTTATATATAACTATGGTGAGCTAGACTTTCTCAGGTAGGTTCCAGGTTGCTCAAAGGAACGTGGAAGGTCTAGTGGAAGGCCACAGCAGGAGGGATGTAACTGGATGATCTTTAAGGTCCTTCCAACTCTAACCATTCTATGATTCTATGGTTCTAGATAAGCAATTCCATTGCAGTTCAGGCCCTTGATTTGCTGTGAACACAAGTTGTTGCCCACACACCACCTTTTCTTGTGACCGTGCTGCATGACAGCATCCATGGCATAAGTTTCCTGCAAAATCCAGCTACTCAGTGTCTACAAATCTCATCTGGCTCCCATATTAAGGTTGTCCAAAGTGTAGTCCATAGACACTCATAGGGGCCCCTGGATCAGGGCTCTGTGTGGAAATCTGTGTTAGGTTGAAATGAAGAAAATAATTTTCTCCCAGTATTTCCTAGATATCATTCCAAGCTTACATCTGGGGGCAGAGTGAATCAATAAAGTGTGGCTGGGGGAGAGCTTTGATTTGAGGTCTGGCTTGGATAAGTGCTTCAAAAGCAGCATGGACAGTGTAAATGGCTGGTTTCACTGGCTGCATAATATTAGGCAAGGCCATAGATCTGTACAGGAATGTAAGTATAATTAATTGAGCATGTTTTCCATAAACTCTCAGTGGCACGGGTCCATTTGTGGTAAAGAATATGCAAGAATATGTCATTATTCTAGCTGTTACATGAGTAAAAGAATTTTTAAAGATTTTACAACTGAAAACGGGATAGGATTTAGTAAGAAAACTTGGGGGAAAAAACCCTTTTGAAATCAAGGAAATTTTTCTTTAATACCTACTTATGCCTTTTGTCTTTAATATCTACTAGAAAAGGGGGGTAAGAAATGAATGTGAGGGGTATCAGGCAGCAAAAACTGTACCTGACTTACAGCTCCACAACATGGACTAGGTGAAATCAAAGTTCTTAAGAGAAACCCAAATGATATTTTTTATAGATCTCTGTTAAAAAAAAATATAAAAAAATTAGGATTTACAACCTTCCTAGAATACACCTCATGTATATATAGGAAAAGAATGGTTGTATACATTAGACATCATTGAAGACAGATGCGTTGTTTGTGCATCATCGATACATTAGCAATGTATTAATGATGTTTTATATTTTCTCAGTCTAAAAATCTCACTGTTTCTCAAACAACAAACCAGATCCTGGAGTTTCAAGCTTCTTCTTTTGAGCAAACCTTTGATTCATAGGTAGTGGAACTGTGATTTTCACATCTACTGCTTGCACAGTCACATAAAGGATATTGAGTGGTCTTGTCTGGCCTAAGTTTGTTATTCCTGAGCATTAATTAAGTTGAGTTAAGGACATTTGGCTTGTAACGTTTGGCACACATGCAGAAGTCTCTTTGCCAGTTGATAAAGACCGTGCCCTTCTGAGTAACCAGCACATCAGAAACTCCTACTCTGAAGAAGGAGTTGAATATAACAGCCCTAACTTGAGTTATTAATATTGGGAAAGATTCAGGATTTAGAACTCAGTAATTTTCACTGATGCCATGCTGTAATGCCTAATAAAAAATAATAAAAAAAAGAAATCTATGCTTCTGAAATAATGAAAAAAAAAATAACTAAGGAGGATAATTACAAAATTTAGAAAGACCCTGCACCTGGTTATTCAACAGACTCACACAAATCAGCCACACATTGCATAGCAAATAAAGCAGAAATCAGCTTTCAGCAAACCCCTTCTGGATTTCCATATCTGTTATCAAACTAAATACATTTCCTGAGCACTCAGTCTGCTGTACCCATTTGGAAGAGAAGTAGGAATGAGCAAATTATTTGAGAGATTCCTACTTTCTTCCAAAGCACAACCCAGACCAGGGCGTTTGATCCAATAATATTGGCTGGGAGGTGGGGGATGAGAAAATTTTTCATAAATACTTGCATTACTCACTGCTATACCACGTCACATGCAAACTGGAGGAAAGTTCTCTGCTCAGTGAGACATGGCATTTAAATAAAAAAGTCTAATTTTAACTTTCTTTCTGCCTGCATCACGACTGTTACATGAATCTCTAAAAGCCTGGGGTTTATATCAGCACCTAAAAGTCTGGATGCGTTTTTCAGATGTTCCCAGATCTTTCAGAGTTACCTCTTTTCACCTGTCCACTCTCCAGACTTGTAGCCCTGTCCCCTGGGCTCTGTTACCAGATGGGAGCCCTTCTTCTTCTCCCATTAACACCTGTGAGACCCCTGCAAATGCCCAAATATAGTTCTTTTTATTAAATCACTTGTGGTTTTTATCCTCTTATGAACTTGGCCTCAAGAGCTTCACAATGAGGACCCGGGGCAGTGCACCCCAAGGATAAGTTTTCACTCACTTCATCTTTCCACCTTCCAAAACCAAGCTTTTAAGATAATGGCCAGATAAAAAAAAGCACTCAAGAAAAACCTTACACCAATATTCTGTCCCAAGTTTGGAGTGTCAAAAATCACTTGGCAGTAGCAAAAGCAAGAAGATTGGGACTCACACCAGGGACTACAGGAAATGGAATGGACCATGGGTCTGGGGCAACACGGTCATTCTCCTGCTGGTTTTTGGGAGTCAGTAGATCAATGCCTGTCAGTAACTTGCAGGAATATGTATATATTTAATATATTTTGGTACTATTAGGTTAATGTTTGGACCTGATGATCTCAAAAGTCCTTCCAACCTAGATGATTCTATGATTCTATGATTAATGCCTGCTTTCAGTAACAGGGCAGTTTTAAGGTAACACTAGAGACTGTAACTTTAATCACTCCAAACAAGTATGATTGAATGATTTTCCTTTTTCCTTCCTCTTTGAAGTTACTAAGCATTCTTTTTCCTATTATATTTCCAGGGGGAATTGGATTGGAGAAGCGCCATATAAAGTTGGAGTCCCATGTTCTGCCTGCCCTCCAAGCTATGGAGGTTCTTGTACTGACAATCTTTGTTTCCCAGGAGTAACATCAAACTACTTATACTGGTTTAAATAAGTTAAGGTTTACATTATTATTTTTTTTTTTAAAAGGATGAGTATCAAGAAGCTTGTATATTGATGTTTGCACATATTATATATAGAGAGATACTGTAATAATACTCTGATGTTTTCGTATGCTTTTGTATAATTAGCTTTCAAAGTATAGTAGAATTTGGTTTTAAATCTTTGGAATTTAAGAGTCACATTAAGCCTTTTAGATTAACATTTTATTAACGGAGAACAAATGTTACCTTAGCAAGTGTAGCTTCCTGAAGATTTGGGTCTGTTAAAGCACATTAAAATGTAGAATATGGCTTCCTTTGAAAAATAATAGCTCCAGAAAGAAAAGAGTCATCGTTTAATACTGTGCTTTAAAAATGGAGTGTAATGTACAAAGCAACAAATTGTCCTCAGGCTCCCAGTGGTTCCTCCCGTTGACACCCGTGCTTTCACCTGCAACGTCAACGGGACCCCCAGCAGAAGAAAAATGTGTGTGCAAGAGAAACTGCAGGATTTGACCTACCTCATGCACAACATCCATTGGTTTCTGACGTTCCCAGCATTCAGCACACGGCTGCTGCTATCATCAACGATGCCGGTGTGCAGACAGGAAAATTGGAGAGAGCGAGGAACCACACTGGCCAAGATGCGATGGTTGTGAACTCACACGCCTAAAGTCTTCACTGGATAGGAAGCTACATCACTTCAAGTATTCTGGTGTAACAACACAGCCTAACTCTACCTTTCCATGTTTCTGAACATGGTCATGAGGGTATAATGGTGCTTTGCCAGCAGTATGCTTATTCTTGTACAGGGAGGTAAAGAAATGTGTTGCTACAAAGCACCATACATCAATACATGACATCCATACTGTATTCCATGCTATACGTTTGCCAGTACAGGTGCTATCACCCTGGCTGAAGTTCAGCCAGGAGAAACTTTCGAGGAGAGAGCAGATGTAAAAACAGATAAGAGGATTTCCAAATCAAAGGCATCAGGAAACTTTAAAAATTCACACAGATTTGTGACAAAAATTTGAAATTTCTAAAGCAATTGGGAGTGTCCTTTAAAATATATTCCTGCAAATATCTGTATGAACTGATAAAACACAAATTTATTTATACATAGCTTTCTTGCCAAAACCTGAATGCCTTATGGGTGCTTACTAGAATGTTTATAAAAAGGATCTACACTTTAATATTTTACAGTCATTTTTCTTGGGAAAAAACAAACAAAAAAAATCCCAGATCAAAAAAAGGAGGAAATGAAATATCTGCCACAACTACGATGTCATTGCAATAGCCTCAAGTTTTGGCTTTGTTTTACAGGGCAGAATGTACTCCACTTTAAATATACGTGTTTAGTCTGCTCTCACTGCCACATTTAGACCTCTGAAATTTATGAACTTTGAAAAGCGATACTGAGCAGAGCAAGCAGAACAGCAGAGGGTAATTTCACTAGCGCTACGTGTGTGTGCGTCCCGAAGTCACCGCTGATTCAGTCCGTTTGGGGGTGTTGGAGACAGTCTGTCACCGGAATATGAAGTATCATATTGATGACATCAAAAGAAAAATCAGAGATTGGATGCTTCACATTAGTTATTCTATTTTTTTTTTTTCTCCAGCAAGACAGCTTTGTGTGGGGAATGGGCTCTACAGCCTGTGAAGCAGAACAGCCTGTCCCCATTTATCCATAATTTCATCCCTCTGAGAGTATCAGCGACTGGTCTGTGGCTCTTTGGACACTTCTGGTTAATGACACTGCTGTATCTGACAGGGAAATAACCAGAGAAGTGCGTTGTCTTAAAACATGTCCATGTTTCAAAAGAACAACACTTGTAATGTTCTACTAACTTTTATGCTGATGGTTACCATAGAAATCGTTCTCCTTTTGGTTTCAAAGTGGCTCGGACTTGGGCAGTGCTCAATCAGTCAAGCACTTGGGTTGAGTAAAATCCGGTCCTGTTTTGGGAGTGTAAGAAATCTTCTCTAGAGGTAACGATAACAAAGTTAAAACAATGCATCTAACCATTTTCATGATTACTATTAATTATTTTTAAAAATACAAGATAGGAAGCAGAGCATAAACAAAAGTTCAGGTTAAGCCATGGAGTCTACAGCAGTAGGTCTAACCATAAATGACATAAATGCACTTTGGAGTTTGCAACATGTATGTTGTATGTTGGTACACTTTCCAAACAGGAGTAGACATTGTAAATTAATTTATAATTCTGTAATTCAGCTGAAATTATTATAACGGGTATATATGTTATCGTATCTGTTACTTTCTAAGTTGCCACAAATACCTTGATTTTGTGGAATATTTTGTTTTCTGTGGGTATAGGAAACTTTACTCTTAACAAGCAGGTATGCAGGGTGTTTTGTTTTTTTTTTTCCCACAACATCCCATAATGGTGCTAGGGATTAATTTTTGTAATCACACTGTAATTGACAGCAGCCAAAGAAATGATCTGGGTATAAGCTATTTCATACAAGCAGCTCCTGATAAAACCAGCCGCAAGCACTCAAGCATTAGCTGAATCTTTTTCATTGACCAGAGAGGTTTACAACTCCTGGGATATTTGGCTACCACACAAAATTTGCCCTTCTACTTTATTTAATCAGCAGTTTGCTGAAGATCTTGCTGTATTTATTACCTATTTGAATCACCCCAATTCCTATCACCTTTTTGTCTCTTGGGTTGGGTAACGGCAATGCCAGTAAAGCTCTGCTTTGGTTGCCCGTGTCCTGATTACTTGACACCAAGTGTTGCCAGAACAAAAGTGCTGAGATCTTGTGGAAGAGTTGGGATATTTTTGGCCGTGTATCTGCTCTGCTGCACGATGAGGGAAATTCTTGATGAGTTCAAGGTTATTCTGAGGCAAACGACCCCCAGCTGCTGTTCTGATAGCCTTGAAGATTTGTACTAGTTCCTTCCAAGCAGAGCGTTGTGCCTTTAAAGACAGAGAAATTAGCTCAGACTCTTGTTCTGCTCTAAATATAAAATTACGAAAGTATACACATGCTAAAACAAGGCTAAAAATATCCTTAGTCAAAATACTGTGAGAGGCATAGGAGTAAAAATGAAGTGATTGATGTCATTAATTCTTGAGTGCCGCTGTTTATAATACCTGCTTGTGATTTTTTTTTTTGCCTCATTTAAATATCCAAGATGATGGGTAGCAATTGATACCTTCTGGTGCTAACCTGTATGTTCTGGTGCTGAAGTTATACATTATTTTTTGTGGGGCATGAGGTTTACTTCCAATATTACCATATACACTCCAGGGTTTGTGAGATCTTTATCAGCTAAGCATGTCACATACAACCACTAGGCCAGATTTGCTTTCAAAGTTGTGTTTTATGGTTGTTTCAGGCTCTAGTAGAGAGTTTTATGTGCCTCAGAGAGGAAAATGTATTCCTGTTCAAAACCAAAACAAACAGAACCCTCCCCTCATCACAACAGTGGAATGAATTATGGGGAGAGTAAGATCTCTGGCAGCCGTGGCTGGAGATTGATGCTGAGCAGGTTTTAGTGCTCCCGAATTCTCTCTCTGGGGTAATAAATGGAATAAATTCAGAAAATCTAGGCTTGACCTCGCGCACTTGTCCTTGGGAAGCTGTGTGTTCCTCCTCTCTGAGATCAGTTTGTTCGTCCCTGAATTGGAGATGAGTTGGGTCAGGCCTCAGTGAGAATCATGGCAGGTTTAACATCACTTTTGCAGGACTGAGAAAGTTGGGATTCCATTACAGCTTTAAGGACAGCAAAATCAGACTTCATATACCGTTCCCCACCAACACATGGGATTCTGAACGGGGGAACCTCCCAGAACAAATGTGTCCTGTACCAGAGATGGGATCTAACAGAAAGAAACATGTTGATATTCTTATCGATGTCTATAGATAAATGGATAAATGGGTAAACGTAAATCTGTTTATAGATGATCTTCAATGATCACGTCCCAAGCGTGGATGCCCTCTTGTGGTGGAGAATGCCAATGTATTGGTTTGGTTTCACAGGGATCCAAGATTTTAGGATTTTTTTAAAAACAAACGTAAGCAAATTTAGTTTGTTTCTTTCAAAATTTTGGCCTTGATTTTAAAGACACATGAATTAGTCTGTTTTCTTGAGAAATGAGGTCTGTTGCATAACTCTTTCTTAATTTTTATTTCTTAGCTTTAAGTACAGAGCAATCACAGTTCTATTGGCTGTTGGTTGCCTGCCATAAAAGCCTTATGAGGTACAAAAGAGGTATTCAGGTGTCAAAGAATTTTCAGAGGTGCTATATCACACATAGTTCTTAAAAAAACACATGGGTGGGAAGCCTCATTACTCAGATAACAAGTTCTAATGATCCCTAATGAAGTAAGAGATTAAAACATTGAAATTGCTATTGAAATGTGGCCATTACTGTGAATTTTTCAGGTGAAAACTGTCGCTTTCCTCTTTTACAATGAAATGATCTCACAGAATCCAGGCACACAGCATTTTTACGGGACTTTTTAAAACTATGCGAAACAGAAAATTCATATCCTCTGGTTGTCAGATCGTAGTTGGTCTGTTGGTCTCAAAGTGCGCTAACCTTCCTGTTAGGATTCATAAGAAGAACATTAAACTTCTGTCAGTAGTAACCTGAAAGAACCACAGCCTTCTCAAACTGCTTTCTTTCAATAGAAAATAAATTGAAAATCAAGAAAAACATAAGAATGACCCATCTGGTAAATTAAAGAAAAAATAAGATCATTACTGTTGGTAATTTTAAGACTTTCTTGCTGCTTAAGATTATTTACTGTTAGAGAAGGAGTTTTTACTCTTATTGCAAGGGAATGCATTTTTAAATTCACACAAGCCAGCGGAAGAGACAAACTTTTGATAGGTCTCCCCACTCTGCTGAGCTGCCTTGAGTGTGAAGCGTGAGAAAAGCAGAGTGTAGTGGTTACCGTACAGCATTATGTCCCTGTCTTCTTCCAAAAGACAAAATTCAGAGTGGAAAAAGATTTTGGCCCCTTATCATTTGGTGGTTAATTCTTTAAGAATCCCTCATGCTGACAACCCATATTAATTACAGTAGGAGGTTTTTTGGCCATCAGAAGAGAGGGAATATCCTTCAGGTTACATGTTTTGCTCATGACAGCCATCGTTGTTCAAATCACTGGGCAGTTCATCGTGCTGCAAACTCGCTACAGCTTCAATAGATCATCATGTAAGTCAGGAATTATCTTAGATGTAATATTTAAGGTAAATAAACCTAAGGAGTGAATGGTGATACTGGAATCTAATAGCTCTGAGGAGTTTAAGAATCTTTGTTTCATCTAGGGTGCTCTAACGTAATTGAAACGGTGCTTAAAGGCAGGGTTCATTTAAGAAGCAAACGTTCTGCAGTTGCTTTTTTTCCATACACAATGAGGAAAGAGTTTTCTGAGGACTGAAGATTTTGAGAGTTGGAAGATTATGGTATTTCTATGCTTTCCATCTGAACCCAGGCAAAAAAAAAAAAAAAGAAAATAAAAAGAAAAAAAAAGTTCATTCAGTGTTTATTCAGTGAAATGTCCTTTCACCCCTCTTATTATATATTTTCATCATTTCTTGTTTAGATTTTTTGGATAATTGTGTGGGCGGGGTTGTATCTGGTTTTTGGGAGAAGAAAGCTTGTTGTGTAACACTTCTTGCAGTGAACTTATCAATATAACATTTCTTTCATATTGTCATATGACGCTATATACATGTTATACCTGAGACATAAATTTGTATCCCTGTTTCAACTTCTAATGCTATGAGGCTATAAAGAAATGTACATCATTTTGATCTATTTTGTAACATCTATGCATTTAAATAAATAAGTAAAATTGTCAGTATTTACACTTGGTGTTCCTTTGAAGCATCTTTTCTTGTTTCTTTTGTTGATTTTTTGCCTGAAGAAGAACATTTTTCAGGGAATAGGAAAGGACTTATCCACATGATATTTAAATTCAGTTTGAATACGTTTATATCATTAAGACTGTGCCTCCATCCAGTGAGACCTGGACATGCAGGAGAGTTGGGTAGAGAGGAACCTGAATCAGGACAGGTTGGGGGTGACCTGCTGGAGAGCAGCTCTGAGGAAAAACACCTGGGAGTCCTGGTAGACAACAGGATGACTGTGAGCCAGAGATGGACCCTTGTGGCCAAGAAGGTCAATGTCATCCTGGGGCCATTGTATAGCCAGTGAGTAAAGAGAGGTCATCCTCTCCCTCTGCTCTGCCATGGTTAGGCCCCATCTGGGGTCCTGTGTGCAGTTCTAGGCTCCCCAGTTCAAGAAGGACAGGAAACTGCTGGAGAGGGTACAGCAGAGGGCTACAAAGATAATGAGGGGACTAGAACATCTCTCTGCTGAGGAAAGGCTGAGGGACTTGGTTGTGTTTAGTCTGGAGAAGAGAAGGCTCATGGGGGTTCTGATCAACACCTGTGAACACTTCAAGGGTGGATGTCAGGGGGATGGGGCCAGTCTTTTTTCAGTGCTGCCCAGTGACAGAACAAGAGGAAACAGGCACAAACAGGGATATAAGAAGTTCCATCTCAACATGAGGAAGAACTTCGTGACTTTGAGGGTGGCAGAGCCCTGGCAGAGGCTGCCCAGATAGGTAGTGGAGTCTGCTTCTCTGGAGACATTCAAACCTTGCCTGGAGATGTTCCTCTGCAATCTGCTCTGGGCGACCCTGCTCTGGCAGGGGGTTGGACTAGATGATCTCCAGAGGTCCCTTCCAACAACATATAATTCTGTGATTCTGTGACCAGAGGAGATATCCAAAGAGAATCAGAGAGGTGCCACTGTCAGTTTGCCCAAGTTCTCGTCCATGGAATGAGCCATGCTGTAGCCAGAAAGAGAGCATTTCTTCGGTACCTGAGTAATTCTTCTTCCTTCCAAGATGGTACAAAAGCTGTAAAAACTACATTTGAAACCAGAAAGCCAGAAATGTGTGTTTGAAAGAAAAAAGGAAGCTGTATCACAAGGACAGGGCAGAAGAGAGGGAGGAAGAGAAGGTATTTTTAAAATATTAAGAATTTGCATCCCAAAAGCTATTCAGACTCAGCATATAAGCCTCAGTTTCTCTTTGAGTCATCCTTCACAAGTTGAACACAACAAAAGCCACTTTTCTTATAATTCAACAGGACATAAAGTTATTTTATGCATCATTAATTTAGAGATTCAGCTGGAAGGATACAACCTCACAGAAAATGGGAAAGGAAGAGCGGGTTCTTTCAGAATGTCACAATGCATTTTCTCTAGTATGTTTTTTTTTTCTTCAGTGATATTACATGTTTCTCATCACACCTGTTTGTGATGTAGAAGTTGACTGAACATTTGGGACTAATGTTGTGTGTTATTATGAATAAATACAGCCTAAGTGGTTGGCACTCCCTGGGCAATTGCAATGGGATTATGTCAAATGTCAGTATCTGGCCAACAATATCCAGTGCTGTTGCTCGTATCTGAGCTCAGTTCTGTCTGGACTGCAACAAAAAGAGTAGTGGTTTTGCCAAATTTCTTACCCCTTGGGTGGAATTGATTTGGTTTCTTTTTCTCTCCTGCTAGAAAAAGCAAGAGCTTCCCTCCCATCTTCCTCTTGAACTATGAATTGGTGGGCAGTTTTTGGAAATCAAAGCTAAAGCATGCCAATCCACTATATTATTTTCCATTTTCTCTCTGTTGCCCTTTTGTCTGGATCCAAGACTGAAACAGAACTGACCACTGAGGATTCCCACTGGTGCCCTGTTTCAGTCTCCCAGTTTTCTAATCACAGTCTCTCTCAAGTCTTCAAACCTTGATTTTTCACCTACAGAAGCCAGGACAAGGATGGCGTGATGTGTATGTAACTCTCACCTCAATATGGAGAGTAGATATTGTTGGTTCAGATTCTCAGGTGGAGGAACTTGAAGTCAGTGGCAGAATCCGCAGCTCAGACCCAGCATGAGGTGCTCCAAACTCTGACTTCAGCAGGAGGAGTTGCCTCACTGTTGTCAGGAGGCAGTAAGTCCACGTGTTAGAGTCGTATCATGGTTTTCAGTACCTTTATATGATTGCTCAGTGGTTACTGTTGATCTGAGAACTTCTTGTGTAAACTAGGAGATTCAATTTTCTTTACTTTTTGGGGGAAATATCTGCCATGCCAACAGGGTGTATGTCCAAAGGGTGACAACCCCATATCTCCACAGACAGTTGGTGTGGCATCCCAGCCACTCATGACCCAGCAGAGGGGCAGGGAGCTTCCTTCTCACAAAATCTCATGCTGCTTGAGAGATCAGTTTTACTAAGTTTTGGGTTTTGTCTTAATCTCTAATTCTCTACGTCCTCAGCAACTTTGGCATCAGAGACATGAACTTGATATACTTTGACTTTATTTTTGGTTTGTTTGTTTTTGTTTTTTTTTCATGTTAGTAACAAGGTAATCTCAAAATTATTTGGGCATCCAGGCAAATTTTTCCAGTGTCTTTAACGTAGACCCTTGTGTTTGACTGGGGCACCATTCCTGACACATATGACAGGCCTTTACAATAACGTCATGAAAATACAGAATGGAAAAGAACATAAAGAGTTCTCCTGAACAGATAATAGAAATTGAGAATATATTTTCTCAACTGCCTGGTGTTTATAGCTTTTTTTACTTTCTGTGGGATTTCATCCAGAGCTCTAGCTCCGTCATTTTGAATCCCCTTTTCATCTGAGGCAAGACAGGTTTATTTGATTTTCTCTGTGAAATCTAGCACTGGACTTGCTCCACTGCATATTTTTTTTTGGTCCAAAAAGCTTGAAAGCATGTCTGCAAGCCCCAAACTCTCTGCAGTCTTGCTTCATTTGCAGTCCATACATCTGCATCTGCAACCTTGGAGTACTGTTTTGCATTCTTCGGTGGATGTTGGCAACAGCGAGGTGACACCAGTTTCAACCAACAAGGACCTTGCATAGTGACAGGAGATTTTTTTACTCCCAGATCACATCCAAAGGCTCTTCTGTAGCTGGATGTATTGAAATTTACTTTTATTAGCAGCCACAGGGGATGAGTCTACACTTGACCATACCGTTGTACAAGAAGAACAGAGCACAGAGGGGCGTGGTGATTTCCATGTAAGAGGTGAATAAATAATTTGCATTATTTAACTACCATTTTGTCATCTCTAAATTTTTAATATTCCTGTATCTGTTTACGTACTGCAGGAGTCCTAGTGTGCTGCTTGAAGTTAGATTTAACTTTGGCACCATTTTTTCTGCATCATTCTTCGAAGAGTCTTTGTATTTTCTTGTTTTCTGGGTAAGATGCGTTGATAAATTCCTCATACTTTCTGTGATCTACCTGCAGATCTTGTCATATGAACTTCTCCCCGTGTTTGATATTTTTGTTACGCAGAATTGGGGGTTTTACTTTTTTTTTTTTTTAACTTTTCCCCAAATCTTTAGCCCTTTCCACAGCTGCATGAGCTTCTAGTCATCTTCTTTACTCCTTTCCTTTAGAAAGTGTGCTTTCTGTTTAGTATGCTGTATACCACCAACATTTTCTCTTTTCCAGTGCAAAACATATGTGCCAAACATAACTGAGATGGCAGCCTGCGAAAAGACAGTGTCTCCCTTTGGGTGTGTTAAATGTGCACAGACATGTGGCCTTTTTTCCTATGGGCAATGCCAGAATCCTGCTGTTATGTCAGACATGGAAAAAATATTTGGCACTAACCATCTCCTGAAGGATTTTTCCCCTCGCAGGTAGTGGAAAATATTCCTCTTTTACATTATCAGCTTGATTATTTTGGGTATGTCCATAAGCAAAAATAAGCACACTGTTTTTCAGTGACTATATCTATTTTATCCATTCTTTTAACTCAGACACTGGGAACTATACATCAAAATGTATGGCCTAGGAAGGGTATAGATCAGAGAACTGGGGGCAAAGGGTGCTCCAAGAGTGGCTTCAAACCAGAAGATGCCTTTGACACTCCCAGAATCTCTGAACAGAATACTGTTCCTTGCTGAAGAAAGCCACATGGGCCTGGCAGCTGGACCTCATGACAATGAGGATGATTCCCAGAGAAGCTGGGGATGCCCCATCCCTGGCGGGGTTCAAGGCCAGGCTGGATGGGGCTTGGAGCAACCTGCTCCGGTGGGAGGTGTCCCTGCCCAGGGCAGGGGGTTGGGACTGGATGATCTTTAAGGTACCTTCCAACCCAAAACATTCCATGGTTATATGATTCTATGTTTCCACGTTTACATCTGTAGAGTCTGTTTCACTTCCTCCCATGGCCACCTCATGAAGCCTTCAGACCAAAGGTTTTAAATTGGAAGACGGGAGATTTAGATGAGATCTGAGGTAGAAATTCTTTGCTGTGAGTGTGGAGAGGCACTGGAACAGGTTGCCCAGAGAAGCTGTGGCTGCCCCATCCCTGGAGGGGTTCAAGGGCCAGCTGGATGGGCCACCTGGTCTGGTGGGTATTGCTGCAGATAACTCCACCCTCTCCAAACCAGGTTACCTACTCTCCCTCAGACAGCACCTCTCTTTTGTGTCACCTTTACTGCCTGTCACTCATGCTCTGGGGTTGCTGATGTCATTGGATCATCTTCATATTTGATAACTTCGTCCATGCTGCTTGCAATAGGTCTTTCTTCTTTTCCTTTTCCTTTTCCCCCTTTCTTTTCTCTCCTGAGTTGGCGTCTTAATGTCTGTGGATGCTAATAACAACTTCCAGAGCCCCATGTAGTAGTAGCTTCTGGGAAGTTCTCCTGTTAAATACTGCCATTTACCTGCGTGTACAGCTCTATAGAGGTATAGCTCTGGAGTCAAACAGGACTCTTGGAAATCAATGAATGTTTTGTTCAACCCACTGGAGCGGGAATTTCTCTTCTGCTAATCTGAAAACTTCTGCTTTCTGCTTCTCCAGACTTTTTAAAGTAGTATCACTTCACCCTAGCTAAAGCAAGAAGGAACTTTAAAGATACCTGCAAGCTCTATCCATTTCTCCCAAATGTGTATAAGCATATAATGGGAGAAAGGGGGTAAATAAAGGACAAAATACATCAGAAGGAGCAAAGTGCCAGGTGAATGAAACTAGGCAAACAGAAAATAAAATTTTAGCTTTTTGTCTGTGGAAATTTTTACTTTAGCACGTGCTGTTTATTCAAGTTTTTGTGCAATGAGGACATCATAACGTGGAGCTCACTTTAAATGTAAAGGCTTTGATTTCTGACAGCTCCATTTACCAAAGAAACGGAGACAAAAAAAAAATTCCTTAAATTGAAAAGAACAAAATAAATAAAATGCCTGACTTGTGTTAAAAAATTAACTGCATTAAAGGTCCTTTAAAGATAAATAATGCTGTTTGTGTACTGAAAACCTTTTGCTCCTGACTAGTGGTACCATAAATGAGTTTCCACTCTGAGTTCCTGCAGTCATATTTTATTTGCTCTACATATTTTCTCCAGGCGCATTTAAACTTTTATCACGTTTAAAGTATTTTCTTCCACCTCAACTCGTGTTTCTGTATATCCTTGTCAACGATATTCTTTGACAATGTTAAAACAGTCTTTCAGAGTCTTTGCCAATCAAAAAATACTGGTTCTTAAAACTGCAACATATGTTTTACTATTTATTGTCGTATAAATTATGTGCTTTCAAAACAGTATGAATTCAATTAGTTTCAACTGGTAGTTCAAAATGTTATGTGTACGATATGTATTTTGAAAATTGCTCGCCATTATATTAATGAAAATCTTATTCCTCCTCACAAAGAGTGAGAGGTATTAAAATAACAGTCCATGTGCCACTTGGTAGAGTACCAGGGTAAAAAAAGGCAAGATCTCCAAAAGTCACTTATTTATTTATGCTCTACAAACATAGACATAATATAATTTCCTAAACACAAGAAAGTGATAAATAATCATTTCTTCCTACCAACAATACCTACAAATGCTAGTGTAGAAGCAAAGCAAATTTTGACATCCCAAGCCTGAGGAGCTGGGGCTTCCTTCCCAGGAAGAAGCAGAGGGCTCAGAAGAGCTCTAGAGAATGGATTTGCTGGTGGGGAAGAAGAAAAGAGGCTGAAACAGTGGCAGCAAGTGCTTCTTCTATAAATGCTTATTTTTTTTCCACACTATCAATTTGCCAGATACCTCATATGGATCTTAGAATTAGTTTCTTCCTCAGCCTAAGGGGATCCATTTCTCCTCTTACACTCTTGGTAGACTCCCAAATAAAAGAGTTTACAAGTGCAGAAGAGCTTTGCTAAACAGCAGGTAGGCAAGTGTACAAGACTCATACAAGGAGCCCAAGGGACAAGGAAAGTGGTTTTTTGGACACCTAATGAGAAGAGCTACAAATCCAAGCATCCTCTCAGGGCTCTGCCTGCTGTAGGCAGTGATTTTGGCATATTAAATGTATAACTTTCTGCATTTCTTTTTCAACATAGAATGTGAAACACAACATTTACCCAGGAACACAGACCAGAACCCAACGCTCGTTATGGAATAATATATGCCTCACCTGACTGAAGGGATATCACTTTCTCTCTGACATTATATAGGCTGGGAAGCCCCTAGAAGAGCCTGGTGGAAGCTAGCTTGGAATTGTGTATTCACCTTAATCATTCATACAGAAAAATTCAGAAAATTCAGAAAAGAAATAGAACCAAAATACTTACTAATCGTTAGTGTTGATGACCAGCTGAGAGGGTTGGAGCTTATCAGCCTGGAGAAGAGAAGGCTCAGGGGAGACCTCAGAGCCCCTTTCTGTCCCTAAAGGGGCTCCAGGAGAGATGAGGAGGGACTTTTGATCAGGGAGTGGAGCCATAGGATGAAGGAGAACGTTTTTAGATGGAAATAGGGGAGATTTAGATTAAATCTCAGGAAGAAATTCTTTACTGTGAGGGTGGTGAGACCCTGACCCAGGTTGCCCAGAGAAGCTGTGGCTGCCCCATTCCTGGAGGGGTTCAAGGCCAGGCTGGATGGGGCTTGGAGCAACCTGGTGTGGTGGGAGGTGTCCCTGCCCAGGGCAGGGGGTTGGAACAGGATGATCTTGGAGGTCCCTTCTAACTCTAACCATTCTATGATTCCATGGTTCTATAACGAGTATCCCCTCTTGGGGTATTTTTTTAATTTAAAATGAAGAAATGCCTCATCAGATTAGCGTGAGTCTTACCCTACATACAAGAGGGGGGAAGGAGGGAAGTGAACTCTCTAATGCTGGGGTCATTGAAGGGCAGATTTTGTTATTTATTCCAGCTGCGTAGCTGAAAGGGTTACTGACTATTTTTAATGGAATTAATGGCAAAGTAAGATAATGCAATAGTAAAGTCATGGTGGCAAAACAAAGACTGTGCCGTTCATCTGTGCGTGTAAAAGTATATGCAGATCTGCATAGACTCCTAAGCTTTCACATTCCTCGTCCATGAGAAGCTTGGCAAGTCTCAGCATTACTACAAAGAATATATATATATCAATCCATAGAATTTACTTCATAACTTTTTTTCCCCTGTGCCTGAGCCAAGCCTCACCATGTGTGTGCATTAGAAACCCTTGACAAAAGCCAGCTCAGGGCTGAAATGTTGGGAATTTGCCCTCTTCACCCTTATGAATAAATCTTTCTTTAAAAGCAAGGAAAAAATCCTCTTGGCTTGGAATATCTAGCATGCTGACTGTGCACAAACCAAGGCTGGAATAATCGTGCATTACTGTGATTTGTTTTTGTATTGACTCCTTGTCATGTTTTAAAAAAAGAATACAAGTATTATGATTTCTTATTGCTGTGCACCAGGTGCTTGCCAGATAGCTAAGGAGGGCCAGCTGTTGGCTTTCAGCAGATGCCAGTGGAAGAACTGATAGATGTTTTTTAACCAATGCCTTCAGAAACCTATAACATCCCTGCAAGTCGTGCAGCATTGGCTTGCTTTGAGAAGAAGCACTAGGAAAGCAATGCTCAATGCAGTTTCAGCTGTCTTATTTTAGAAAATAAGAGAAAGGCAGCAAAATATGCCCTGTGTGATGAGGTAGTTTTTCATGGACCACCACTGAGTGCTCCACAAGCCCCACTTTGGGAACCATTTCTGTAAACGGTGCCAAATGAATCCATGGTCTGATAAAACCAAAGAAAATGCTTCTGTCCGTCTCTCCCTACCCATAATGAAAGCTCTGATGCTCCTTCCACTGCTGCTCTTGGCACCCAGGTTTATGAAATATATAGGTCCATGGAGAGAATTTCGAGTCAAAAGAACCTGCCATCAGAAAATGTAGGTGCAGTGTTGTTGTTAAAGCAACTGTTGCAACAGGATGATAAGACTGGTTAAAAGACTAATTCTCATTATTTGCCACTTGATGTCTAACACCCGCTAAGCTTCCTCCTGTTTGTGCAGATGTTTTAATAACCAGAGCTGTTCTTTCTTGTTCTATCCCACCCCTTAAATTAAAAAAGCTTTCAATTAGGCACAACTCCATCGATCTGATCTGGCGCTGGCCCAGGTGGCAGGGTTTGCCAGTGACTCCAGCGGAAGCTGGTTGAGTTCTACCCATCCTGTGTGTGTCCTGGAAGCACCTCTGCAGGCTTCCCCCTCTCCTGTCATGCCACACCACCATGGCTAAGTGTCTGCAAGGGCTGACCAGAAGGGGGAATATAGATAAAGAAAGGCCACAGCTTCATTAACAAAACACCTGTGATATCTGAGGAAGTCCAGAGTAAGCTCTTCTGGAGTCTCTAACAACCTTAGTCTTCTCCCCTCCTCTTCTGTAGAAAACGAGGAGGAATGGGGACATCACAAGGAGAGACCTCAGGACTTGAGTTCCTTTAGATTTAAGGTCCACTAGCAAGATCATAGAATCTATGATTCTTTAGTAAGACCCCAATTCTCTTTTGTTCCTGTTACTTTGTTGTTTTATTTTTTCTGTACAAGCTGTAACTTGGAATGACCTAAAACATTCCTACAGAAGTGACCAACATCCAGGTCCAAGTCCTCCACCAATCTGGGTTTTCCTGACATTGTAAAGAAGATGAAAAATTTCCCAGTTTTTCTCCAACAACAAAACCAGCTGCTGGACACCAATATTAATCACTAGTCAGTATCAAGGTTTTTTTTAAAAAAACCTATATTGTACTTATAATTCAGCTGTAATGAGGGAAGTGGTAGCTACAAAAAGTAAGACAGTTTAAATCCTGATGAAAAAGTTGTATGAAGGTCTTAATTGTATTAAGTGAAGATTGAAACAGATGCTTTTGGTCTGAAATCATGGGAAGCAGACAAGTGCTAGAAGAGATGGTATCCACACCGCATTCTCTGTCTGGTGCTTTCTCTGTTCCTTCTAGACAGAGTCATGGAGTGGTAAATGTGTTCCACCTAAAAATCAAGCCTGTAGCAGTCATTTCACTTTGAGTTAGGAGGTGAGATGACTGTGATTATAGACAACATCAGAATGCCAGCATGAGCATCTGAAATACTTAGCAAAGATGCACATTCATAAAGAAAGCATTAGGAAAAAAACTTACTTAAATACAGCTGGATAAATAGCTTACGTAGATAAAGAGGGAAGAGATTACAGATCCCAGCGTCTGGCCAGTCTCATTCTTGACATGGTCCACTGAAAATTAAATAGACAAACCTATACCAAACAGCTTTAAGGTCCCTTTCCCCTCAGAATAGTTTCCTCCTCCTTCAGCGAAATAAAAACTTCTTTTTGGAGAAATAATTTTTTTGCGAAGGGAAACAAGTTCAGTTGTTAGAAGGAAGCTTGTATTCCATATTTTCTTGAATTGGTTCTGAGACTCCTCACGCACAGGCCCAGATATGACCTAAAAACTCATCTGTCACTTCCCTCAGTAAGAAGTTTCTGCTTATATTTCAGCAGTTTAAGATTTGGGAACATCTGAACTCTGCACTTAAACTGTAAATAATTCTAAAAAGGGGAATATAAGTTCCTACTGATTCTTTTCTGTGATGTCTCTCAGCTACTCCCTTAACTTAAAGGCCTGCTGAACTTAAAGACAAAGTTATAAATCTGACTGGATACAGGGATTAGAACTTGAGGAAGAAATAAAAGACAGAGTTTGGGAACCGCTTGCACGTAAATAAACTTCCTGACAGATTTTGTATAAAAACTGTATCTGATAGATCAGTAAGAGTAAGGAGGAGGAAGAAGTAAGGATACAATGGCAGGATTTGATCAACAAAGCAGTATGAGAACTAAGCAGGCATATGGCCTGGAAGCCAAGAGAGGCAGAAATCAGAGAAAGTGAGAGAAAGAGGGAGTGTATAAAAGGTAGGAGGCAGAACAAACATAAAAATGATAGAAACATGCCCATTAGATTTAACTGAAGTGACAGTTAAAAGAAACCTCCAGCTTAGATGATCTGCTGGCAAAGATAAACCATTTTTGGTAAAATCATTTTTAATCCCTCTAACTTGTAATTCTATGGCCCCCTTTTACATACCAAAATAAACTTTCTCCCACATTCTGTATCACTCTGTCATTAGGACTGTTATTTCAACTTTTCATTTTGAAAAACATTCAGCCCTCTAATAGCCAGTCAGGGACAGAAGATTTATTTTATCCCTTTTTTAAGAAGAAAATGGTCTTGGAAGCCAAAGTTTACAGAAGAAAAGTGCAGCAGAGTACTTCCAATACACACCACTTTTTCCAAATACAGTGAAGGTACAAGATAAGTCAGTCACGTGAAGCACAAGACAGTGCTGAACAAAAGAAAAAAGTGATATATTATTAAAACTAGTCCTGCCTTGGCTAGGAGACAGTTTAATGATCTCATGGGTCTTTTCCAGTTCTAACGTCTATGGTCTGATAGCTCTTCTGACTGTAAGCAAGTAAAGAAAAAAACTAAGGGTAAAAATTAAACCAGCGTTAGGCTGAAATATGTCCCTCTGCGGGGCAAAGGGTAAGGCACAGCTCCTCCTTCCTCCAATATTGCTGTTGGACAGCATGCCTTGCTGCCTATTTTCATCTTTCATAGAATCATAGAATTGCATGGGTTGGAAGAGACTTTTAAGATCATCGACTCCAACCATCAGCCCAACACTGACAAAAAAACCATCTCTAAACCATGTCTCTAAGCACTGTGTCTGCCCAGCTTTTAAATACCTCCAGGGATGGCGACTCCACCACTTCCCTGGGCAGCCTGTTCCAACACTTGATAACCCTTTCTGTGTAAAAATTGTTCCTCATCTCCAATCTGAACCTCCCCTGGCACAACTTGAAGCCGTTTCCTCTTGTCCTTGGGAGAAGAGATTGATCTTCCCTGGCTACACCCTCCTTTCAGGGAGTTGTAGAGAGCAAGGTCTCCCCTCAACCTGCCTTTCTCCAGACTGCACAACCCCAAGATCTTTAAGACATCTCACCTTTCTTCTGGGCAGTTGGCTTGCTTCCCTCCCCTAAAACCAGCTTCTGTTAAAAGGAACATAGAATTTTAGCATTCCCCTTTCAGGTTCTCATCATCTTACACCAGTTTTATGTCACTGAGCTTTACTCAGTTCTTCAACAGTGAGGCACTGGGTTATCACGCCCGTACAAAAAGTGTGAAAATGAGAGGATCTAGATATTTTGCCTGAGGCTTACTGCTTACTCATATTCTTCTTGTCCTGCTGCAGAATTCAGAACCAGCATAAGTTTCTGGTGACTGTGGATATTCCGTATCTCAGTCAAGCTTCAAGGGCTGGTGAACAGATTGGAGAGGACTTTGTCACTGGTCTTGTTAGGACAAAGAGACCTCTTATGGCCAACCTTCAGAATCAGAGAATGACAAACTGGAACAAGTTCCAGCTCATATTCTATATTGTATAGGAATTAGAGCAATTAGTTGCTAAAGGAGTTTCATTGAAGAGATGATTCATACCTTGGAGCCCCTTCCAGTCCCTAAAGGGGCTTCAGGAGAGATGGGGAGGGACTCTTGGTCAGGAGTGGAACCATAGGACAAGGGGGAAGTGTTTAACCTGAAAGAGAGGAGATTTAGATGAGAACTCAGGAAGAAATTCTTTGCTGTGAGGATGGTGAGATACTGGAAGAGGTTGCCCAGAGAAGCTGTGGCTGCCCCATCCCTGGAGGGGTTCAAGGCCAGGCTGGATGGGGCTTGGAGCAACCTGGTGTGGTGGGAGGTGTCCCTGCCCATGGCAAGGGGATTGGAACTCAATGATCTTTAATGTCCTTTCTAACCCAAACTCTTCTATGATTGTATGATTAATTCAATCAATACCTACTTTATAAAGAAAATATTGGTTAAACTTGAGCTTTCAGTTATTTAGCCTATCGGGAAAGATTTTCAGGGAAGGAGACAGAATCGCCATCCTCCAGTTTTACCAGGTGGTGCTCATTTGTTTCATTTTGGGCAGAGGAAAGAAGCTGACAGCTTTGCCATCAATATTACAGTGACATTCAGTCATGGTCTGCTCCTTACAACCTTCCCCCCACCATCTACATGGTTGTATAGAAAAGAGGAAGCAGTATGATGAATTTTGTGTAGACAGCAGGAGTTGTATTTGGAAAGGGGAGAGTTGGTCCCTACAAACCACTGTACTCTGATTTCAGTGAGTTCATAAAAAAAACAGCTAATTTTGGGAACTATAGTGTTGAGAAAGAGGATGTTGGATGAGGGGACATGACCCCATTTCAAACAAAAGTCACTTTAGCCTATGTGCCTCATGATATTTTTTTTTTCATATATATTCTCCTTTTCAACAAAGGAGCTATTTATGAAAGGGCTTAAATTTGAAGCATTCTTCAAGCTCATTTTGTGTATTCTGGCTATGGCCTCGTGCTCTGTTGCTAAGGCTGGTCCATCTGTGAGAGCTTTAACGCTGCACCTTCAGTGGAGAGACCAATAATGCATTTATAGGAGTTGAAAACGTGAAGGAAAAAAAACCCCAAAGTGTCTAAACTAAGGTTTCACCACATAATGAGCCTTCTTGTTCTCTCTCTGCTTAATGAGGTGTGAGTGTCTTACAGATCATGTGAAAATCAAGATGACTAAACAAAGGTAATTTCACCACCCACTCTTTTTTCCTTAAAACAGAGTGTTCTAGACAACTATGTGTAAACCCATGGGATACGGTATTACAGCTGTCATCATGTCAAGTCAGACAATCTAAGGATCATCTTTACAGAAGCTGTATTAGCCAAGATATATGTTCTATGGCTTTTATTGCCGCTTAATTGTGCGATATTTGTGTTGGACTAGCAGTACAAAGTGTTGAGATTATGCAATGTCTCTTATTTTGTGTTGCTGCTGGAGTGTTAATGATCGAGTTCCTTCCAATTATGTCATTCCAGTTGGGCAATCTTCAAATTTCACCAATTTACGTTTCCTCTCATTATTTATTAACAGATCTTGTAATCAGTTATTATAAAATCCTGTAAAACAGCAGACTGTACAAAACCCTATACTTATTCTGAAAGTGGAAGGGCATTCTTCACAAAATAATTCCAGTTGTATTAATATGGCAAAATGGTAAAGAGCTTTGGGAGTCCAGCTTGATTTTCCCTGTTACAACACCTAATGACAACAATTTGTCTGATGTCCCTCTGTGAAAGCCCAGGTGATCCTCCTGACAGTTGCAGTGAGAATTGAAGGTTTCATAAGGTGTAGAGGAAAAACAGAACTCAATTTTTGAAAATTTTCATCCAGATATATATATTCCCCCCCCAAAGAAAGAATTGCTGTTACAGCATCTTGGTCTAGTTTTTCCTTCCTATTGGAACATAAAGCCATTTTTGGAATTTTAACATAAAGTTTTTCTTATGGTATTATTTTGTAAAACCATGATGGCTTTATAGTGTTACTTTCTTATGGTGTTATTTTTTATGATGTTATTTTGTATTGTCATAACATATGAAGTCAAAATAAGAAGAAAATACTTTGACTCATTCAAAGATAATTGCTTTTTAAAAACATCTTTTCTTTTAAAAAGTGTTTTCATTCCATTCAAAATTGTAAGAGATCAGATTTTCATTTCAGTTTAATCTCTATTAGCATAAAAGTGTCCTCAAAATAATCTAAAAGTCACATTTTGTAATTTTCATGTGCAGCATGAGTAAAGTGCCATTCTGCTTGAAATTATAGATGAAACTGCATTTGATTTCATATAAACTGACTTTATCAGATCCTTGGTAGGAGTAAATTCTATTTAAAAAGTGGACTTTTTTTCAGTTTCTGTATTTCTATAGGACTATTTTTACTAGGATGAAAAGTGAGAGGAAAAGCTGTTACTTTATCAGTATCTGTGACGTGCTGTAGACAGTGCCATCTGGAGTCTTGTGTCCAGCTCTGGACCCCCCAGTTCAAGAAGGACAAGGAACTGCTGGAGAGAGTCTTATGGAGGCTACAGAAATGATGAAGGGAATGAAGCACCTCTCTGTTGAGGATATTTCTAACTGTGATGCTGATGCTCGGCAGTAAACCTTGTCCTGGAGATTTGCTATTGGAGTTATCTGTTCGTTAGGTGAGTGTGATGGATGGAAGCAGGGAATCACAGTAAGAGCATCACTTAAACATCATAAGGGGTGCTTAAGAACATGCTCAGCCCCATCAAGGGGTGACTGCATCTGGGCACATCTGGATTTATGGAGAAAACCTGCTGTACCATAGGCCCTACGGCAAGAAACTGAAGTTTTTGATGTAGTTCTAAAAGGGCTTCAGTTTTTTGGGTGGATCAGCTGCAGGCCTGGAGAGAGATTGGACCTGAAACACTCTGGAGGAATAGTTTGAAAACCATGAGTAAGCTCAAAGCAAGTCCCCTACAGAGAAATGCAAAGAGATGTTTATTTTCAAAGGAAAATAACAGTTGGTTTCAAAACAATCTTGTATTTCCAACAGAGTTATTCGTAGGAAAAAAGTATGAAAATATTGGAATGAAGTGCAATCACAAGAATGTAGGGTGAAGTTAACAACAGCAAGGTTGTCATTATGAAAAATTCTAGGATTCGGTCTTCCTTGCCAAAACATACATAAATATATATAGTGCTGTTAATGAGACATATGCCTCCAACACCAGACGGTGTAATTATGTCTGAGCATTATTATAAAAGCTAAATAGGTGTTAATTGAACATTTCCTTTTTTTAATTTATTTTATTTTTTTCTTTTGCTGGCCCCTCCCCTTGTCTCCAGGATCATTAGCTCCTTGGCAGTTGCCCTGTCCCCTCACCACAAGGCTGGAGGGAACACCAGGCAGGCGAGAGGTGGAAAAAGCCCAGCAGTTCCATCATTGTAGTGCAGAAGAAAGGCAGCTTCTTTTAATAAAACTCCAGCACCTCTGTTTGAGATCGTGCCATTAATCTGGAGCTGTTGCACTCCCCTGGAGCTGGCAGAATTGAAAGGGGAAAAACAAAAAACAACCCTTCACCAACTGAAAAAACTCTACCCTTCGTGTAGGGACAGGAAACCACCAGTGGAATCAAACCTCCCATGGCGCTGAGCTGACTGCACCTCGTTACAGAGGCATTAATGAAGAGCTGTGATCATGCAGAGATGTGATTTTCCAGATAGAAATGTATTAACAGATAGAAAGGCAGAATTTAGCACAATTAATTGCCTCCTGGGAACAGACAGTGACCGCTCCTGAGCCACAAACACTTTTGATCTCAGATTTATACTCCTAATTTCTTCCAAAAGATATTGAATGTGTTTGATAGCAAATTCCTGGAACTTCTCAGGTATCATTCAAAACTTCCAAAGGAATGTTTTTGTTGTTATTTCCTCTGCTCACCCAGAAGCAAGGTATGACCCAAACTATTTCACTAGGAAAACTTCTAAGTTTCTGCATGAAAATAATTCTGCCTCTATTCCTGTGTCCAGTGGTTTGGGGTACTATTTTGTTACAGCATAAACACATTAAACATACTACCCTATATATACAAAATATTAGTACATATTTTTCAGTCAATTATTTAGAGACTCTTATTCAAAAACAAAATCCAAAATAAATCTATCTATTGACTATTTTTATAAAGGTACAAATCAGCAAAAATAGCGTTTTTGATTCCATAAGCCAGAAAAAAAAAATTATTATTACTGGAATAAATAACACGACTGCTAAATATAAACTGGAGGCAAAGCTATAAACTCTCAAGATTTTTCTGGTTGATATTCAATCTGAGTGGATAATACGGACAGATCAGTCCTTTCCAAAACATCAGATCAGGATATGGTTATAGTAATAGATAGCTCTGTCACGTTTCAGTGTCCTTGCTTTGTGTATAACGATGGGCTTCAAAGTCTAGTCCCCTTCCTTGATTGAAGAGAGCTTAAAAGCTCAGCTCTAGGATGCTGCAGTGATGTGATGATTTAGTGCAAGGCTCCACCATAGCCTTGGTGAAGCAGCTCCTCTTTACAGAAATAATCTCTTTGAGTAAGTAAAAAGTCCCTGTCTGCCTGTCCAGAGAGTCTCAACACATTGGACAATCTTTCCCACATTCTCATAGAATCATAGAATGGTCAGAGTTGGAAGGGAGCTTCAAGATCACCAAATTCCTCCCGCCCTGCCCTGGGCAGGGACACCTCCCACCAGAGCAGGTTGCTCCAAGACCCATCCAGCCTGGCCTTGAATCCCTCCAGGGACAGGCCAGCTACAGCTTCTCTGGGAGACCATTCCCCCTCATTCTGTGGCTCCACTCCCTGATCAAGAATCCCTTCTTATCTCTCCTGGAGCCCCTTTAGGGACTGGAAGGCTGTTACAAGGTTTCTCTGGAGCCTTCTCTTCTCCAGGCTGAAGAACCCCAACTCTCTTAGCCTGTCCTCACAACAGATGGGCTCCAGCCCTTAAAGCATCTTCTTGGCCTCCTGTAGACCTGCTCCAACAGATTTCATGCCATTTCTTCTTCAACATAAAGTAAAATATTCCCTGTGAACTACAAGAGAACCATCCTGGAAGAACTAGAGTTTATGTTGTCTTCTGGGAGCAGGAAAAAGCTCCCGGTGAAGGAGTGTTCAGAAATGTTAGAAGCACCCAGAGCTTTAATGACTGGCCTGTGGAGTAAAACAAGAATTACTCTTTCAGCTGGCTTGGGAATGTGTGTGAAGGGGGAGGGGTGTGTGGGGAGGTGCTGATAAGAGCGATCATCTCCCAAATCAAACTGTATTTTTGGAGAAGCGGAGGAATGCACATTTTATGAGCCCTGAAGGAGTTGAGCTATGAGAAAGGAACTCTGCAGTTTAGTGCTGTCAGATCACAGACAGATATGTACATACCTAGTAAAAAGGTTTTGGTACCATGGCAACATTAGTAATGGAAATATAGGCTCCAGAAGAGCTAAATTTTGACAGTCCTCGGTGGCGGTTTTGTAGCTGCCAATGTTGACTTGAAGCAAAGATTTTCTGGAATTTAGCTGCCTGAGTAGCCATTGAACATGAAATGGCCAGATAACAATTTAACAGGCAGTTAGAGTCTGGAGAGAGAAGAGAAAACAAATTTTAGAGCTTTTATTTGATTTTTTTCCCCAGTAGTTCCACATGAACTAACCCCTTTTCCTCCTGATGCGGAATGATAGGATCAATACAATTCTGATGTTTTATACCCATTGAAGATCTGGCTTTTATTTGTTAATTTTACAAGGGTTTCACTGAAATTACTTGAAAACTTTCTGAAAAATCCCTCTGAGGATCAGAGACCCCTCTTAACAAATCTCAACACAGAGCTAATTGAACAAAATGAAGCGACTCATTTAAAATTTTTTGGGGATTTAAAATGTTGGGGATTTTAATGTAAACATCCAGGGAGAAGGTGAGCACATTTTTGCATGATTTTCATATTTGGAGTGCTTTTCTTTAACCCAGTTATTTCCATCTAGTCACACTTCTACAATATGGTGGCAGTGCCTGTATTTAAAAAAAAAAAAGGGAAATAAAAGTATGTTAACTGTACATACAAGGAATTATGGCTGAGAGATTCCTAAATCCTATCTGGGTTTCATCAGGTTGAAGTAGGTGAAGGCCAGTTTGCAGAGTTCTATTCAGTCATTGTCAGTCTTTCAATCTTTCCGAGTTCCCACCAAAGATGACTTGTTTTTCCCCACCTTCCTCACCTCATTTTTAACCTTGATGTTGAAGGTTGGTAAATGTTGTCCCTGGGTGAGTTTATTACAATAAATAACAGCAGCAGGAGCGAGCTGAGAAGTATGACACAGGCTCCTGATGAAGGCTGGTCACATGAAGCGTTTTGTTTTCTCCAGCTTCAATGTGCTCTTATGGAAACCTGGCAGAGGAGGAGTTCATTGTTGGAGCTGATAATGCTGAATGACATCTCTTGGTTTATGAAAATTATACCCTTTCTCCCTCTTCAGGTTTTGTTCTTCCTTCCCTTCCTTGTCCCCCCCCTAGATAAGAGTCATGGGTTTAGGAACTTTATTGCTTCGCCTTTTGAACCTTTCCTTTTCTCCAGTATATCCATTACTTTCCTGTTTATTTGGCTCTTTCACAGCACTCCACCTCCAGTTAGGAAGACAGAAAACACTGAATCGTTATGAATTAGGCAGGGCTGAGAAGAGGCTCCAAAGGGGACACTAGCCAGGGAGAATGCTCATCTATTTAAAAAAAGGGACCAAAGCGTGTCCCGAGGTTGCTGTCAAATATAGATCTCCCTCTGAACCGCCTCTGTCTGTGTGTGAGAAGCTTTTATTTCCCTCAGCCTCCTGGTACCTGTTAATGATGTGATCACTGAAGTACACGTGTGCCCCAATCAAAACACGATGCACCTCCTCGCCTGTTTGTTCCTCGGTCCTCTCCATTAGCTGGCCCAGTGGAGCTGCTGTTTTAGCTCAGTGGGTGGAGGGTTGTGGTTTTGGAAGCCACATTTAAATCCCAGGGCTGTGTTTGCGGTTGGCTGATGGTCCTGGGGTCAGTTTGTCTGTGGTCACAGCTCATTACACCCTGTAGACAGCAACTCTCATACCACATCACCAAAAATTGTACCCTGTGAACACAGTCATGTCTTCTGAACCTTCTGAATATTTTCAACTACTAATCTTTTTTGAGGACTGTGCGTGCTAATTGTCTTGGAAAAGACACCTTTGATGAATTTTACCTTTTTGGCATCTTTTAAGAGTTTTTTTGCTACATAGAGTAGATTTTCTCAAGTTTGTAGATGAAGAGAATGTATTTTGCATTAATGTATCACAAATAAAACAAGTTTGAGAGCATCTGTTGTGGAAAAAGAAGACAATGCTTCCAGTAACTTCAGTAGGTGTTGGATCAGTCCCTGGATCCAGCAAAAAAAAATAACAAACAGGTCAAATCTTACTCTTTTTCCTCAGGCTAAATATTAGAGAAATCAGCCACATTTTTAAATAGACTTTACCAAATTCTGTAGGCAACTGATTCCTATAACTCTGCCTGAATGATTCCTATAACTCTACCTGAGAGAGACAGAGAATCAAGTGTCAGAACTTCAGCTTTTGGAGCAAAGCAGAAAATCACAGGCAGCAGAGTGCTGTGGCAGGTAAATATGAACAGATGAGCTCTGCAGGCTTGAAGACGAAGCTGTAACCTGAAGTTCCAGCATCTGTGACTCATGTATCTGAGCAAATATTTGCCTGTTGGTCTCCAGTTCTGCTTTACCAGAAGAGGCAGAGGCTACCTTATGAGCCCCTGGATGTCCTGCAACTTTCTATAATTACTGGCTATACATGTACAAACGGTGGTTAAAACAACCTGGCATGTGCAAGTACACTGAGCAGCTTCTTTCAGGGGCGAGGAAATAAAACTGAATAGTGAGGCAAGGTGGGTGGTTTTTTTATGATTTTATTTTATTTTTTCATCATGCAGGTGCTTCTAAAAATACAGATCACTTTTTCAGTGTGCAATTTTAACCACTAGATGCAGATATAGGTGTTGGAGCTCAAAGTGCTTAATCAGAGTTTGATTTTGCTAGTCTTTTGCTTATCTGAGTTCCTCAAAAAGTAGAAAAAAATGTGATGCAAAGTTATAAGCTACTTGATTTATTTCCTAAGGAATCAAGAGTCCCAATCTATCTCTCAAGAGTCCCATCCTTAAACTAAACATATTTTGTGGAAATCAATAACAGCACTCAAAACTGATTTTATAAATCAATGCCACTCCCTCCAGCTATGATCTTTCAAGGGGCATATGTTTTACATAGTATGGATCTATTAATGAAGTAACCACAGTAAAAAACCCAAGCAATCAGCCAAAAAACCAGGTACTTTAGTGGCAACATACGCAGGACTGTGCATTACTGCAGTGCTTACAAACTGTAATACTCTGTAAAAACATCCCAGCCCCGAAAAGCCGAATCTGAACAATTGTAATTAGTTCACTGTGAAGTGGTTTACATCCACACATAAGTTTGGGGTTTTTTTTTTTAACTTTACTTCATTTAAATAACCAAAGCAGATAGACAAACCCTCTAACCTTGTCTGGACTAGAAGAAACCCCATTTTTTTGCATTAGGCTTATTCATTTTAAGGTTAAGGAAGTTGTGTTTGTAACTCTGTTTACACCAGCTGGGCTTTTAGGCAGGAGCCCTCAGTTCAGCAACACCAAATCCCACACACTGAAAAGAGCCTTGTTAGGATTTGCATCTTTTTATATTTGACTGCAGGTTATTAACCCAGTCATTTCACTGCTGCCCGCTGAGCTGATCGTTTCCTACCTGACCAAATGTACACAGTTCCCAGGTAAGTCTTATAAGGAAATAAATCCCTCTTGAATATTCTAAGAACTTGTGGCTCTCCACCTGGTTCTGCCTAAATCCACTCTCACTTCTGAATGCTCTTAACCATTACCCCACATTGTTTAGTGTTTTGATGGGTCCTGTTCAGACACCTGCCTACCCTGAGCTTGTCCAGATCATAGAATCATAGAATAGTTTGGGTTGGACTTTAAAGATCAATGAGTTCCAACCCCCTGCCCTGGGCAGGGACACCTCCCAGCACACCAGGTTGCTCCAAACCCCATCCAGCCTGGTCTTGAACCCCTCCAGGGATGGGGCATCAACAACTTCCCTGGGCAACCTGTTCCAGTGCCTCACCACCCTCACAGCAAAGAACTTCTTCCTAATATCTAATCTAAATCTCTCCCCTTTCATTTTAAAACTGTTCCCCCTCATCCTATCACCACTCCCTTGTCCCATGGTTCCACTCTCTGATCAAAAGTCCCTCTAGGGACTGGAAGAGGCTCTAAGGTCTCCCTGGAGACTTCTCCAGGCTGAACCACCTGGCCCCTTCCTGCTGACACCCACCCTCTAAGTATTTATAGGCAATGATCAGATCTCCTCCTCAGTCTTTTCTTCTGAATCAAAAGACCCAAGTCCCTCAGTGTTTCCTCATCAAAGAGATGTTCCAGTCCCCTCAATTTTCGTAGCCCTTTGCTGTACCCTTTCCAGCAGATCTTGGGTAGACAGAACCATTGCGTAGACATGTCTACGATGATAAGCAAGGACTGAAGGATAAAAAGAGAAGGTGGTTGAGTGTGTTCAGAAGTTGTGGGTCATGGGCATCTTTGGATTAAAAGAGGGAAGCATGTTTACACTCTGCTCTCACTTCTCTGGACTGATCTCCACTTACTGCTGGTCTTTTGCAGGAATAATGTAGGATTCTGTTGCAGCACACTAAACTCAGATTTGTTTATAGCAGGGAGTCTCATTATTTTAACATTCTAATTAATGTCCTCATGGAAGGTGCTTATTATTATTGGCTTTACCTTGTCTGTAATTCTGACAAACTAACAGATTGAGGGCGACTGTGTTGATGTTGCCTATAGCTGTTTGTGGCTTTCCCATTTGAAAGAGTATATTAAAGCTGGATCCAGATTACAAATGTTTAATCTGGCAGAGATATCTGGTGGCCTCTAAAACAAATATTGTGTCATTAATATAGCAGTATCCATAAATGGGACTGGCGACATATAATGCTGTGTCTGTGGATATTTTCAAACTCTGTTTAGGATCCTTAACTAACCCCATTCTGTGTAGGTATTGCAGTTCCACCTCCTCAATACCTAAATGCAACAAAATAAATTAAGGCTGTATTTTTAGCCTGAACTCTAAATTCTCAGGAGTTTGTGGTTATTAAATGAGACCCTCAGCATTATCTGGACTAAGACTTCTTTTGTGGTTCAGTAGAAAATACACAGTATTCAGTTTTTCACTTTTGGTACATTTTTACAATGGCATTAAAAATAGTGAAACCTTTCAACTTTATTCAAGTTGACATGATGAACCATAATTACATTGTTTAGCACAGTTTATTGTATAAATACAAGCTTGGAGTTTTTCAAGTGAATTTTGATCCAACGCCAGAACAGTTCTTTGAACAATTTATGCTGATCTTTGACATGATATTCAGAGATGTATCATCTCCATCCAAACCACTGGGCTATTAGAATGTTGTTACAGGAAAGAAGTGTGGGCCAAAAAGATATGAGTATTGAAGTTAGGAAAAAATTACTGCATGGTAGAGCTGATGTTAAAAAAAAAAGAAAAGTTTGGTCAATTTTATTAATTTTTTTTACTAACAAAACCCCCCCCAAAAAAACCCAGCCAAAAAACTCTGAATCTCTACTGTTAGCTGCAGTCTTTAGGGACTGGTAGACATGGATCTTGGGCTGTGGCTGCTGGAAAGGCAAGTGACCAACATCTTTACCTTCAGCTTGCCCCTTGATATTCCGTATCACATGACAGGGAAAGAGCTGGGGTCCACCAATAAAATGAGTAGGTAGAAACATTCTCTTGCAGGTAAATTCATTACTTAGGAATCTTCCCTACTTAAATTTTCAACCTGTGGTCTCTTTGCTTGTCTCCTCTGGAGAGGGGAGTTCTTCTCCTGAAAGGGCTTCTCATGGGCTCTTATGTCTATGAACACTGCTTTATAAAGTGAACCACCCAGCTGAGGAAAGTGAAGAGAAAGTCTCCAATCTTTGGAGAAGAAGTTGCATGGTCCCACAAGAAGTCATCAAGCACTGCTCTTAGTAAATGGAACTATAAATATAAATTCCTTATTAAAGATGCACATGTTCCACAGAGTGGAAAGAAGATTTGTGTTGTGCAGGACAAATTATAAGTGTGTTTATAAAGCAGGTGTGCAATTTTTCTTGGTATTGGACCTCATGTGCATCCTTTTGGAAATATTTCACACCTCTGCCCTTTCAGGTAATTCTCAAACAGCAAATATTGCTTTGAAGGTCCTTTCCTTTGAAAATCTTGCTAGACTGAAAGCATAATCACAAAAATAGGACATCACCAGTTTTTGCAGCTCACACTTTTCTGAAATGCAAATAAATTACCAGTTTTAGTATGAAACCTCATGGTGAAAAAGCAACAACAAGATCCCTGAGGAAAATCAGTCAGCAACATGCAAAATATTGGCTCTAAGATTTTCTGAAGACTCCTACTGCTATCAAATGAGACTTTGAATATTACATACAGGGTAAGACGACTTTCCTCCTCTAAACTCCAGACCAACTCCTTCCCTTGGTTGCTGCAAAACCTGTGCTTTTGGTGCAGTTGATACAAAAACTTCAGGTAACGTTGTACAAGCTTCTATGTTTCTCAGAAAAGCAAACACAGAAAGATCTTTGGTGTGTTCTCATCTGGCCAGTTGGTCGCCATCCTAAAGACATTTAAGAGATCATGCTATTTTGATGAAGAGATAAGCACTGGGAGAATAGAATCATAGAATGGTTAGGACTGAAAGGGAGCTTAAAGATCATCCAGTTCCAACCCCCTGCCCTGGGCAGGGACACCTCCCACCAGAGCAGGTTGCTCCAAGCCCCATCCAGCCTGGCCTTGAACCCCTCCAGGGATGGGGCAGCCACAGCTTCTCTGGGCAACCTGTTCCAGGGTCTCACCACCCTCACACCAAAGAATTTCTTCCTAAGATCTAGTCTAAATCTCCCCTCTTTCAGTGTAAAACCCTTCCCCCTCATCCTATGGTTCTTCTCCCTTATCAAGAGTCCCTCCTCATCTCTCCTGAAGCCCCTTTAGGGACTGGAAGGGACTCTCAGGTCTCTCTGGAGCCTTCTCCTCTCCAGAATGAACAACCCCAGCTCTCTCAATTTATCACCACCTTGTCAACAGCCGTCAATATCTAATCAAAAAAGAGCCATGGATTTTCGTGAATGACAATATTTAAGAGAGAGGGAAGAGAACCATAGAAAGCAGACACTTAAAAATACCAGAGTAAAGACTAGATTGTGATACATGTGAAAATGTCAGATTCCTATCAAACAGCAGCTCAGAATCTAGAGGGAAGAGCAAATTCTCCTGCTGTTAAGGAGGAGCATTGGGCAGTAACTGGTTATTTTCACAGCAGCAGATGTTTAAAAATAAAAACAGAAACAACGTTGGTGGATTTTCAGTGGTTCACTGCCATCTATTGGGCATAAAGTGTATTGAGTGTCCTTGTAATTTAAAGAATAAAAGCCAATTAACGAAATGAGTAAAGCAGCTTCAGTGTTTCTGTACTAACAATCCATGATAGAAGCTGAACCCTCCTCCAAGTGAGGAAAAAGGAAAATGCAAGTGAAAACCTTTACAAGTGAAACTGGTATGTTAGTAAGTCAAGAAAGGAGAGTGGAAAGTGGAGCATCCTGGAATGGTCTCTCTTCCTGCAAGGACAGGCAGTACAAGGCTTTCTCACGTACTAAGAGACCAAAGCAAGAAAATCCAACAATAATAATAGTGGAGGTTTGTTTGTTTGTTTGTTTATACTGCAGTGTGTACAGGAAGAGAAAAGGTTTTCAAAAAAGAACCCCAAACTTCCTGTTTTTCACAGGCTTCCCTCAAGGCAGACACAGATCACTTCGTCTCTGTTTTCTTTCTGAGGTACAGAATTATGAAAATGTTTATAGACACATTTAGTCCTGCTCCTCATTTAGGTTAGGGATCCTTAAGGCTTGCAAAAGTCATGGCCATCTTTCCCTCAAGATAACAGTAAGAGATTCCAAAGTTCCTTTTTAGAGCTTTTCTTTTATTCGATCTTGCAATTTAATTTTGTGTGTGGTCTACCTAAAAGTGTCTCTTCCTATTTAAGTAAACTAGGATTAGATGTTCTGCATCAATAAATATGATTTGGGAGCAATACTGGCATCTGCTCTTTAAACTTGTGACTCTCAAACTAACAAAAACTGGGGGCCTCCTAAATTTTGCTCACCAAAGAGTTACATTTTATTTTAGCATTTCTGCAACTCCAGGTTCTCCTACACTTGAGTTATCACTAAACGACTAGATGTAGATGGGAGATGTAACGTGCAGAAACACACATGTTTTCTTTCTCTTGAATCCTGCTGTGTTTTGATCTCAGTTTCAAATGTTTAAACTGGTCACCTTTTGTGGGGTTCATAATGACTCTGCCTTTATTTTGAGTACTATGCCTAAAACTGTGAAGAAACTTGGTTTATTCCTACAGAAAAGCTCCCCAACAGAGCTTAAGTTTATCCCCAGCACATCATAACAGCCTGTGTGTAACCATTACTTTGATGTATTCATTAAAGAGGAGATCTGCTATAAACTTAATTTCTGGACTAACGACAGAGCTATAAGTATTATCAAAAAATATCCCCCAAATGCTAAAACATTAATAGCAATCTTAAAATGTTCCTGTTAGAATTTTTCTTTAGCTTAGAGGGTTATCGTACTTGTCCTAAGGATGCTTTTGCACCTACGCTAAGGGAAAATTATCTGGAAGATTTTTCAACATTATGTTTAGTGAACTCACCTAATGGATGGCTGAACTTTCCTGGGAAGAATTGAGGGAGTCACTGAGTCACCCAGATATGTCACAGGCCAAGTAGAAAAATTGTGAGGGGCTTCCTTCTGTTTTGGAAGACAACCAAAAGGCAAGAAGAGACCGAAATTCTTTCTCAGAATTTTAAATATGTATTTTCAACATTTTCCTGGCCTAAGATTTTAAGTAATTTTTCAAAGTTTAAAATAATTTTCTTCATTTTCAGACTTATAGAGGAATAGGAAGCAGAGTTGAGTAGGACTGGATGAAAAGTGAGATAATGGGTTTAAATGGTATTTACATAAGTATGGCTGTCAGACAGACAACAGAAATTAATACACAGTACATAAAAGGCACTTCAGGTTACTGAGGTTTGATTCAAGAGGGACATAGACAGCACCGTAAAATCAGGCAGTAAATCAGAAGAAAATCCTATTGTAAAAAAAGAACATAGTAGGAATTGTAATCCAGTATGGGCTGGAAATGAAAAGAATAGAAATTTACTTCCTAAAAAAGATGCTTCCAAAGTATGCTACACAGCTGTCTTTCCATTGTATTTAAGAAACCTGTCTACTTAGAGAGAACTATGGAAGTGCAGAGAATAATGAAACACTGAGGAACACCCTGGATATGATTATCAGTTTTATCCAATATTCTCTGCCACTCAAAGAAGGATTAATCTTTGTGTAGCTCATGCTATGGATAAATAACTGGAGAATGAATATTGAGATGGCCATTAATCTGCCTCTTGCTGCACAGTTAACTGGCTTTTGAGGCAACTCTGAGGATAACGGGTACATCATTCTCTCCAAACAGAAGAAATGTGATTTTTTCTTTTGCTGTTTAGAAGAACTAGTTGTACCTTCTCCAGAGCAACATGTTTCTTTTGTAAAATAAAAATTAATCACAATTAAATATTTGATGGAAGTTGTTAAAGTGACCAGTATTTCAACTCAGGGAAGAAAAACCTAAAAGGATGTGTTCTGATATTGAAAAGCTGATATTGCTACCTGTTCAGAAACTTCTGCTTTCCTTGCAAAACCACCTACAGGTTAAAAGTATCCTTATATGAGGTGTTCAAATTTATTATTATTGAAATAAGACATTTTGATCAACCTTTATAAAGTATTTTATATTATTATTTTTAAACGTGGTATTATGGGCCATTGCATTATTTCTAGGTTAGTTTCATTTTGAAAGAGAAAAGACCTTCACACCATGGGAATTCCTCATGCAGTTCCCTTTCCTCCCTGCTCACTAGTAAGCTAGAAACCAGCCTCAGAAGAGTGGAAAATGCAATGTACATGGCAGGGCATGAAATTATCCCTTGGTTTCCAAGCCTGCACACAACATTCATTTGGCAGGTGAAGGTTTACAGAATCACAGAATGGTGGGGGTTGGAAGGGACCTCTGGAGATCATCTAGTCCAATCCATGCCAAAACAGGTCAACCCAGAGCAGGCTGCACAGGAATTTGTCCAGATAGGTTTGAATGTCTCCAGAGATGGAGACTCCACCACCTCACTGGACAGCCTGTTCCAGGGCTCTGCCACCCTCACAGGAAAGAAGTTCCTTCTCATGTTGAGATGGAACTTCCCATGTTCCAGCTTGTATACACTGCCCCTTGTCCTTTCACTGTGTACCACTGAGAAGAGCCTGACCCCATCCTCTAGAAACCCACCCTTTAGATATTGTTCAGCACTGATGAAGTTCCCTCTCAGTCTTCTTTTCTCCAGGATAAACAGTCCCAGGTCTATCAGCCTTTCCTCATCAGAGAAGTGCTTCAGTCCCTTGACTATCTCCCTAGCATCCACTGGACCTCTCCAGTAGTTCCCCATCCTTCTCGAACTGGAAGAGCCCAGAACTGTGTCCTTGACACAGTAGCAAGAAGTCAGTGCAATGAAAGTATCAGAATGAATGACACTGAACTGTACAGAAAGGCATAAAAATGGGAGATCAAGAAACCATCTTTACAACCAGCTCTACAGTAGGGCTGAAAAACGATACCGAGATTCTCACTGGTATTGACCAGCCAGTCCTGCACTGTGGGTAAATCTCTGTGGTGTGACTGTGAGGACGGGTTTGGGGACAGTTCGTGCTTTGGTAAGAGATGGAGAACACTCACGAACCTTTGACGGACTAGACTGGGTTATACAGTGATCATGGTAATTGCAGAAACCAGGATAGAGCACTCATAGTGACTGAATGAGTAACTCTTAAAGCCCAGACAGAAATAAGAGGTAACGAGTCCCATGCACTGAATAATAAACTCATACATTCAGGCTGTCTTTCACTAAAAAAAGAAAAAAAAAAGAAGGTAAAATATGGCTTTCTCATGGTGTATTTGTGGGAACCCAACACCTCATCCCCACACGTCAGTCTGGAGCCAACAGATTCACTCCCAGGAGAAATACAACCCTCCAGAAGTACCGTATTCATAGATGCATCTATGCCATTGAACATCATTTCAAAATAACTATTTCTTTTGGATCATGCCTTTCCAGAACATCCAAAGAAAACTCTTGCAAACGTTTTGCTCAGACAATGTTCAGATTTGGAAAATAATTCTTTACATCCAGCACAGAAGCTGAGCAGTCACTGACGGTAGGGATGGCTGCTTCCTCCTCTCCCATCACAGCACACGCCACACATCCAAAGGTTTCACTAGCCAAGCAGTAAACAGTCTCTAATTGTTTTTACTATACTTTGGCCCTCTTTAAATAGCTCATTCAACAGGATTAAACATTACGGCCTTATTGCCTGTGTTCTCCTGACAGTGAGGTTGTGTCTATTTACATGTGTTGGAAACTGGAACGCGACCAGCTCAGTCCTCTCAAAGGTAGGTTTCCTCTTGCTTCCTGCAAAAATTCTGCTGGATTGAGGCTGGGGATCATAGTTTTTTTAAAATTTTTTTATACTCCCTGTTCTTTTCAGAAGGAAAATGTGGGACTGACATGGGTGCTTAGTCCTCACACAGTGAATTTAAACCTTTACATCCAAATTTAGGATTGTATCAGGACGTCCTATATCATGATGAATAGCATATTGATGGAGCAGAGAAGGCTGGTACTACATACCCCTTATGAAATCCCTCTAGATGATCTCCAGAGGTCCTTTCCAATCCCAAATCATTCTGTGATTCTGTGAAATAAAGCCCAGTGGCCACATGTATATAGCAGACTTTCATATGTGCTCAGTTTTCATATGTAAGAAATACGCTGGAGCCTTGTCATTTGTGGATGAGGAATTCATTGGAGTAAGTAGAGATGTTTATTTTCAGCAACTGCCAGTATTCTACATGACTGTGTAACAAAATTTAGCTTGAGAAGAAAGTATTAAAGTTTCTTTGAGTGTAAAAGTGAGAGTGAATTCCAACCACACCTGTTTTGGATGGTAGAGAAGGTGGGGAAGAGTTGTTTTGTGTTGAGCACGTGAAGAAGTGATACAGCTTGTTTGCCATAGGGGGAAAAGAAAAAAAGAAAAAGAATTGCAGAAAAGAAAAGAAGAAAAAGAATTGTGGAAAAGCACTGTTGAGTGGAATTAGGACAGTGACCTTAAAGATTTCCTAACACACCGACTACTTCTTCATCTTGAGTGGCCAGTGCCAACAGCTTGTTTGCTGACAGCAGCATCCATAGTAGTTGGAGGCAGGTGCTCCTCGGGAGATCTGGCTCCAATGACACAAAAACTGGGAGGGGAAGGGGAAGGGGAAGGGGAAAGGACAATAAGGGCTTTTTTAAAACACTTGTAAGACAGAGATCCTAAATCATAGGGGTCTCAAATGTAATAAAGTCTATCAAAACCACTAGTAGCACAGGTTTCCCTGTGTCTGTCAGGTGTCAAATTTTCACATAACGTGCCTTGATCCTCTTCCTTTGTAGTGCTCATTGTCTTAACGGCATTAAGCTACTGAGAAAATTATCAGAGAACCAGTAGTAGCAATACCAGTGTGAAATTCCATCACTTCACCTTACGTGGCACGAACTTCAAAGGCTGCCTCTAATCGTTTTGATGCTAATTATTTCAAGCAACCCGCACAAAATAAATATCCAGCTTAATCTGTTTAAATCAAATTATAAAAGACAGCAAGTTCTACTTTTTGTTTTGACTCAGAGGACCCCTGAGAAAGCAAGAAAGAAAATTATTTAAAACCACAAAAATAAAATAAAACTCACTCACAGAAAATGGACTTAATTACCCAAACCAGCCTGTTTATCTGAAGTACTTTTGCTTTTACTGTTTCATTTAGTTTTAAAAGTTAGATATTGTATATTTATTTATATATAATAGACATCTAATGCACTCTTTAGACATCAGATATCAAATAAAATTTTTTCCCTTGAGGAAAGCTTTGTATTTGAGATGTAAGATGCTGAATCTATTTTTTTTTTTTAAGTTTCTTGAGGTTTTGATAGAAGTCCATGAGTTGTAAGTGTGTTTAGCTCCTGGCAAAAAGCACCACTACTGGAGGGGCATAAGTTCCAGCTCCGCAATGTTCCTCACTTGACTGTTTTAAAACATAAAATCCCACCTTATACCAGCTTTCCCCGAGATACCCTGGAAGTAGCAGTTTCAGCAGGAAAAGGCAATTTTCCTCACAATAAGAAGCTGTTTCATTTTGACTTTTCCACCTTGTGATGCTTAGTTTTCTTAAGGAAATCTTCAACAACATGTATATTAGATTGTGACGGTAAATTTGTTCTATTTCTCACATTTTTAAAGCTGTGTGCAATTTCTTACCTGATCTTTTATTTTTTTTTCTTTCTTTTTCAACCAAAAATTGAATGGATAATTTCAGCCAAATTATTGAATATTGGAACTTCCACTTCCTTACAGAAATGATGGGTAACTAACTGCTAATTTTCAGTAAGGCAATCAGAGACTTTTTGTTCTGAGAAGCACCTCCCAGAGGGTGTTTGTAAGTTGCTGGATGTTGGGTTTTCCTTGTACTAGGGTTGGATGAAAACCTTTACTTTGAAATATCTTTCTCCCTTTGGTCTCTTCTGAGCTTTTTCCCGTTTCTTTTTCCTTTCCTGTTAGCCTGTTTGGCATGACTGCCTCCTCATTTCTTTCCTTCTTGCCTTCTTGATTGCTTTCATTCTGTTTAAAGCTATATATGCAGCTGGACAGATCCTTCCCCAAAGCCAAATTTGCATCTTCCAGCAGGTTTTTCACTTGTCTTTGAATCCCTGACTCCAATAACTTTCTCATCTCATACAAGGAAACCAGCCAGTGTCTGATCTGCAGTGAAGAGTTACTTGTTTGTTCGAGAGCATCATGAAAAAAGTTCCTTGGTTTCTCCCAACTCTCACAAGTGTCACGAAATCTCCTCTGCTTTCTTGGGATTGAAATATTCATCAGACTTTGAAAACAGCAACTACACAATTTGCCTTCTTAACGTGATTTGGTTGTATGCTTTTAAAGGCAGATTCCTACCTTATTCAGGCAAGATCTTTCCTAAGCCCTGAGGCTTGCATATAGACGTGAAATCCAAATTCTGTTGTGAATATGAGTTTCCAAGATAAGATGACAGTGGGTATTAGTTATCTAGGAATTTTTTGGTTGCTTCATTTGCCTTCTTGTTCTGTTTCACACTCTTTAAATTCTCTCTCCTGGCTTCTATCTTGTGAACTTAGTCTTCTCTAAAACTAACAGACAACACTGGGAGGGTGTCTAGTTCTGTACCAGAAAAGATTAACATTACATATTTGGAGGGTGGGAGAAGGTTCTATCATCACTCTATCAACAGTATCAGATTTCAGGTAATAAACAAATTCTCCCACATGGTATTAACTTAAAAATTGAATATAGTGGATGTTTCCTTCTACCTTTTGCTATTTCAGGGGGTTTTATTTCTGATTTTTTGTTCTGGAAGCTTCTAAAATGTCTCAAAAAGACGATTTTCTTGATGGACACTTACCTCCTTGAGTTGTGGCACCATGAAAAAATAAATTACAGATTTTGAGCTTCATAATAGAACCTTGGAGCACCAGCAACACTGAAAACAATGATTGTGCCCTTTTTCCAACTGGTGTGTCAAGGTGTTATTGACTGGGAAATCTGTAGAAATAGGAGTTTCTGACTAGTTTTAGGTCATATCTAAGGCTAATGGAAAATCTGAGAACCAAATCTGACTTTAGGTTGGTGAAACCATAAAATGGAGCAGGCAGATAGAGAGGTCCTGGTAAAATGATGCTCCAGTATATGAAAAGGCCAGACAAGCTTCCTCTTGTGTCTTCTTCGGCGGTATGTACCTGCTTCAAAACCTTATTCACCAAAAAACAGTGGGTTTGGTTAGGGCTGGGCCTTGAGAAATATCAATGGATCTGATTATTACACATATTTATCAATGCCCTTTCCCTCATTGTAGCCAGGACAGTGTAATAGCACAGAACAGACCTTATTATGAAATATTTGATGATTTGTGTGAATATTTTATAACAAGTCATCAAAAATAAAAATCTACAATAAACCAGGTGTGTGAATAGGCCTCAATTTCAGCAGATTAAAATCCAGCCCTGCAATATGCAGGTTTGCCAGAAGAGTGAGCAATCTACCCATGGACCCGCAGCTGTTGAGCAGCCTTGTTTGAGTTTTAAAAACCTTTTTATTTAAACAACTGGGGAAGGAGCAGGTCTTCTCTTTCNTGGTGGGAGGTATCCCTGCCCATAGCAGGGGAGGTGGGACTGGATGATCTTTAAGGAACCTTCCAACCCAAATCATTCTATGATTCTATGATTTTATAACAAAGAGACATCTAGTTTGGGTGATTTTCTTGCATAAACTTCTTGTGTTGAGTGAAAAAATGGCCCTCATAAATTGAGGCATCACTGTTTTAAGGTCAGGAGGAAAATAACGGGCATTTTACTTTGCATGTGAATATGATTCACAACATATCTGGGCTTTAACACAAAAGCATTTTAAATTTTCTTACTGTGTCATAAAGACTCTGTGTTCTACTTAAGCTAACAGTTCTCTTCACTATTTAGAAGAAATGCGTAAAAACAACATAAAAGTAATCTGAAATCCTCTAAATATCTTTCCTTATTTTATTTTCTTAATGTTGGAAGCAATATATGGATTTTACTGTTATTGAATGTTTCTCCTTTATACGAAGAGTCTTTCAAACGCACATGCAAGCGCCTTGCCTTGAGTGACCCCCCCATCAGGTTAATATGCACAATTTTTCCACTTGTATGAAGCAAAACTCTTCCAGCTCTGGTCTGAAGGGTTTCATTAAGAACATTTATTGGCAGGTTAAATTATTAGTACACTTTAAAAAAGTCTGTTTTGCAGCATTAAGAATACGTCCGTGTATTTATATTCTAACATTTATTTATTGACGACTTTCCTAATGATGGACAAACTGCAATTCTTATTCGTGTGAGTAGCACTTTGGAACTTTTGCTGTAAAATAGCATAATTCATATGAGTAAATGCTGCCTTTTAGAGCCCTAAATGCTTTGCTAAGGTCCCGGTCTTGGCAAAGCTTACCCAGGAAAATAGTCATTACTCAGCGTAGGGAGCACTTTGAAAAGTGAGAGTGTTCAGCATTTTATCCTCAGTGGATCTTAATTAATCTTAATCAATGCAGATGAGATAGCTGATACTTTCGAACCTGAGACCTCTGAGGTGTTAACTATCCCTTGTAATCGCTGGGGGCTGAAGGAATTCAGCTCTGTTCGGAATTAGCCTCACATTTGGAAATATTTACATATTTACATTGAAACTATCCTACAGAACTGAAAATAACTGCACCAAATGGCTGTCCCCATGGAAAAAAAGATATATATGTATATTAGGACAGCCATAATTTTCTTCTCCCTCATTCTTCAGCCTGATCTCAGGCTGCTACTCCAAGAGCTAATTGATTTACACCTTGCTGGAAGGGTCAAAACCGTGCTAAGTGCTCAGCATGCCCTGCTGCCTCCTGTCGTCAGAGGAACCCAGACAGGAGGAGTTGTGGCTTCTGCCAGGCAGAAATATAGCACAGGGTGGCACATCCTTCACAGCCTCTCCCTGGGCTTTTCCCAGGTGTGGGAGCACTGGGATACAGAGAAAAACTAAGGTGAGGAAGTGGAAAGGGGAGTGCTAAGATATAGTGATGGGTGAATCAAAGGCAAAGAATACTGAGGCAAAACAGGACGATACAGGGAAAATAATCTCAGTTAATGAATTCATTTGGAAGTGTGTTATCTGTATTGTAGAATCATGGTTGAAATTTGGAAAAAAACACTACAAAAAGTCAAGTCACCTTTCCCCCTTCTGAGCACTTTGGGTGGACAAATATTACAAAGAGAGGGTCTTTGCTTCCTGCTCTCAGAACATCTGTTGTCCCCAGGAAACACTCTCGGCACCAATCTGTTTCATTAATTTATTAATCCAATTTATTAGTCAAGGAAGCGTGTCCTGAGAGATCCAATTGCTACCTACAGCGCTGCTGCATCATTTGGGTGCCAGGCTCCCAATCACGTTTCCTGCACTATGTTATTTATTTACTTATATTATGTATATTTTTTAATATATTTTGAAGATATTATACAAATATGTTCTATCATATTTGAGGCACTTGCTGTAATCAATCTCTTCAACGCCTTTGTCCTCAGACCACACAGCAGTCATTTGAGAAATAACTGATGAGCAGAAATTTTAGAATATGTGTGCATATTCTGTTTGCAGCAAAATTTCACTGATGACAGGATTGACTGGGAACTTCCACAGAAGGCAACGAAGGTTGGTGGTAGTTTTGTCCTTTGACTCGGTAACTTTGGTGGCTTGACATTGCTGGAACTGTGACTGAAAACATTTAAACTTTGCCCCCTGATCTCTTACAAAAAAAGCTGTCCTGGTTTCCAGGAAAATCTGCTTGATAGTCTCATGTTTGTATCTAAAAACCTTCTTCTAATTTCCAGCCTCAAGACTGAAACAGTCACAAATTGCCTGTGACATCGCTGTCTTTCAGTTTAAACAACTGTATTATCTTCCTGGTGCCGAATGAAAAAACACCCTCAAGACATTCTTATCAAGAATATCTCCATCTTTGATTTGTTAAAAAAAAAATCCTAGTTGCCTTTAGTTGTTATATAAAAGGCTTTTATTCTTGTGATCTTCCCAGCAGACTTTCTGTGCCTGTCCCGTTCCCAGTCCTTCTTCCCTGGACATGGACAGCTGCTGCTGTACATGGAGCCCTACCAACAAGTCATATAAAGGTGCTAGTATTTCAAAGGTGCTAGTATTTCATTCCTTCTTAGTGGATACATCCTTCCTCGCCTGTTTCACAGACACATGGCATCGTCCAGGTTTCCTGTGAGTGACCAGCACACACAAATTTTCCTCCCCAGAGTCAGTCTTGAAGGATGAGCTCCCAATTTTACAGCAGAGATTCTTGTTAGTCCATAAGTGCACGACCTTTTCCTTTGCACTCTTGAATTCCTTCCTATTTCTATTACTTGGGTCCTCCAGGTCATTCAACTTTTGTGCTAATCCCTTTCTTAGCCAGCTCAAATACTAGTTTCCCATAAAATACACTCTAACACAGCAGGCTGTCCTGAAATTTGATTATACTTTAGCTGAAGTTCTATTTGTTCCCGTGCTCTCATTTCCCATTAACCATCCTGTCTTTTCCCTGTGCTCGAGATAATTATTCTTACTGAAAAGGAAAGCAAAATATTAATCTGGTCTGGGACTATATTTTGGTTATCTTTAAACTGTACGTAGTCACCACAGCATGGCATAGTGATTCTTTATCCCTTGACCTCTTTTCCCACGCAAGATACATGTCTGGCAAATCTGCTATTGGGTTTAACTTTTTTTTTTTCCTTCTCTAAAGATAGAGCTTAGTTTAGCTTTCAAAAATCCTCAGTTTATCTCAGTATGTCTTGGCTTTCTAGGCAGAGGTCTCTTTACTGACCTCTCTGCTGTATGATTAATCCTAATATGCCTCTCCCAGGCTTCAAGACCCTTCTTCATTATTTTTTTTTTCTTTCTCCTTACCTGCAGGCTCCCAACAACTTTCACACAAGCAAACAACATGACTTCTAGTGCTTCTCATCAGTTTCCTTTGTTTCTCAGTTCAGCAGTTGGGATTCTCAGCCTCAAGCTCATGAGTCCCACTGCAAACTCAAGGTCCATCTTTCCCAATGCAAGACAAGTCCTACAAAACTGGTGCTGTGAGAGATACATTAATGTACCCATTCAGACATAATTTCTTTCAGAACTTTTTCTGATACCAAATGGTCCTCTTTAGAGGACACATCATCTATAAAACTGGTATCTTTTCTCAGGGGAAAACACTGATAATAACTCAGGTGCTAAATTTATACCTATGGTTTTTACAGCATGTTATCAGGCTTCTCCACAGCACGAAGGGTCTAATGAGGACCCCAAAAATGAAAAAGATGTGTGTTTACTCTTGAACATAAAAATATAGTGGTTATTTCACTTTGTCTACGAGATCTAATCAGTTATTGCCACTAAGTATTTGGGCTGCTCTGCTGTATCTGTGAAATTATCCATAAATTTCAAAGGTTCACAGTGGAAATGCACTATTATTGGTTTGTGTTCATGTTGAGCATCTGCTTAAAATGTTTGTTATCCTTTTAATCAGGAAGCCAAACTCCCTCCTGATCCATGAATTACTCACTGGTCAAATGCCAAATCACCATCAAGAGCCAACAGTAAATAATCTACATGATTAGCTTTTAGTGTTTCAGGGAGTGGGTTTTGATCTCAAACAGCGAGTACCAGATGCCTCATTGCCTTGTTGTACAACTCCTGGGGTGCTTTCCAGAAATTAGCATTACATTCTGGTTTTATGATAAAATTACTCTAATTTTTTTTGTATTCTACATTTTGGGTATCTAATCCTTACTGCATAATAAGCAGAACATAAAGAACAGAGGGATATCCATCTAGTTCATTAACGCATCTCCATAAATAGTCAGCAAGCATGCTTTAGGAGGAACACAAGAGCAAAACAAGATACAATTTCCCAGTTTTTAGCAATCTGTGGCTCATGGAATTCCTTTGGCATGAGAGATACATTCATGGCTGATACCTGTTGTTATTTTTTCCCCCCTCTGAATTCATCAGCTCAATTTTGTGCCCACAACAACTTGTTACCTGAACTCCAATTGGTGGCAAGTTTCATAGTTTAAATATGATCTATGTTAAGAAAAATCTCATCTCCATTTGATCTAGTTTGGGGTTTTTGTTGATTCCTTTTTTCTTTTAACTGGTTGTAGCATCACAGGCATCACTGAGTTTATTATTTTCAGAAGTAAAAGTCTTTGCCTGCACTCTTTTGAAGGCCTAAGAAATCATGAAAAGCAGAAGCAAAAAGCCTGAATTACTGCACATCGAGTAATAAATTGAGTCAGGTAGAAATTCCAGGATCTCACAGAAGCAATAGGTGGACTTGCAAGGCGTAGTATATTTTCTGAGGCTCTGTGGAAGACTTCTTTCCAGTCTAGCAGATTTGAAATTTTCACCATGAGACAGATGACTCAAGTGGACCTCAGAAGAAACCCTGGGATGGAAATTCTATTAAATTAGTAGATGATTGGTATAAAATTAAGAGATGTGTACAACTATGAAGGCCTCATACAAGATCTGTAGTACTTTAAATACATGTTACAGATCATTGGGGTATTTTCCTGGCAATTAGCATCTGAGCAAATAGTCAGATACCTTACTATAACTGCTGCTGCCTGTTAAGGTCTGGGTTTTTTGTTGTTTGTTGCTTTTATTTTTTTTTCCTGGGTGAGCCAATCATTCTCTTCTGACTATAAAGAAAATATCTACATATATACAAATTCAGGCAAAGTAGACACTTTAAAGATTGATAAAATAATCCACATAAAATTAGAGAGGTATGTTTTTATGAAGGCAAGAAAACGTTAAAGATTAATTAGTTTGTACTCAGCTTAAAAAAAAATATCTTAGCTGCATCTGTGAATGAAGAAATTGATTTAAGGAATACAGGTAAATCTATTGTTTGATAGTTCTGCTAAAGGAAAGTTGAAGCCACTTCCAAAACTGATGTCATTTTGTATTTGCACATGCAGTTTTATTAAGAAACTAATAAATAGGAGTATTGTTTTGGTGCAATGTATTTCCCCCTTGCAGAAGCACAAGTGCTGTGCTCTGTCTTTATTCAGTGACAGATGCTGATGTGAACAAGTGAAATGTACCATCTGTATACGCATTTTCACTTCCCTGCCCTCCGTATCCCCATTATATACACACAACAGGCAGTTCCTAAAATGCAGATTAAATGCCCTGTAAATTAGCAAATTAAGCACCTGAAACACTAAAATAATGTAGGAAACTATTCTCAACAAGAGATACCACAAATTAAAACAATAAAAGAGAAACAAGGATCAACACCTTTGCCAAACTAGTGGGCTGTTTTTCAAAGCCCCTTTGCTCTTTTCTCTTGCTCAGAAGTTCTCTATGCAGATATATATGAGAGAGGGAAAGAAGTCAGTATGAAATCTTACTGGTGTTCATGATGACTTCTCAGGTTTTGTTCCAGATTGTGTCCATTGCCCCTTGTGCTGTCACCAGGCACCACTGAGAAGAGCCTGACCCCATCTTCCTGACACCTGCCCTTTAGATACTGCTCAGCATTGATGATGTCCTCCCTCACCATTCTCTTCTCCGGACTAAACAGAACCAAGTCCCTCAGCCTTCCCTCACCAGAGGGATGCTCCAGGCCCCTCATCATCTTTGTAGTCCTCTACTGTCCCCTTTCCAGCAGTTCCCTGTCCTTCTTGAACTGGGGAGCCCATAACTGGACAGAAGACTCCAGTTGTGACCTCACTAGAGGCGGAAGATGACCTCTGTCCACATGCTGGCCATGCTCTTC
>VXBW01004503.1:0-80563 GCA_013400375.1 Thinocorus orbignyianus
TAGACAACTCTATGATTCTAAGGTTACCACTATGCTAGAAATGATATACTAAACTCACTGAAGTGCAACATTAGCATTCAGTTCATTCCCATGTCATGACATATGTTATCACTCATTCCCAGAAACCGTGCTGTATGGCCACTCCTTCACTTGGGCAAACTGAGGTCATCTTCAGCATTCACATTTCCTTCCTTGGATACTTCAGTTCCCAGAATGTTTAGTTTTCCTTCAACATTCAGATCCAGCAGACTTTTACTAAACTTTCCTTCACAGACCCAGCCACACTCAAAGGAAAGGCATCAGAATTTTTAACTGCTGAATGCTGTAACTACTGAGAAACAGGAGTGTATGGTGAGATCCTCCACAACCACAGATAGACAGATACACCACTGAGTGGTTCAAGATCATTATGTTATTGTGTACAGTGTAACGTTATAATTTCCTATGCAAACTCCATCACCCTTACTACATAAGTGAAAATTTTTAGTACTTGCCAAACCTGTGCTTATTTGCTTCTCCCACCAACACCTTTTTTGCATGGTAAAGCACTCAGCATATCTACACACTCAAATGAAGTGAACTTTACAGGGACAAGGGAGTTGCATTGCAAATGGTACTGAAATTATATCCCCTCACTTCCTCAGCTGTGACATTTACATTTCTCAGCTTTTTGATTATTTCAGAGAAGAAAAATTCAAAGTGGAATCTTCCACTTTACCTTCCATTCCAGAAAAGATTTACAAAGTAATAATGTAAAAGAGAGGAAAAAAAATCCTTTCAGTGGGATTTGTGCTTCTCAGTCACTGGAAAGCTTTTGAAAATCCCCTGATAAGCCATTTGTTACCTAATATTTGTCTTGATTTTCACAGCCGCTCAACACCCTACATTGATCTATTAAAAGTTGGCCATTTCCTCTAAATATTTGACTATGTGTTTGAGTAAGTAAAAATGGATTGCTGACTGTACTGAACTATTTTGGAAAGGACTGTCCATAGTTTCTTTCGCGGAATAGCATTACAAGGCAATCGCTCCAGGCAATTTTCATTCCATTTTAGAGCTCATTTGCTTATCTATGGGGCTACATCAGGCAGTTTTATTGGTTACTGTGAATCGTCATTCTGCGGTTACGAGAAAATGTAGGTTTAAACTTTTGGAGAAATGCCTGGAATTGGGAGTGGTTTTATGTTGACTCATTCGGGACTTAGACTATGTATGAGGAGTACTGATTTCCTTCTATGAAGAAATCAGGAAAGGATTTCAATAGATAGAAATGTATGTTCTTTTAAAGTGCATTACAATTTTAAAGGCATGTAGAAGTTGCAGTCATCCTCCCTTCCCACGGCAGGCTGGCTGTACAGGTTCTCTATATCTATTGCAGTTACTTTCAGCCCCACAGCAAAGAGGATGTAGACAACATCACAAACATGCTTTGTAAAAGCAAAGTGGAATCAAGCTATTTACAGAACACTGATTTGGGTCTATTGATAACAAAAGCCACAAAACCTTAATTTTTAAGATAATAAAAATTTGCTTCATTTCACACAGAGGAAACCCACTCTACAATGTGAACTATGAATCTTGCCAGCATCCCAATCCTTTAGCAGCCCTTTTTTGGCCACTTGTCGATGAAATTCAAATACCTGAAAAGGATCAGAAGTTTGGAAGAGGAATTAAACACTGTTGGTTAGGAGAGTAGACTGGAAAGAGCATCAGCATTTTAGCCGAAATGCATGGTTTGGAGACCTTTTTACTTCTGCCCTACTAGAGACTTAATGAAAGCAGCCTCATTAGCAGTAATTAGAAGCTGAAGGCACTAAACGAATGACTGTGTGTTGCCAGTGAAGTCGTGGTAGCTGCCAAACTGAGTTTGAGAAATTCAGGATTTTAACCAACCACAATGTTGCATCATGAACCACGATTTAACATTACTTAGAAAGTAATAACAATAACAAAATCTTTCATTTCTGCTCCTCTCTGAAACCACAGAAGGGCTGTACCAGAAAACCTGACTTCTTAATCTTGGGAAATTTTCATTTATAATTTTTTGTCAGCTTCCCTCTATTTTCTATAAAATCTTTCACTTGTAAAACCATGATACGAGTTCTGGATCTGACTAGGTAGCTGCGCACAGTAACAAGGGATGTAGGGTGGGAAATGCTCTGTGAATCAGAACAGCACACAGGCATGTTCTGTCTCTGCCCCAGATATGCAGCTTTGGGTCCTACAGGTACGCTGAAGCTGTCCCAGGCACCCTTGCTATCTACCAGTGGTTTACACTATCACAGAAGTGGTATTTTAATAAACACATGCAGAACCTTGAAGTTTCCTGACAATTGCCTCGTATGCACATGCAAACGAGAAAATAGTGTTCGGATAGGAAGCCATCAAAAAACTATGTTTTCCTGTTTACACAGCAGAGCCAATATGTATAGCTTAAAAGTTTATTATAGTCCTGAATATTACTAAAATGTTCATACTAATATAAAAGTCACAAACACTTTATGTGCACCAAACGCCTGAAATTTTCTGTTCCAAAGCAAGAATATGAAGCTGATGAAACGGGGCTCAACAATACCTAGCAACGGAGAAAATGCCAGCATTGGCAACTGTGGAGAATTAAACAACTTCAACAGTTTTGAACAGGTTATTCAGCTGGGTTAGAAAGCCCCAGAACAGATATTTTGGAAAGAGAAGCAGATTTGATAAATTATTTGTTGTTGGTGATGGAGGTCCATAGAAGTTGCTTCCTATGCTCAAGAGGCGGTGAAACTCTGCAGCAGGAGAGGGGCTTCCTAAACCACTAGGGCTTTGTCACAGGCATCAGTGAGGCAAAGGTGGCTCCCAGCAGCTGTTCCTTTTAGTTTTCTACCTGTCATATATTGTTAGCAGATAGCTGCAAGAGTAGTATTAGTTTTATATAACTATTTGAAAATTGCTTTTTAGCTTAGTTGCTACAAACATCTGTACTAAGGTGTGAAAATAATATTAATGCATGAACCAGAATATCCGTTGCCCATTTTCCTCCCATTTTATTACCTCATATAAACAGGAATGATATAGTAATTTGCATTATCCACGCAAATTATTAAAAATGCATCGGACTGATGGGTACAAACTGAAAATTCTTAATCCATAATGAATCACAAATATCTGGCCACACCTTTGGACCAGTTTGTGAATGCCTGGAAAAGATGAAAGAGACAATGTTTTTTGAAAAATTACCTTAAAATAATAATTTCGGTAACTGCATACGGTAATGGATTTGACAGCTCTGTTAATGATGCAATTTACTCTAAAAGCCTTTAATCTGCTGTAAACAAACAAAAACCTAGTGCCTTCAAATCAGCTGCAAGAATTTACTACATCAGAAAAGACAGTCTATGACAGTTATTTCAGACAACAAGCTCCAGTTGATTACCTTAATTAAAACTGAGCTTGCATACTGGATTTTCAAAGAGATACACAAATGTGTGTTACCATGTTTTGTTCCATCCCTTCTTTTAGACTCATTACCAAATAGGCTGTTTTGTTGTGTAAAAATAAACAAGGGTACCTTTAAAAAAAACGTTGTCAAGTGTAGATTTTTAATTTACCCTAAAGAAGTACAAGTGGTTCATTTAGGTGTGGGTGCGACGTGACACTTTTGCCTGTGGTTTATGTGCTAGAACTGTTTTGTCTAGTGAGCCACTAGCACGCAGGCAACCTGCTGCTGGTTATATGCATTGGGAATGAATAATTGTGGTCTGCATGCTTCTCAAAGATCAGCACTCTGCAGTTACTTAATTGCATAAGAGAAATCTCTGTCTTTTGAAGAAGTTTCACTGCTTACAGGTGCAAATGGAAAAAAAAAAAATTAATGCTTGGCAAGATGCTAAGTCCCACCTTCCCTTCNCATCAGAGCAGGATAATCTTTGACTACTTTTTATTTAGCTGTATAGACATAGCCTGGGTGTCTTTCTGCTGCCTGTGAGTAGGTCCCAGTGTTTGCTAAATACCTCAAGTAACATCCTTAATCATCTCCTTCCATCTTTCTGTCACCACTCCCTTTCCCTTCCACCTCCTTCAATGCAGTTTCTGGGATGTCTCAGCTTTTAGTTCTGTCCTTCCACTCCTTTCTCTCTCAGTGATGCCCCTCAGGAGCACTATTCATTAGTTTTGTCCAGAATGGTAGTTGAGCCATAAAACAATTGAACAGAGCTGCTGAAGAAGAAAAAGCCAACAGAGCTTCCTACCACAACGTCACCTTTCCCCAGGTAAAATCAAAAGTGTAATTAGCAGCAGAATTTATCCTGTGGTGCCCGAGATGTACAGGTATCCTAATAATCCAGTTTCTCATACTATACAACTCAAAGCAAATCCACACCAACAAAACACGCCTGGGCCACCGCATCCAAATACAAACCCAAAATAATCTGATCTGAACCCCCCCCCCACGATGTACTCAACCAGTTAAACAGCACTACATCAATTAACTTCATACAAAGCTCTCTGAAAATACCATATAAAATATTCTGTAGGAATGACACGACATCAGCTATCTGTTTTAATCCCTAAGCAAGCAGAACTTCAAACTATTCAGACAATCTATCAGAGCTCTACTTGTATCATAGTCGATTGGGTGCCAACAAATCTGTTGTGGTTCTAACCAATCAGAAAAGACAAATGATGTCTTCCCCTACCCCCCTTTAAGAACAAAAAAAGGGGAGAGGAAGAGATATAGGAGTTTAGAATAAGCTAAACTACTTTAATGAATTATTAATACTAAAATTAAAGAAAGAAGAAAATAATGAAATAGACACAGTATATACAAAACCGTATCAAGCTCCCAGGATGACAACCATGTCACCAGCAGGCATCAGGAAAAGTCCCAGACTGGACTTGGTGATCAACAGGACCTGGATTCTAGATTTGGAGTCAGGAACGCTTGGATCGGGGTCAAAGGCAGACAAACAGGCGGGGTCCTCCTTGGACACTGGCCGTCGAAGAAAGAGATTTGACCCATTGATCCCTCAGCTTTTATACTGAGCATGATGCGAGTGGGATGGAATATCCTAGTTGGTCAGTTTTGGGTCACTTGTTCTGCCTGTTCCTCCCTGAAGATGTGACCCTTCTATGCTTTTCCATTTCCGACTCTCCAATGGGACAAGTAACGAAACTACCCAAATGAGGTTGTTCTAGCAATAAGTATAAGCAAGGGCCTCTCTGCACACCATTCCTTGGTTTAATCAGGTCTTATCACTGTGAGAGAGAACAGTTTTCTGAACAATACACTATTAATTTCAGAGTTTAGTTAGTTAGAAGAGCCCCAGCTAAAAAGGTAAAATTGTAAATCAGAGAAATGGTTCATTTTACCTCAAACCAGGACACATCACCACTTTTAAAGTAGCCTTTTTAAAAAAAGAGGTTGACTGGACCGAACGGTATGTCCATTCTAGTCCTCCAGAATCAGTTACAGGCAGGTACTTGTCTTTTCTGACTGCATGAAGGCAAGAATATAAGCAGAAGAAAAATAAGCTCCTAATTAATGTTACTGACTCTGCATTTGAAAATCACACAAAGTTATTTAAAAAAGACTGAAGATGTCCCCTGACTGCAGTTGTTTGGCAAAGGATGTCTTCGCCATCCTTTCAGATAGTAGAAAAAAACCTGACCTAATAGGGAATTTCCTGAGGATATTTCAAGTGTTTAAAACATGGGTTAAACTGAAATATGTAAATTATTATGTCTGCTGCTACAGCAATTACGGAGACATTAGTTTCATTTGTTTTGGTTGTCTGAAAAGTTTCCAAAACCCTTCACTTTTACATAAGCATGACAATTTAATGCAGAGACCTGTTAACACAGTAATGCATGATGCTCTAAATTAGGGCAGCTTGTATTTGTGAGTGTGCTAGAAGTGTAACCTACTCGGATTAAATTAGGTCAGCTCGCTGTGTTGTGCTTATTGAAATATGCCTCTAGAACAGGACATACAAAATCTGCTGAAACATGGACTGAGGAGGACAGGACAGCCTAGGGGAGCAGTATCTTCTGTTTCAGATCAGTGTACCTACATTTGAATCTTATAAATGAAAGTGAGAAAACACATGGGCAAGGTACCTTTCCTTAGACAGTGTGATTATGTGTATCCTCTTCCAATACATTTACCTGTTTATTTCCATTTTTGTCTGGCTGAATATAATTGCTTAATCAGCCAGATGAAAATCATCATGAGAATTCTACAATGCATTCTCTGCTTGTACAGAGAAAACAGCAATATAAATCTGGCACTTTCTTAAGCTTTAAATTTAAAAAAGCATTTTGCTCTTTCTAAGCGTTGACTTTTCATGCTCATGCATTCTTTAGCTAAAGAAAAGCAATATGATAACACTTATCGGTACTTTCTTTTTAGGCATACAGTTTTTTTCCTCACTAAACTCTTAAACATGATGCTTTTGTTTCCCTAAACCATCTGTGTGTAAGCTAAGCTTATTGCTATGCTTTATGAGACCAGTATTCTTGGCACTTCACTAGAGAAAACATGGCATTCCTTACACAAAGACACACTATTCAGTGTGCAAAAGCCTTTATACCTGTAATAGCAGCTAACAAAACTTTTAGCCAGCCTTACCAAAAACCTGTCTGGATTCTGTTTTGTGTATGCTTACACTCATCTGAGCTAAAAACCTTTTCAAGAGCAATAGTTTAATGCAGCCAGCTCCATTAACACAACATCATAACAACGTTATCTTGAAAATCTCTGGTAAAATATTTCTCAAAGTACTCTGCAACTCATGTCAAACAAATCTAATTCAACTTGATTTAATGTAAAAATTTGAAAGCCCATGTTATGTGAGATTGAGTTTGCATTTCTGAATATAGAGCAGGTGAGTAACTTTGTTCAGTTCTGGTATAAACACCTGCCTGGAGGTTAAAAAGGATAAATGAATAATACAGATCTGAAAATCTGATTTGAAACGCCTACGTCCATTTACGAGTGCTTAGACCACTTACATGCATATATAAAACTAATGCAGGGGTGAGCTCACTGTTTCATAAGTAAGCCTCCAAGAGCGCTGATGTGATCAGTATCAGCTCTAATACTCATAGGCAATGAATTAAGATTCTTTTGCACCTAAAATAGTATGCCTTCGTGTAAGAAATGCCACGTTTTCTGCAGTGAAGTGCTATGAATACTCATCTCCAGTGCACTCATTTATTTATAAGCTAAAAGACTTGTATGTGTCAGCCTCAAAAACCTGTATAGGGGTTACTTAATCAATCTTGTTCAACTAGGATTGTATTATCAAAGAGATGTTAATCAATAAAGGAACAGATGGTGTAACAGAAATACCCAAGACAGCACATCCCACAGTTCCCTCTCAAGTCCAAGAAGAGCACAGCTGCTGTCAATACCACTTTTCAAAGAAAAGTGCATCCATAGTCTGCAGTAACATGGGGCTCACTGATTTTCTAAGATGGTGTTAAGTTTTAAACCCTTGTAACCTACTTGTTTATATTTGGCCTTTTCTACTTTAAAAATGTATCAGAAAGCTTTGCTAGCAGTTTATTGAGGAGATAGAAGGTGGGAAAGTTGTGAATATTAAAACAATACCAGATTTCTAGATTGTTTTAACATAAATTAAACTGTAAAGTGTGACCAAATACCTAGGATGCTTGATTCCAGAACATGAACCAGTAATATAGAGAGAAGTCAATACAGACATACGAGGAAAGACATCAGAACTTTATTTTTTCTCTATAAACACAAGTATAAAGAAACATTTGGTCATTGTATCTAGCTTCCTAAAGAAAGAAAGCTTCTCAGCTTAGAACACGAAGTATATAACCAGACACTGGACCGTGAAGTTAGAATTCAATAAACAAGAACAGGAACAAGAGATGCATATTATAAAAAATGAGAGTAGTTATTAGTATAAGTTGGTGTCTGATGTTCTGAACCTGCTTTCACCTAACCTTTTGCAATCATAAATGGACACTTTTCTAAAAACCTTCAAAAAGAATTACTAGACTTCTTGTCAGGAACTTTTGGATGAAGTTTCCTGTGTACAAAGGTAAAATTTCCAGGTGAAAACTTGGTTTAGTTTGAAATTAGTAATAAACAGTCCACTGATCTTAGTAGACACAAAAATTCAGCCTATGAATATAAATGCTCCAAAACAAACTGATGGTAGGAAACAATCTTTGATTTTATCTGAGTACCAGTTCTTTTTTTCTTTTTTTTTTTTTTTTTTTTTTTTTTTTTCCCCTTTTTTTTTCTCNTGTCCCCATTTTGTTCCCTACCTTACCATTGTTTTTGTTGTTTGTATGTTCAGATGTGGGTAGTGGTAGAGAAGAGGAAATCTGTTTCTTACTTCTAATTCATCTGTTTCTGAGAAGCCACCCTAGCCCTTCCTTTGCTCAGCTTTGGATCTTTTAAGGAGTCTCATATTTTAACCAACTGGGCTTATAATTAAGCATGAGAAGAAAAAAGTAACAGAAATATGTTTCTCTTTGTCCTTGCCACCAAGCTGAAGTAAGATCAATTTAAACTAGGATAATTTGCTTGAGGTAAAAAAAAAAATCGTGCTTATTATCAAGCAACCTATGCATTTTACATACTGAGAGATGAAAATATGCCATGGGCTAAGCTTCAGAGGGCTCATCTAATTCAACAAATTTTAAAGGAAGTGGTGAGGGAGAAAAAAAGCCAAATAGGTTGAGGTACTGAAAGAATACATATTTTAAAGTACAAGATAATTGTTGTTAAAAGCATTAAGCAAAAACCTGAAGACACTAATGTTCATCTCAAAAAATAAGGAAAAAAGGCTTCTCTGGGTTCTTTGAGATCCCTTTGACACAGAACAAAGCTAAAACTTTAAATTTCCTGCTCTCTTTGTCAATGGAAGAATGGAAAAGATAAGGTATTTTTCAGAAAACTTGTTTTTTTCTGTATCTCCTAACAATGTGTGCCTGCTGCAGGGTAGTGTGTAGTTCAGGTACTGTAAGTTTAGCCATGGCACTGCAATTACCAGCCTCTGTATGTTTTAGGATGACTCCAATGCCTGCACTAGCTAATTAACTTACTTGCAGCCAGCTTCGACACCTCTGGATTACATTTCACTTGACGAAGAAACATCTCCCTATTGCAGAATCCTAACCACAAGACCATCCTTCTTCCCTTTTAGGCTTCCTCCCAGAAACAATGTGAATGACATGCACAGTTTAATAAACCAGTGGTTTCATTGTGTCATTATTAATCTTTTTGAAGCTAAAAAGGAAAACATGATGCTAAATAAATTTCAGCATGTACTACCTGAACTTTAGCTGCCACGGTACAGCAAAGTTTTGTTGTGTGCATAATCTAGCCCTGAGTCCACAGGACCTTGAATTCCAGGTGACTTCAGCACATCCAATTTTTAAAATACAGGCAGTAATGATTGGATTTTTGTACCTACTGTTATTTCCAGAAGAAATTAAAAATGTTGAAGAAAAATCCTATGGTGACATTAACAAATGTTATTTCTCTAGAAGCATCAAAATTTCCGAAGGACTAACTATGACCAAGACCTGCTCCTAAACCTACTACTCCTACTTTATGACAGTCATAATACCTGTGAAGTTCTGTGGTGGATCTGGTTATGAGTTCAACAGTTCTAATCCCGTAAGTAACAAATAACAACAACAAAAAAAAATCAAATTGAGCACAGAATGTCATTTGCTCGTAAAGCAGCAGTTCACAGTTAACTAGGATGAAATTAAACTTCTTCAGATAAAAATGTCCTCCTATCTATAATGAGGTAAGAAAAATATTAGCTTTCTGTATGTATATATGTGTGTGTGCATATATATATTTACACACATATATATGTACACATACTGTAAACAAAGAAAAGATGAACCACTTTAGGAGAAAAAAAAAGAGAGGGAAAACAAAGTCTTTGGCTAAGTTGAACTATGAAGTGGACACGAGCACACTCTTCATTACGAACAGGTGCTGCTGCTACTTTTTAATTAACAGGTATGATTTTCATGGTGTGAGATAAGTACAGGGTTTTGTCAAAGTGCAGACAACCACTTATGTTGTTAATGTAGAAGTTTGTCAAGTCCTGTGCTATTAAATCAAAATTCTTCTATCTGAAGTTTAAGGATGTCTAAAGAAATTGCTACTGAAGCCATGACAGTGAGAAATTTTGAATGTAAAGTGACTACAGAAGATAAAGGAAATGAAATTAAAACGTTTCAGAGAATCTTTACATGAAAAATAGAATATTTAAAGGTCAGGAAATTCCCTCTACATTTACCTTTACAATATGAGTGCTTCCAAAGTAAATGAAGGTAGTGAAGTTTTATTTCTATTTTCTTTGTTATAACCCTATTGAATTAATTTCTGTATATAAATTAATGATAAAGCGCATAATGCATATATGGCAAAGGTAGGAGTGAAATCTAGCACAAATTTAAAAGTGACAGTGGAAGATGTCATTTCTGCTTAACAGCAGTGCTACCTGGAGATATCTCTTGATCTGAGTAATGAAAGGATGTCTTCTTTTTTATTTCTCTCCTCATGGTACCCATAAGATAAGCAAAGACACTGGATAATGTTCTCATCCATTTTTATCATCAGGAGAACTAGGTATTAATTAAGAGCCATTTAATTATGTTTGCGTCTCATCAATTAAGTCGATGACTTTTCATGGTAAAACTGAAAATAATACATTCTATATCAAAGAATAATTTAGGAAGGAATCTCCAGAGGTCATCCATTTCAACCTCCTGCTCAAGCAGCATCAGCATGAGATCAGAACAGTTTGCTCAGGGCTTTATGAAACCAGGTCTTGACAACGTCCAAGGACTCAGACTGCACAGCCTCTCTGCTAACTTCTGTCCACTTCTGGATTCTTCTCATGGGGAAAATGGTTTCTCTTACATCTGCTCAGAACCAGCCGTGTTTCAAGTGGTGCCCATTGTCTCTTGTCCTCCTGTTATGCACCATAGTAAAGAATCAGACTCCATCTTCTTGACAACTCTGTCACACGTATTGTAAAACTGCTGTGAGATTCCCTCAACGCTTGCCTCAAACAAGCACAGTACCTTCAGTGTCTTCTCTCCTGGCAGGTGCTCAAGCCTCTGACTTGGTAGCCCTTCACTGAACCTACTGCTGTTTGTTGATGTCTTTCTGGTATTGCGGGGCCAAAACTGGACATTCATTGTAGACATAGCAAGTGCTGACTGCTGGAGGACAATGACTTTTCCCAATCTACCAGCTATGTTAATACATGCTAAGATGCTGTTGGTCTTTGCTGCCTTGGCACACTGCTGGCTCGTGCTCAGCTTGCTGTTCATCAAGATCCCCAGGTCCTTTTAAGCAGAGCTACTCCCAGCTGGAAAACCCCTGGTGTTTAACATTGCACAAGGTTAGTCCTTCCAAAGGGGCAGCCTTTTGCATCTGTCCTTCTTGAATTTGGAGGGATGTGCAATGATGAAATGTCAAACTGTAGAATCTTCATTACACATAATACTTAAAATTGTTAAAAGAAATTATTTCCCGCTGTCAAGGAAATTTTGTAAAACTGGGAATGAAATAAAATAGCTTTTCTACTTACAAATGAGCATATTTATTATAGCATCTGCCAGAGGTAACAAAAGCTGTGTCGAGGCAAGGAATTTGTACAGATGAAGTGTACAACGTTGCACCTTTGTAAATTTTCTGATTGCTTGTGTTTTAATTTCATAACTACAATACTGAAAATTAGTTTGTGCAGCATACTTGATTTTCAGGTTGTATTTATCATTCTGTGCTTCTTTCAATGGTTTGGAGAACTTCTCTTTAGCAGTCATCACGCAGTAAGAAAATTCAGCATAGCTAAGAACAGCTTGCTTTTCAAAGAACAGCTTGCTTCACTTATGAAGAATACAAAAAAGAAACCGTGGCTGAACCTCATGCTCAGTGGAAATTTTGAGGTATGGACCACAGAGTAGATTGAGGAACTTTTCTTGCTGTAATGGCGACAATGTGACATCACATAGCCACATTTTAAAACAAAAAAGAAAATTAAATATTGTCTTTAAAAGTGTTCTCATTACTTGAAAATTTTTGATTCGGCTTCCTGAGGGATGTGCCTGCAGGAATTCTGCTTATGTAAAGGAACGGACTATACCCCTGAAACAGATTAGTAGGGAGCCCAAATTCTTTACAAAATGAAATATTGAGCTTAATTTATGATAATAAAAGTGTAGAAGACATCCTAATTCAGCAGTACTTTTTGAGTTGGGGTTTTTTTTGAAATAACATTTTTGCAGGTATGAATGTAAGCAATTTTAGTTATCATAAGAACATTGCTAACATAAACTCCCTTGCTTCTTTTCTAAGGCAAACTACAAGCAGTTTTCTATGCAGCACACACAAGAATACCTGAAATAAGTGAAATTAAGGAAGAGAGGAAATATAACATTAAAAGCATACTGTGAAAGCAGAATCAAATGTTGCATCCAATTAACTGAAAGCCAAACTTACTTTTCAGGTTTTGTTTTTTATTATGTATTTTAATATCAAAAGTGCAGTTATTTCTTCTTTCAGCTCCCATCACAAACTGGATTGGAAAGAATTATCTGTCTTGACTTTACAACTTTGTGATGAGGAAATAGCTGCAAGATTCAGTAAATTGCTTTAGCAGTTAATTTACTTTCCTGGTTAAAAATCTGCACGTGACTTTAAGGCCTCATATTCTGGCCATCAAATCTTGCTTGTCTTGGTCTACCAGAATGAAGATGCCCTACGGGATTCTTGTAAAACAATATCTGCGCCCCCACTAAGTTTTCCTATGATGAAGTAAGAAGACTGACTTCCTTGAATTTTCTGGTACAAGACATGATTTCCCATCAGTCATGCGGTTCTTCTCTGAACACTTTCCAGTTTTCAGCACCCTGAAGTGTAGCTATGAAAACTGAAAATTGCATGGCTGCAACTCTGAATGCAAATCTACTCAGCATTCCCCCTACGTAACTACAAGGACTTTTTTTCTTGTCTTGGCTCCACCATTAGGCTAGAAACTCCAAGCCTATCTAACTACTCTGATAGTCAATCATACTCAAGCAGTAACTGTTAACAGAAGTAAGTTGATGCTATTAGGGGATACATTCTTTGCTTTTTAAATTATGCCATTACTTGTACAACAGAGAAATATGTACTATTTGACACTTTGTTATGCAATCCAGTTCACTTTTTCTTACTTGAAATTGCCCCATAATTTGCACTTATTGTCAAACTTTATAATTAATGATTTTATGTTCCATGGTAAGCCATAAGTAAATGATATAAATAATGTATGACAAAGGAGTAAGACTTGAAGAACCTTACTTAAATAGCAATTTATGATTTCTAGTAATTGAAGTTGCCTTTTACCTTGCTCAGGTTTATGGCCTACTGGCAAGCATTTCAGAAAATAATACCTTTTTATTTTTAGTTGAAGAACTCCAGTATGCAAAGTCCGAATTTTACATTACAGCTGGCTTTTATTGAAAAAAACTAAATATGGAACAAAAGCAAAGATTTAAAGATTCCCAAGCATGCAAAAGGCAAAGAACTGCATTATCATTTTTTTCTATCCATGTAATATTTTCAAATGAGAAGAAAAAAGCCACTCTTGTGTGAATATATATATCTGCAAAGTTTCAAGAATATTTGGGGTGAAATCCTGGCCAAGTTGTCCATGTTATGTGAAGAAATGATTCTGGTAAGAAAGCAGATTAATTTGTATGCTTCATAAAGTCTGTTGTCATAAGTTAAATGAGGATGTTGAGGTTTCAGCATGGTTTGCGGGGGCACAACAAAGTTACGTTTGTTTCTAAGATAGTACTTAGCTACAATGTGCCAGTGTGGTTAGCACAAAATATGTAGAGAGAAGAGACACAACACTATTTGCCTGAAGTGATAAGTTTACTGGGTTCTATTCTGAGCTTCATATATCACATACAAATGCTTTGATGTGCTACCACTAGACTACAAACTTTCCTTTCAGAATTTGACTGTCTTTAATCAACAGAGAAACCTGCCATTATTGACATCAGCAAGTTCTAAAAATCTGCAAAATAGCTCAATTTTACCACGATAGAAAGCAGAATGAATTTTACATGTAGGTCTGCTAGTCATTGTCTAGCTATAAATATGCCAGTTTCTCTTCTTTTGTGTGCTATTGTTTTTCTGATACACAATTGTTTTATATCTCAAGCAGACAATTTAGAAATCTTGTTGGGAACATCAGCAAATGTTGTGCAAGCAGTATATTATGCATACTTGGCTAAAAATAGTAAGCATACATTAAAAATATAAAGTATTCTGTGCAGATAGCACTTCTCAACCAAGGGCAAAGCTTTGTGGTTCCCTATGAGTCTGCTGACTTCAATTGGAGTATTTGTCTTCTTAGAGAGCACCATATGTTTGAGTACTTTGCTAAATTAAACCCAGGAAAGGAAGTTTTAAGTGTTTTGTGTGTTTGTTACAAGGGTGCTTCCAAGTGCAGAAAAAAATACCCCAGAATGACAGAGCAATGTCAGAGCAATGCCTATGAGTAGGCATCTTGAAAGTGTTTGCTTATTAGTAAAGTTTCTAAGCTAGTATGACAAGGTAGAATGCAGAAGGCTGGGCTGCTGACGGACTGCAAATTGGAAGGTAGACTGAATTCAGACAACCACATTTACCTGCCTGCTACGTTCAGGCTTCAGAAAATTTGAAACTGTAGCTTAGAATATCACTGAAAACTGAGGCTTCATTAGACATCTCAATCTTGAATTCCAGAGGAATTAGTTACAAATTTATGTTTAAAAGTTCCATGAAAAAATGGTTTCTGTCATTATATAGTTAGCATCACTAGCCACATGAGAATGGAAAAGCTGAACAAAACTGCAAGGAAAAAGAAAGATCATATTAAAAAGAAAATTTCCATAAAATCTATTCCAGAACAACTTCCAGGAAAGCTAGTAAGAGTCAGATTGGATACAGAAAAAGAAACAACAACTTCAGCAGTAAATAAGGAAAGTGTTTCACCACGACTCTGCTTAATCTGCCACAGAAATCAACATCCGCTAGGTGTCATCGTGTGCCACAGAGATATTTTGACAAACTCCTATCAAACATGAAAATTTGAACGACTGTCTGAACTCTAGGATGCCCTTGAACACACTGTGCTAACCGAAAAAGAACGCTTAGCCGATTACTGAAAACACTTAAGCGGAACCCCACTGTAAATTCCAGTGATGATCAATATTGCATGCAGGACTAGCAGTGGAACCACAACTGGTGTAGCCTCTACTTTACTGCTTCATCTGGGGCTTGCTCAGTGCACTGTGATGGGAGTGGAGGTTACTGGAGAGCAGCACCCTCAGCCACTAACACCCTCGGGGTGTCCGTTCTGCTGCCTTGGAGAACCTCCTGCAGATTTTTAGCCCGTGGTAGCAGAGTTGAGGTCTAATGGAAGGTTAGAAATAAAAAGGTTTGATAACAAATGTTCATCATCTCTGCTGTCAACAAGCACTATATTTTCATGTACAAGGCGTCCTTTTCAAAATGTTTTTAACAAGTTTTTAAAAATTAATTGAAAATATATGATTAATTAAAAATTACTGAATTTATAAACTACACACATAACAAAAGGTGACCAGACATCTTAGCCCACTTACAAGAATTGAATATACTCCGTTCTCATATCAATTACTAATGAACACACTATTAGTTCTATTTAAGATCAGAAACTGCTTTATTTTTATTTAAAAGTATCAACAGATGATCCAGTATGAACTAACTGCAACTTTCCCTGTTCTGTTTTGTTGTTCGGTTTTCACCTTCTTTTTTTTTTTTTTCTTTTTTTCTTTTTTTTTTTAATTAAAGTAACAGAAAATTATTTTGCTCTTGCAACAACAAACAACCAACCTTTTCTCATGGAAGGACTACAGATCTAAGACATATTTCTTACAGACTTAAAACCCTCCATTTTTTAATGTTCATGAACAATTTTTCATCCATTGTCTTTACTTGTGGTGTTCTTTCCATCAGTTGACTGTGCTCATTCAGATCGTTGGATAAAAGCTGCAATATCCTATGAAAAGGAAAATGGAAAGTTAAAAGGTATTTCATGTAGCAGCCTGATCTACCATAAATTTGCCATAGTAATGCTTGTCTTTCCGTGGGGTGAGCTTTCTAATTAATGCCTAGAATATTAGGGATGAAAAACTAGCTGTGGTGGAGATAGATTACTTTAGCATGGTAACACTTTCCACAGGTGACATGTCTTCCAGAAGAGCACTAAAACCAGTGCTGTCATTTAGCTTAAGCACTACATATATTTAGTGCACTAATGAAAACATAAGCATAGACTGAGAATTTTGTGAAAAGAACATCCTTCATGGTAAGTTCTAAGAGTTCCTGATTTATCACTAATACCACTGAGATGATGTTTTAATGCTATCCAGACAATATAATTGCCTTCAGTGGTTTTACAAAACTACAGTGTGTTAGAATGCACTTCTTAAACTAAGCAGAGATCTTAAGCATTGATAAACTTATCAGTAGAGAGAGTTATTAAGACTGTAGTTTAAACCAGGAAATATTATTCAGAACACACAGAGACAAATTCTCCAAGAAAGTTTCTTTTTTTATATGACACATTCCAGGCTGAACTTAAACAACACTTCAAGGAAATGGAAATGAAAGAAAATAAGTAGCTAACATTTGGAATAATATATATGTGGGTTTAGTTAATTTTTTTCTGTAGTTCTGCATTCTTAATAAAAAATAGTTTGATTTGTTAATTTTCAATAATTCTGTATTAGTACAATCTTCCCTATTTGCAATTTCAGCAATACTATCCATTGTGCAAGTAGGATGAACAAGAAATTTTTCATTTAAAAAATAATGTGCTGAATGTTTATAAGGATATATATTAATTTAGCCTCATATCATTTTCTGTTATTGTCACTAAACATATTTTCCCTTTAGCATAATAATTAAGAGTCAGAATTTTAATAAAATAAATTAACTTAATTCAAATACATACTCCAATCTGTATTTTGTGCATATTTTGAAGATACAGCCTTTTCACAAAAGCAGAAACTGCCGGTATGTAACGATACCTCACGTCTTGCAAAAATGTCAGTGAATACAGAGTAACCATGTTAAAAGATAATTTTTTGAGTCCTTTGTTCTTCTAAAACACTAAAGTACTATGTTAGTTACTAAAGTACTAACATTTATCTTTGACACTAAGAAAGATTTCAGTTTAAGGAGGCCTTTTTCAGCACATTGAGTCACAAAAAGTAGTTTCAGTTCCGGTTCGACAGAAGTAAGTGTTAGCAAATGGAACCTGCAGCAAGTTCATTATCAGTACTTATCATTACCACACGAAGCAGACGAGGATCTCAGTAAACTGAAGCACTTCTGGCATGGTAGAATGTGAATTTTATTATGAGTGTTCTAAATATAAAGTACAAATCTATGTTCCCATAAAAAATAAATTTGGCAAAGCCACTTCTGATCATCGTGGATCAAACGACACACATCCAGTACTGTCACTGTGTTCATGTGCAGGGGAAGTGGAAAATTTATACTCTAGCAAAGCCATAGAAATACATGCTAAATATCAGGCCAAAACTAAGAATGATATAATTGAAAATTATGATCTAATGCAGAAAAGAGAGTGGCAGAACAGCATTCAAATATGTGTTAAGAATGAAAAAAAGCTTCCTCTAGACAGATTTTATTTATGTAACTAATGGTTTTGCAAAGGAAACTGAAACTAAATAATCTCAAAACACTGGAGAAAGAGTACTCCAACAGATTTTCTATGTCTGTGTGTGAGAAAGACAACATAATGTTAATGTTACACAAATATATATTTTTATCATTTTTTAATGTAAGAAACACTAATTTTCATATGTATTTGTATTTCCTAAGTGGTTTGGGTTTGTTTTTTTTTTGTTTGTTTGTTTGTTTTTTTATGGAATACACAGTAAGGAGAAGCAAAACATAGATCCTTTTTTTTAACCTAGCTATTTAAACACTGAGTTAAATTTTCCTTGTCTTGCACTTTGGGACATTTGAAACACCACATGAAAAAGGCTTCTCAAGTTTCATAAGTATTACAAGTACTGCCTATGCATAGACAGTGATTCAGCAGTGCTTTTTTCTGCAAAAGCATTGTCTACGAACCATACAGTCCACCTTTCAGGCCTTACTGAAAATAATCTGTATGAACAGAAAGTATTTTTACCTTGATAAATGATAGGTGGAGTTCTAAGTGTTTTTGTTGAGTTGTGTAGTATTAAATGACTGCTGTGAGTATAAATAGGATTTTAATAATTGTTTGACATAGTAATAATTTCCTTTTTTTATAAAGACATTTTAATGATACTTTATTAGAAATCCTATCTTGGTGAGACTCCTATTTGAATGGAAATTTGAGTAATATTACTGAAATGATTAACAAACCCGACAACAGTAGCAGTAGTCATAATATGACAATTTAGAAGGAACAAGCTTGATGCAAGAGCCTATCTTAAATGGATTCAAAACATGATACCCCTATCTTCAAAACTAGAGGTTTTTAAAAAAAGACTATTCAGGAATGGAAATCAGGATAAAAAAAGTAACATAAGATTGTCAAATGCATAATAGTTTTGATAGCAACAAACTGAATGCTAATTAATCAACTTCCTTGTTACCCTCAGTAATCATAAGAATGTAGTACAGTCAAAATAACAAATTAATGTAAACATTAAGAATCATAGAATTAGAATACATCCCAGACTCCTTATTTAAATTTGACACAGTCAAGGCAGAGAATATTAGAATTTGTGATTGTTCTGTGCTACTGTGATTGTTTGGGGATAGAAGGCAAATGTTTTAGTAAGAAAATAATACCAGCCCTGAAGAATACCAAACTTAATTGAACTATGCAGTAGAAAAAGCAGAATTGCTTGCTTCTTCCATCTGAAATCAGCTGGTCTAGTAAAAATATTCTCTCTTTTGTTATTATTTTATTCAGGGTGTAATAAAATGCATTCATAAACACACACTCACATGCAGGTGTGGTCTAACTATTCTAAAGGAATAAAATTAATCTGATAAGAGAAAAAAATGTGTTGATAATGGCAAACCACTTGAATGTTCTAGTCAGGACCAGAGAGACTCCTAATCAAGACAGAAAAGAATAAATTAAAAAGTCATAGAGTTTCCAAGCTTATTCATTTGCTAGTGTTTGTACTGAGGCTCACAGAAATGTAAGATGTTGTCAACCACTGGTATATGAATTGGGAAGACAAACTCCCTTTAGAAGACAAGAATATATCTCACCTGGAGAAAATACTTTTTTTCATGGATAGCATTGGTTAAAAGTGAACAGATTGTCACGAGGCCAAGTGATATCAGGTGCCCTAACTCAAATTTAAAAAATTCTAAGCCAGATGCTCCATTTGTAGTTTTCAGCAAAAGATTTTATTTTCCACTGTTTATGACTGCTGTAGTAGAAACATTTTAACCTTGGTAACCACACCCTAACTTGCTATTTTTATCTTGTAAAAGATCTCAAAATAACAGCACTGTGGTTGAATTTAATTTTTATAGAGATGTTTATAGCCTTAGGACAATTTCTGAAAAAAAATAAATGATGCTAAAAATATTGTTTATTTATTTGGAAATATTTAGGAAAAAAAAGTTCACCAAATAGGGTTCTTTGAAGAATTGTCAGAGAACATTTATTCCAGGAGTACGTATGTTTTTAGCTAGAATCCTAACGTGCATAAACCAATGGCCACTGGGTCTCTATGCCTGCTTGCTGCTGAATATAATAACTTGCTGGAAAGTTGAGTAAGAACTTGTGGTCTTAGCTCTTCCCCAGTTAGCAAGAATTTGAAACTAAGACTGTGAAATCTTAATTTCATGCACAAATCAGAAGTCTGTATTTACAACCACAGTCAAGTAATGTAATCTTCTCTTTTCAACTACAGAAACCGTAGAGTACTAGATTTGACATACAGTCAGTGTAAGCCCTTGCAAGAGCATATTCTAAGTAATACAAACCAGAACTGAATCTCTGCATTATCTGACTGTCAAGTCAGGAGATACAAGCATCAAATGCATCTGCCAAGCCAGTAGAAAAAGATATTATTTAAATGCAATTATATCAATATGGCATTGGTAGACAAGCCATGAAAACTCCTTTGGGTTAGAGCATCTGCACTGAAACCCTCAGCTACTGCCAAGATCCGTATATAACAGTTTTTACACCTTTTCACATTGGCTGACAATTTTTGTAACTGTCTTGCCCTGAACGTATCCTATTAGGCCCAAATAACATATGTCACTGATGCTAGTAATAAATTTTTAACCTATACAACAATCTAATCTTTAAGCTATATAACACAGTTTCTCCTGAAAGCAGTACAGAGATATTAGAAATTTTGATAAAGAATAGACACTGTGGTCTTGATATTCAGCTACTGGTTAATGTGAAAAGTTTTTAAAAAGGACTCCCTCTCCCTGAAAATAGCAGAGTATATGCATATGGCACTACTCAGTTTATATCCTAGTCAAGTGTTACTTTAGGTTGCTGCATATTTTGTCTTCATGGGGAGCTTGCATTATGCTAAATGTTGCAAAGTCAGTGGGGCATTTGTGTAAAGAAAAATTCCCAAACTGGCTGAGTTTGGGAACATAGGCAGGATAGATACTCAGTGATAGTTGCAATCTTGTCTTTGATTTACATTTTCTTTTTGTATCTCCTCTTACTACAGCAAATAAAATTTTAACCCTTACTTTGTCAGAGTAAATATACTTTTATTCTTATATCTTGTCCTTTATTAATGATTATGAGTGATATAATAAATGCTGCGTACTTCACTTCTTACAGGTGATGAATATAATTAATAAATTATATATTAATAAATATTAATATTAATATAATTAATAAATAGTAAGTTATTCCTGTATCTTATTCAGATTGAAAATTTGTGGGACACTATATGCCCCTGGTGATGATCATCTCAAACTTGTGAAGAACTGATGATGTTTGATATTTGGGCATGTGAATGCAAGCATCCTTTTCTCTTGTCTCACACTATTTTCTTGTACCCTCTATATAACATATTTTTACCATAGTTCAACCTATTTAATAGGTTGATACTCTGGCCCAAACTTCCCTTATATGCAAACATTTAAATGCACATTTAAATACAGGTGCAGGCACAGGGAAACTCTAGAGTACTGCAAGGAAGAACACTTGGACCTGTAGTATGTCTGCATGCCCTCTTCTGCAGTCTGGCTGGCTTAGGATGGAATGGGTTCTATCACGTATCCCATAGTGTCTTGCTCTAACATCCTGCTGAGATGATAATTCAACCGGGCTCCTTCTTATGGGTAGGGGGAAAGGCAATGCTACGTGTGAGAAGGCAGTAGAAAAAAAAAATTGTAGGTAGCTATAAACTAGCAAGGTAGATGTAAAAAAGTAGATCAGAAGGCAGTGCAGTCTTTGATGGACAGGATTTTCATGGAAAACAAGACAACTGATCTAATCCACCATGTGCTGTGCTGTATGTCTGGTCTACACTGCAAATTGGCATTAGCTAAATCAATTACATTTACACTTCTGGGATAATGCAAATTTCAATACATCTGCTTACAAATGCCTTGGTCGCAGAAAGCAATACTTACAGGAAGCTTGTATTCTTGATAACTGTTGATCAAGTCTTGAATGAAAGGATGTTTCAAAAGGAGTACAACTGGAATGGGTATCAGATCTTCATAGCCTAATTCTTTGTATATATTGATGAAAAGCTTTAAGAAAAATAATATGTAGTCAGTTTATTAAGTATTTAAAGAAATACTTAAAAGCAAAGATTGCAGCAGGTATTTATTTAACACATAATGTGAGGTACAAAACCTTCTTTGAATTAACCAGCATACCTTATTATAACTGCCTTCCTTCTTCAGATTACCAAATCTACAATTATCTTCATATTTACTTCCTCCAGTATGAAACACTCTGAGTAGATTTGCCATTGAAATGACTCCTTCACTCGTGTAACTCAAAACATCTTTTTCATCTTCTGTTGAAGTTTTCTCATCTGGCGTTATATTGGTGTAATGAAAAGTCTAAGAAAATAAAGCATAGGTATAATACTTGATGATCAATAAGTCTGTCAGTAGGTCATCTGTTTTGGCTAGAAATTCATTAAGTATTAGTGGATTATACTTCAAAACTTCAGTCTTACAAAACAAAAATCATTAGCTCACACAAAATTACCTACCAAACTACAGGATGAAGGAATAGATCCTGGGAGTCAGAAATATCAATAACGTTGGATTTAGGAGAAATTTAATAAACAGCTTCTTCCAGGAATGTGGCCAACATTCCACTGAGAAATGAGTATTTTCCAGTGCAACAAAACATGAAAATACTGAATAGTTATAAATTACAATACCCTACTGAGAAATTTATGCTTGTATAAGTAGTAAACTTGGTAATTCATGGAATTCACATGAAAAAACAGCATGAATTTTATAGTACAAATCAAGTACTCACTGCAAGAACTTTATATTGGCTAACAGTCAACATAGGGCACCAGGTTTCCACAGAAAAATATGAGAAAAGCTACGTGTAGAAAAATTAAAAGTTTACTATAAACAAACAATGAGGTATCTTTGTGGTGATATTAGGGATGGCCAAAGAGAAAATAAAACAAAACAAAATAAAACAACAGCCAAAACAAACAAAAAAAAAAAAGAAACCCCCAAAAAACTACTGTAAAGATCTGTGAGCACGAAGATGAGAAAGGACCTCATAAAGGTGCATGATGCTTTGACTAGATGAGACCACTGTGTGGACTAACCACCACCACCACCAGGAAATTGCATTTAATTGAACATACCATTTCTTTCCTCATTAGGAAGGAGAGATTGCTGAGATACAGTTACACTTGTGCTACATGTCTTAGACCTTAACACGTGTATTTTTCAACATAGAGAAGCAAAGGCATTGACACAGTCTTTTATCACTCAACAGTGGAGATTACACAAATATCAGTGCTTAAGCTTTTCTGCCTCCCACTGCTACTTACATTTAGCTATAAAATCTACACAACCAATAATAAAGTCATTGAGACTTAAAAGCTACACATTTTAAGTGAAAGGGTCTTTGCAACGAGGTTAGTGAAAGCAATAAAAGTCTCTAGAAAGCTCTTCTGATCTTCTATAACATCATTAAAGTTTCAGACATACTTCTGTAGGCAACTACCAATAAGAAGTCATTACAATCATCAGGGAAGAACAAGAAAAAGAGAAGAGAGGGCTTAAATTAGGTGCTGCTGTGGAAGTGAGCAATTATAAACTGGCTGTCTAAACCTTATTACAAAACTTTTTGGAGATGCTCTTTGTATTCCACTGGTAAATATCCAACTGAAAATATTTACTGGATTTCTAGAACCTATAGTGAGAACTGGGATATTTAGCTCACATGTAAACAGCCACAGGTAGGCAAAGGTTTAGGATCTTAATTTGGTTCTGAACTACTTTGGGTATCTTCCGGGATCTACATCGTCCTACTTAGACAGAGCTTGACTCAAACATGACACAGTGCCAAGGCAAAATTCACTATTGGCCCCCTTGTGGTTGTTGAATATCATGCATGAAATGCTGGCCTTACTGAAGCCAACGGTGAAAACCCCTGCACTTCAGCGGAAAAGTTTTCTATTTTTCCTCTTTCTTTCTGGATTCAATGTTGTTGTTAAAGTGTACTAATACGGAACATATGAAAGAAAAGAAATAAAAGTTTTAAAGTATGTTCTACTAACTCTGCAATTCTGAGCACCAAGATGACTATGAAGACAAAGAGAATCCACACATGCAAGAGGTTAATGTAGCATCTAACTCTTAGATATGTCTACATTTATAAGGGAATCCCCAAGATGAATTAGGCACACAAACTGTCTGTATGGATGTCATTGTGAAACATGGATTAGACAGTGCAGATTCAGAGTGGGAAACTAAGCATGAGGAAATTCTCATGTTGGATGGGGTATAACTCTTCCTCCTCAGAGATACTTTGTTAATTCTAGAATGGGAAATGTTTCCCTTCACCTGCGACTCAAAGTCTTAAGAAGTCTTGGACAGATGGGTGATAATGTTAGTGCTGTTACTTAGAATCTTACAAAAGTCCCAACCAAATAGATCAAACCAAGGAGTACAGTAAGGAGAAGAACAGGTTGTGTTGTTTTACATCCCCTGGTGTGAGAGTTAGCACTTTCCACTGAAATATAGGAAACTGAAATCTTCTGTGTCTAATTGGGAGCATTCTGTGCTCTCTTCCTATGAAATGTAAAAAGGAAATGGTCATACTCAGTCTCTCCCATGGACAAAAACTCTCTTGTGCCAAATAATAGCAGACATGAGGGAGTAAATAATATATGTTGTCATCTGAAGTGATAATACGTAATTACGAATATGTATAGGATTACACTGTGTGGTAAAATTATGCCCTTTCCATACTGTTTCTGGAGAGCTCAGCCATATTTTAAAGATTAGGCAAATACTAGAGTAATTGTGGTTGTGAAAACAGTAAAACATGTTATCTTCTAAAAGAGCGAGCTCTTTCCAACGTCTGTACAGATATATATTTCATGTCACAAAAGCGACTTATACTTCAATAATATGTAACTGATAAATACAGTGCACAAATGGTAGTTTTTAGACTAAAAATAACAGCATACTCCAGAAATATTAACTTTGTTCAAAAGTCCAGCTTCACATGATGTGACAATATGTTCATCATGGCTCTAATAATAATTTTAAAAATAATTTAATATGAAACTATTAATCCTTCTCATTTACAGGTAAACCAAAACACTTGAAATTAACAACCAAGGTGTATGTACTTCTAAATACCCTAAAGAAGCATAGTGGAAAAGAAAGTAAGACCAGCAATAACATCAGGTTTTATGTCTTTAGATAGCGATATCGTTAAGTCACACTAGAATATAATTCCTGGGGACTGATAGCTGGATTTATTTGTCTAAGATTAGGTCAAAGAATATCGTCAGTTCATCTGTAGAAGAAGTATATGCCAGTAAATCCCTTAGAATTTCATTATTATTTGGCAAGCAAATTGTCAGACTTTTGGAAGGATACTTCTAAGTATTACTACCACAGTCAGTGGAGTTACTTGCAGAGTTCCCATGAAGCCAGAGGAACTACTTGTAAGTGCTGGAGCTACTCCAGATAAGAAAATATACAGAATTCTAGCAACTTTTAAATTTGCAAGCACCACTACTGTTCTCTAATATTTTACTGTAATATTTTACCACACGCGGAAGAGAAGCTGCTTCTTTTCTGTGAATATTTGTTCCAGTAGCAATGCTAAGTGCTCTATAAACACCTTCAATTGGATCAGAGTGGGAGGCAAAATAAAGTAGCATCTCAGTATAATTAAGCAGAGCAGGATCTTTTCCGGTATCAGCAAATAAATCGAAGAAAAACTATAAAAGAACAAAACCATATAAATTAATTTCTACAAGTGGAATTAAATAAAATAGAAATCAAATACCAGAGAAAAGGCTGAAATAAAGTAATGACTGCTGATGAGTGATATTATCTTTAAAAATTAGTTGCGTCTATGTAAATCAAATAAATCACAGAACCATAGCATCATAAAATACCAGGTTGGAAGGGACCTCAGGGACCATCTGGCACATCTAGCACAGTCTAGACAAGATGGCCCAGCACGCTGTCACCTGAATCTTAAAAATGTCTGATGTTGGGGAATCCACCCAATCCACCCTGGAGAGATTATTCCAATGGCTTATTGTGCTCATTGGGTAATTTTTTCCTCTTGTATCCAATTGGAATCTCCTCTGGAGTAACTTGTAATGATTACCCCTTGTCTTTTCCAAGTGCCTACTTGTAAAATGGAAGGCTCCACCTTCTCTGTAGCACCTTTTTAATACTGAAACATGGTGATAAGGTCTCCTTTAAGCCTTCTTTTCTCAGGGCTGAACATACCCAGTTATCTCAGCCTTTTCTCATAGTACAGGCTTCCCAGTGGAAGGTGACTCCCTCCAGCCTGTCCACACCTTTTTTGTATAGCAGGGACAAAACAACACAGTTTTCCAGGTGTGACCTGGCAAGTGCTGAGTGGGATAATGACTTCTTTATCTCTGCTTGTGACATCTTTGTTGATGCAACCCAGCATCCTGTTGGCTTGCTTTGCCAGCAGTAGCAGCACACTGTTCACTCATACTGAGCTTGTTGTCCAAAGATTCCCAGGTCCCCTTCCACAGAGCTGCTCCCCAGGCAGGTACATCCCAGCCTGCGCTACACTCCTGGATTACGGTTTCCCAGGTGCAAGAACTTATATTTGCCCTTGTTGAACTTCATATGGTTCTTGTTAGCCCACTCTTCTAGCCTATCCAGATCTTCCTGCAGGGTGTCCCTCTCTTCCGAAGTGTCTGCTTCTCCACTCAGTTTGTCACCAGAAAACTCCATCAGGGCACACTTGATCCCATCATTGGGCCCAGTATCAATTCTGGGAACCACACTTGTGACAGGTTGCCAGAGACAAAAGGAACTATTTACCACCACACTCTAGGTGTGGGCTGTCAGTCAGTTTCCCACACACCACACAGACCACTTGTCTAGATCATAACACATCATTTGCTCCAGGAGGAGGCTGGGGGGAGCCATGTCAAAGGCCTTGGAGAAGTCCAGGCAGACAATGGATTGTCTCACCTCTCACCCCTCATTAGCTGAGCAGGTTACTTAGCCACAGAAGGTGATCAGATTTGTAAAGCATGATTTGCCTTTGGTGACTACATGGTGGCTTGTCCCAATCATATGCATCATTTGACTTTTGATAGCCCCCAGGAGGATTTGTTCTATAACTTTCCCAGGGACTGAAGTAAGATTTATGAGCCTATAATTTCTTGGATCCTCCTTTAAGACCTTCTTGTATATGAGGGTGACATTAGCCTTCTTCCAGTCTTCTGAAATATCCCCTGATATCCACAACTTCTCAAAAATTGTGTAGAGTGGCTTCACAACGTCAGCCAGCTCTGTCTACACCCTCAGAAGGATATTTTCAGGGCCCATCAATTTGTAGGGGCCAAGCTCCTGTAATAGTTCAGCTCTTCCTTCACTGACAGTGGGTCTGTGTTTGCATCTACCTGCATTTTTGTTTCCAAGGACTGGGGCCGAACTGTGCTGTTAGAGAAAGAAGTGTTGAGAACCTCAGCCTTTTCAGCACTGCCAGTGACTCAGGAGTCATTCAAGGAAACAGAAACTCTAGTATTTTCTTTCCTAGATTGAAGACTTTCACAGCACAAGAAGAAATTAATAAAATCTTGTATCAGAACAATATGTCCAAAATATATTCCTGTATTCAGATCCCACTATGACTTCCCTCTTCCATGGAGACTTATATAAGCCTAGATACAGGGATCATTTATCTCCCATTCTTTACAAAGCTGGTTACTGAGTAACAAAATTAATGAGGTTCAAGGGAGAACAGGAATAATTAAGTCTTTCTGAGTAGGCTATGATTTAGGATACTTATGGATAATTCTTAGATTCCTTTCTACATTATTTCTAACTTTGAGCTTTTTATACATAGAATCACATTCTGAAGCACCACCTGACCTCAAATACCACTGAAATATTTCAACAGTTAAAAAAAAAAAAAAAAGATATCTAAGAAACTTTTGAATTAGGCCTCTCAGGTTAGAATAGTGAGTGGTCTCTTCTAGATATCCATGCTTTTAAAGTTACCTTGAGAAGATTTCGTAGCCTATCTAAAGGCAAAGCTTCTGTGCAATTTTCTGTTACGCTTAGATCTCCATCTCCATTAAACCACAAGCCAACCTGAATTAAATAAACAAATAAATAAATAATTTTTCACACGTTAAAATAAAGTGGTCCTTACGCTCTGTAATTGTTCATCAAATGACTAGGAGCATAATTCCTATACTTAATCAAGCTGAATTTGCTACTAATATGCAATAACATCAGAATAAATAAGTAGCTGTTTGTACACTGCAACAGATACTTTGGGAATTACTGAAAATGGATTAGGGTAGAAGTGACCCTATACACTTGAAAAAAGTGAAAATTAACTAGATAGTTTTAAGTCCAAGAAGAGGAATATGATGCAGTTTCTGTGTGTGTTCTCTTTTTGGGTATCCTTTGACACCCCATAGCTTTTGTCCTAGCTGTATTTTTGGAAGAAACTGTCCACACATTCCAGTATAATGAAGGACAGATGCACGACTCTTCCCATTCTTGCCTTCTCTCAACAGCAAGACTAAGTGTCCTATAATGCCTACAGAGCTATACCTACAACTGTAAATTAAAATTGCCCAGAACCAAATCTCTAATACTAGACTCACCACACAGAAAATATGAGCTAAATCTACCTTCTGAAATAGAATGGCCATGAGCAGACTGCCTACAGAAAACTCACTTGCTTGGAAGCGGCCCACATTAAACCGTGCCAGGCTGTGCAAACAGCATCACACTGGCCAACTGAGTACTGTTACCTGGAGATGTTCCCTAGCACTTTCTTAGTTAACTATTACAGGTGTAGATAGAGAGGCCAGCTGGGGAATCTCACATTCCCAGTGGAAGGTTCCTCCTGTTATACTCAATTAACTTTGCTTGACATTGTTTCTTGTTAAGAGTGTAAAATAAAATGAAGTTTCATGACATTTTGAATGCATGTAAGTATCAACATTAAGCAGAGAATAAAGTTTGTTTCTGTTTTTATTGAAAGATTTTAATATTTGAAAAAAATATCAGTATAATCCCTGTTAGATTAATAGACAAATGGAAGATTTCAAATAGTTGGAAATCTTCATGGATCACAGATATTAATGAGNAAATAAGACAAAACAGGAACTTCTGAGAGATTTTTCAGAAAGGAAAAGAAACTAGTAAGGCTAATTCTCTGCCTTTCCCCCATATGAGTTAGCTGGTAAAACTGAGCAAATTAATAACACTAAAATAGACTTCATGATGTCTTCGAGGTCTTTACCAGAAATATATCAAACAGTTTGCTGGAAATGATATAATTATAATGATAATAACTAATGAAAAATTAGTTTACTAACTCTCTGCCATTGTTCTGTCCTTAATTTCACAGAATTCACTGTAGTAATAGGATGAGGGTATGTAACAGTTTTATACTCTAGGTAACATTAATACTCTATTGCACAATGTTCTACAGAACATTAACCGTTACCTTTTCAAGAAAGAAATGAATAAGAAAGAAATTAAACAAGCACTGATCTCATAATATCATTGACTGAATGTGAGCAGATTCTGATACTGAAGTAAATAAATTGCTCAGTTCAAATTACATTTGAACTAGGATCCTGTATTAAAAACGTATATTCATAGTCTGAGTGTCTTGTAACTATTAGCTTACTTTCAAACTCTCACACTTTTGTAAAAATTACCACAACAATAGACAAATAGATACAGATAGAGCTGCACATTTTGTGTTTTTTCTGGCTTTGAAGAATTCGTTTCTTTGTGAGTTGGAGTGAGGAGAGGGTAGTAAAGAGGAGGCCAGGGGGTGAAAATACCTATTTGTATTTGGACAAATTTTTTGTGTCTTATAATTTCAGTGTCAAACAACTGAAGAATAGTCCAAGTACTCACAGAACAGTTCATTTAGAACAGGAAGGATTTCCAATTTAGGCTAATTTATGGGGAAAGTAAGAAATGGAAGTAAAAAGTAAGCCTCATCACTACAATCTGTGTAACTATGGATAAGTCTCCAGTTTCCTGAAGATATTTTCAAAAGAAAGCACCCTCAATAACCAAAACATTTAAAATCCAGGCTGAATTTCTGAATATGAATAAACCCAACAATATATCATTCAATTCAGAGAGTTTAGCAAAATAATATTGTTCAAAAGAAGAAATAATTACAACCTGCATATAGCATTCCTCTGTAACAAAGCCTGATCCAGCTACATCAACAGACTTGAAGTTATGTAGCGTTTTGAGAAGTTGTGTCACAGATGGCAATGGCCAAGGCTGTGCTGCTGCTAGCAAGAATCTGCGCCAGTCAGTAAGTTCTGAGTTCACTGTGAATGCAGATGCCAGGTTTTGTAACTATGAAAACAAAATAACAAAAATCGTCAAATATACATGCATAAACACACACTTTCTGCATAGTATGTATCCTTAGGTCTTTTTCCTCGTCAGGACAGTCAAGGTTCTGCAGTGAGATTTCAAGTATATATAAAAGACATGCATCACTAAACAAAACAGGCTACAGATCACTGTCACTGGGGCCAATTGGCGTGTGCATTTGATAGCCCTCTAAATAAATACTCCCTAAATAGTTATGAGATAACTTAGTACATGCTAACCCCTGAACCTTGCTCCATCTGGAAGAGCACTAAGAATAGAACTGACAATTTGGCAGAATGAGCACAAAATGCAATAAATACTTGGGTCTGTGCCTTGGTCCTTTTTGCCTATTATATGCTTATTATTGCATTATTTTCAGTTAGAAAAAAGTAGTAGTAGAAAAGCTGCTTTGCAGCTTGCCATACATATGTCTTTAGCACCGAAGACATTGTATGTGGATAACAGAGAAAGCTATGGAACACAAGTAGGAGAATACATGTGATGACACAGCATTGTGAAGCCTGTGTCTGATAGAAGGAATGAAATTATTTTTTTTTAACAAATCTGTTTGAACAGATTTTCTTGCCTAGTTTGCTCCAGACTGCATTGCAAGAAGGAGGCAATGTGTTTATAGAAATAAAGACCAGGGGCAACACAGTGTCAGACAATTTGGTAATGTAGGTGTCATTTGCCCTAACACTGGCAGGTACAGTTCTGTTTACTATAATTTGAAAACTTATTTAAAATTCAGTTCAGTCACACAATGATGAAATGGTGACTTCAGTTCAGAATAATTTGTGTAGAATCAATGTATATCTTAGCTTACGCATGATGCATTTCCTTTTGGATTTAAGTTCTTGCTTTCACTATAAATGTAGAAGTCTCATTTTTAAGATGGTGGTTTTAAGGAAAGGAAATTCTGTTATTAAAATAAAACAGTACTATAAAGCACTAAAAGTTCTCAAATAATAAAAAACGTGGGGTAAATGCACATGTGGTCTATTAATATACAATTTTTGACTGATAGTTTAATTTCTGTGCTAAGATTAGATTTTTATACACTGATGATGACAGTTGTGCCCAGTTTTCACTAAACTCAGTGAAAATCCATCACTCAGAAACTTTGAAGTATTTACTTAAGTAGTTCATCTGTGTGAAGAACATTTGAATAAAGCTGTTACCCTCATGTAAAATCTAAGTAAAATCTTAACGTGAATCATGGCTTGCTGTTAGAAATAATTAACAAAATATGCTAAAACAAGTAATCTTCTCATTTCATAGGCTTACCAGCAACATCCGAAAGTAAAATTAATCAGAGAATTCAGTAATGGAAGATTTGGAAAGACTAATTAATGATTTTTGATGTTCCTAAACCTGAAAATCTTGGATAAATGAGTTTATGGTCAGAGAGCTCCAGATTTTATTCCCCTGTCTTGCAATGAAGAACATAAACAGTCCTGCTTTAACTCCTTTAAACTGAATTTTCAATGGTGCCTACAGAACTGATATAATTTGAAAATAATAAATTTGAAACACAGTACTAACAAAAGCATTTTATTCCTGGCACAGGGCCTTCCAGAATCTTTCTCTAGTGAAACAGAAGCATTTTAAGGAAAAACTGCTAATGTCCTACAAGAGTTTTACTTCTGACTTCATCATAGCAAGAACAATGTTTGCATCCTGGTCTAATGTGAGGTGTCCTTGCCTACAGCAGAGGGGTTGGAACTTGATGATCCCTTCCAACTCTAACCATTCTATGATTCAATGACAATGTGTCTTCTACACAAACCAGTATTTCAGCTGAAATGAAAATAGGGGTTAACTTACATCTGGAACTGTTAAGTTCATCCATGCATCAGGAATGCAATTTGTTCCAAGATTCAAATTAATCAAGTCAAGAAGTATGTCAATAAATACTTTCCTTTGTATAAAACCTAATAAAAGAAATTCAATATAAAAAAAATATTTACCATTTTAAATAGACTTTTTTTTGTTAAAGGAAATACATTTTTTTTTATTTTTGCTATTTGGTACTAATGATAGTGGTAAATTCTTTCAAGACAAACATAACATTTTCTCATTTAAAATAAATCATGTGTGGTCTTGTGTAACACAAAATGTCAAATATTCCAATATACTTTAATTATTTTGATACTTGTCTTGATCTGCAACTCCATCACTAATCCATCCTCACAGTCTACAGCGGCAATCAATGAGCAGTTCACAAATACCAATCACACATGTTCTGTTCACGTTCTTTCACTGTGTGCTATTTATTAAATTATAAATATATCTCCGCTCTTGAAAGGAAGTGAGTATTAGAGAATAGGAGGGAAAACACAGACCATTGTCTGTTGAACTTTGAAACAAAATTAAATTGCTTAAAAAGGTTCTCAGAATTGGCTTGTGGGAGTTATAAATAGCTCCAGCAATTTTATTTTAAAGAAAACATAAGGCAAAAATAAGTAAGTGCAACAAAGCCTCTTTGTTTTTAAAAAAGGCATGGATTTGCTTATAAGCAAATAGAAACGTCAAGGTTTATGCACAGTCTTAATATACAAAATCATGTATACCAAAATTTTACAGACAGAGGGATTTTTTTTTTTTTTTCAGAAATGGACTTTCTGACACAGTGGTGCAAAATCTCTGCAGTAACAAGAAGAAACATAAAACAAATTTCAAATAATCTAAATTTTGAGAAAAAAACAGATTTGGTTAGGTTAGGATCACTTCCATAGTGTCAAAATAGTAAGTTTTCAGATTACCGTTGAAAGTAAGCACAATGAGAGGAATATGAGAAGGACTTACCTTTCTTCCTTTACACAGACAAACTTACCATCCTTTCAGAAACACACAGCTGTGCACATTCTATGGCTAACAAACTTTATTCTTTGAAGTGGAACACTGAAGTGAAATTTTTTGTTTTATGAAGAAAGATTTAAGTGGTAGAAATATTAAGAATGATTAATTTCAAAATGTCAGTATTCAAAATCAAGTTGCGAATTTGAATTAATAGTCTAGAATCTCTGTAGACTTGTTTTTGACTCCAATTAGGAAAACAAGGGGTAAGGAAATCAAAGAACCTGAATCAAGAGATAATATCTGAAATGGAATCTAAAACATTAGTTGCAATTTTTAGAAATTCGATTTGATCGTAGAACAGGCTAGAGCATGGTTTTCAGGTAAATTTGGCATTAGTTGATGTAAGCCTATGGAAACATGAAGTATTGAGAGATATTTAAGCACTGTTAGGTGATCTGCACTGTCTACCCAGTTTTCTTCCTCTGTGGTAAATGTGAAGATACAACCCTCTTTTTGACTCAGAGCTAAGCTATTTTTTATCTATAAATACAGAAATGCTGATGTGTTGTAGAGTAATTTCTTCTACTTTACTACCTACTCCTGAAACATCTGATGCGGGACAATTTCAAAGTATCTTCAAAAAAGCTATAATAGTTCATAAACTTCAAATGGAGTATGACCTAATTCCTCCTCATAACATACCTGGGAGGGATGAGGAAGTCTCAGAGGGAGGAAATCCCTTATAAGAATATATATAAGATAGCAAATAATTTTCCTCAATGTATTTGTAGATATTTTGTCTAGATTGAATGTGTGGATATTTTGTCTAAATTTAATGTATTTGTTCATATATTATAGAACTGTTTTTTAATATTTGCTTTTATTACAAGAGAAAAGGTGATTCATTAGGACTCAGGAGGTGAGTGTACCCCTCTACTGCACACTGGTGAGGACACACCAAAACCGTGTGCAGTTTTTGGACCCCTTAAAACAAAAAAGTCATTGAGGTGCTGGAGCGGGTCCAGAGAAGAGTGATGGAGCTGGTGAGGGGTCTGGAGAATAAGTCTTATGAGGAGAGGCTGACGGAACTGAGGTTGTCCAGCCTGGAGAAGAGGAGGCTGAGGGGAGACCTCGTCGCTCTCTACAACTACCCAAAAGGAAGGTGTAGGGAGCAGGGGGTTGGTCTCTTTTCCCAAGTCACAGGTGACAGGACAAGAGGAAATGGATTCAAGTTGCACCACGGGAGATTCAGATTGGCTATCATGAAAAACTTATACACTGAAAGAATTATTAAGCATTGAAATGGGCTGACCAGGGAAGTGGTTGATTGAGGTACCATTCCTGGAGGTATTCAAAAGATGAGATGACATAGTGCTTAGTGACACCGTTTAGGGATGGGATGTGTTTGTGGGTTTTTTTGATTTTTTTTGTTTTGTTTTTGTTTTGTTTTGTTTTGTTTTTTAAAAAGGAGTTCGGTTGATGGTTGGGTTAGATGATCTTAAAGGTCCCTTCCAGCCTAGACAATTCTATGATTCCATGATTCTATCAACTTAATTCAGAGGTCACCAATGCTTTAAAATCATGGAGAGATGCTATGAGTGGGTAGCTAGACAGATGGTGCTGAGAAAAGAACACTGGTGTGAAGAAACACTTTCAATTAAGAGTAGCGAGCATTTTATAAAGAGAATCAGAATTCAAAAAGATTCTGAAAAACTGAATAGTCAAGATCAGTATGTAAATTTCACTATGCTATTTCTGACACACTATTTACAGCTAGAAAAAGTAAGAATATTTATGCAAGATGCACAGAAAAGGACTATATATTTGTGTCTGTATGAGTATGTGTGTCCAGCATATCTTCTGCAATTACATGTTTTGCATTGAAAGTAGGCAGCTGATTTTAATTTCAAAAAGACTTGATTTAAAGGCGAATGACCTCACATTCATTTCTCCCATATTATTTGTAATTCATCTTCATCACTTCTGGGGTAATTATGATTTCCCTTTAGCTATTTTTCTATATAAATAGATTTTTTTTTTCTTGACGGTAGAAATATATTCTGCTGGTATGCTTTATTCAGAAATAATCAAGTAGAAAGCTGCATTTAGAACATGTAAAATTATGAAATTACGAAATCAGATACTTCTCTTAATTCTCATTCTCAACTCCTAGACTAAAAATCATGATACAGTACTCTTATTGCAACCCTCACAGACATTTTTACAGTGAAAAAAAGTGATTCAAGCTGTGAAGTATATCAGTCATATCCTGGCTGTAAAAGTATATGGTATGGGAAGACTGATCTGTGCAATTAACAATCAGCAATGGAAAATGGACCTGCTCTGCCTCCATAGGAAAGTCTTCTGAAGGATAAGCCTGACAAAAATCTGTGACAGGTCATGTTAAACCTTAACCACAAGAGAATAAAAGTAGCAACACATACAGATATGGAGAGAAGGTATGACCTAAAATTCACAGGCTACAGAAGTCAAGAAATCATTTGACAGAAATGATGCATTGATTTTGCCATACATCTATCGAAAGAAAATCAGAGTTCCCAGAATGAATTAAACTACTTGAACTGTTAGTACAATGACAGTTAAATCCAGTAGTTATAATGCATTATGACTCAGCTAAACAATCACATAGAAGTTGTGAGTCATCTATCCTTTATCCACTTGTCATGAAAACAACAACTTACCCCATTATTTTTGTTCATTGTTTTGAGATTTACAGAAGCCAGGTATAGAAGGGCAAATATAAATATCTACTGGAGGCTCAGCAGTGAACATAAAGAAAAGCCATACTTTAACATTGTAATATATTATGAAAAAAAAAATTACAAATTTTACACTCGTTAATTCTGCAAGGTAGTCTGTTAAAGGGTCCATGTATGTTACATGAAGAAATATATGTGAAATAAAAACTAACAATTATCATCTAGTCACTTCCACAGAGACTTCCCAAATCAAACTCAGAGGAGTAATCTGATCTTTCATTTGTCATCGTATCACATCCCTGTAGTCTTCTTTTTCTTTGCCAAGTAGCATTCCACAAATGAATAGCTTTCTGGGGGTCAAATTTTTTGATATCTGGAGAGTTCATCTGAATTACCATAAAGTCTGTCACACTTTCAGACCTTAGTTTAGAATGCAAGTGCATCATGGTGAGTTTAATTTGACTGAAGCCTCGTTCTGTTTCAGCTGAGCTTGCTGGCAGAGTGAGGATCAAATCTACCAACATCAGGATGTTGGGATACTTCTTTGAATAATATGAGTTCACTGAATCCCATGTCAAGGTTTGGATGTTCTGAAATCTAAAAAGTAATATAAGAAGTATAATTATAATTATCACTAAATGTATTTCCATAATCTTTTTGAGTAAATCAATAAACAGACAGAAATGCAGTTATTACCTGTTATACAGCTCTAATTTCAACATGCTCCATTCAGTTTCTACTTCACCTATTTTCACACTAGCAGCTTCTAGTATGACTTCATAATGCTTAGTCAACACAGATACTTCCTTTTCACCAAAATCTGTAATAAAGGCAAAACAAAAATATTATTATGCTTTTAAAAAATTTAGAAGGTGCACTGCAAATAGCCATCACAGTTCTATACCTTGTTCCATTTTGTCAGGCCATAGCTTAAAACTTCCAATAGTAGTTGCTCGCAAAACATCTTGACTTGCATCACAAAAACAATCATGTAGCCTTTTCACCAAATTACTTAGTACTTTGGTTCGTATTGCTGAAATATTTCCATTTCCAGCAAGCTGGTAACCATGAAAGTGCTGAATGACCTCCACCAGGCGTTCCTTTGGACCAGCTCTGAAAGATACAGAATCCAAAAAAGATATAGTACTCTTTTATTATATCCTAAGGGATCATGGTTCAGTTGTTAGAAATGCCAGACCTTGTTTGATACATATGGAGTGTTTCCAGTGTTGACTGCACAGTTGCAAATATGTCTGCAATGGAGGAGTTATGATCTAGAGTAACACGTGACAGAATGTTGAGGACATTGATGACATCCAACAAGAAGTGAGAAAACTTGACTATCTCTGTTCTCAGAAGAAGTTGCAGAAGGCCTTTGACTTTGTGCAAGTTTGAGGCTCTGGAATGTCTTTTAATCTGGAAATCAGTATAGAAAAAGAAAGCATCAGGTATGTGGACAAAAATTAGACAAGTTTTCCTGAAGTTACACCCAAATTTTAGATCATTTACCTTACTCAGATGTAGAACAATTGCAGGATAACCTTTAAGGAGAATTTGTAGAGCTGTTTGTAGACGAGGAAGCCACTGGGAACCTCCAATGCGAGAAGGAATAGCTGGGCGTAACTTAATGGCTTCATAGGTGGCTTTGAGATTATTTTTATTTAGAGGTGAGTTATGATAAAAGTAATACATATTTCTCAAGACATTGATTAAAATGTTGTATAGATGAATATTTTTCAGTGCTTCTTTGTAAGCTAGCTTTAGGCGATAAGCAAAACAATTCACAGACTGTACACAAGGCTGAATTTCCCTCAGAAGCTTAGCTACCCCACTGTTTTGTCCCACCATGACATCTGTCCCATCGCTTCCAAATCCAACTAATTTTTTTGACCAGTCCTGGCTTGCCAGACTGAGCTGAAGATTTATTTGTAAAGTTTCCTCAATCGCATTTTTTATAGTAGAAGCGTCAGTTTTGTGAACAGGTTGAACCCCAACAACCTGGCAATGGACTTTCCCTTCATTTGCAAAGCGTACGTAGACAACTGCAGCTGCTTTGAGTACACTGTCTGTGACTCCACCACTAATAACAGAGAAGAATTTACATTTCTCCAGTTTCTCTTTCAAAGCTCTTTTTTCTACTTCAGCAATAAAATGTATGAACATTCTTGCCGACTTGTCATTTCTAAACACAGAACCAATATCCACTCCTTTCATATCATCCAGTTTGCACATCCAGTCAATATCTGTAAAGGGACGACCAGATTTAGCAATAGCATGGCATGTTCTAAAAATATTTTCTACTCTACCCAATGTTATGGAGTTCATGCTCTTCAACACCTGCTCAGCAGAAGCTGTATCTGGTGAAGCACTACTGGCAGCTTCCATGCAGGTAGCCCAGGCATGAGCTTCACTACTCTGGTGTGTATTGATATATTCAAGTTTGAAGTCATCAGTGCCAGAACAGAAATTATGAATCTTTTCCCCCAAATCCACGTTGTGCTTACGACATGGTGCACAAAACATTATTCCCCTTTCTTCATCATATTTTAACCAGGAGTATTTTGTTAGCCATATTTTTGGAAACTGGCGATTCTTCTTTGTTCTCTGATGTTCCAAATCTTTCTTCTCTTTCCCTCTGTCACCAACTTCTCTCTTGCTAGAAGAATTACGATTGCTTTTAAATTGCTTCAGTGCTCTTATGGCTATAATTTAAAAAGAAACAACTGAATATAAAATAGTTTTTCTTTCATAAATTACCAGTTATGTTTTTTCTTTTTTCATCCACATCTATCCTGTTAATCTGGGACCAGATCACAACTTGAAATAGTCATAAAAAAGAACAAGGAAAACTGAGTTCTACTCTTAAATTAATTGAAGACTACCCAGGACCCTTGTGAAAAATTGGAGATTTGACTCTAATTTCCTTTTGACTCCCAGAATTTTGTCAGAATATACAACCAGTAAAGTGCAGCAGCATCGATATAATTTTTTAAAACACAGAAAAACAGAGTTAGGGAGTGGAGTTCAGAAGAGTATTTCAGGTAAAATGTCTCCAGAAAATACTAGTGAGGCTACAAACCTATTCTGATCCCCACTACACCTGACATTAACAGAAAAGTGAACTTCGAGCAAGTCCATACATGTATAACCAAATACATGTCACAGGATGCATAAGGTGTTCTACAGCATATGTGGCTGACTTGATCTTCTTAAAATATATTTGTCCGCAGAACAATTTTATCACTGCTTTGAGAAAGCGGAACTGTATTAGCTTCACATTTTTTTTCTTAAAATGGAAACACTCTTAAAGCATTGAGATTGTTCTCACTATTATTTTCCCAAATTGTTCTCAAGATGGTAATTCATTGTGTACACACAAATGCCATAATCTGACATTTTTGAAAATTCTATCACTAGAGCTTATGAATCTCCTACTTTTGGCAAGTAATTTGATGATTCTCTCAGTACACTGTTGCCATAAGGTCACGACTTTGAAAAGAATGCAGTCAAATAAAAAAGACAAATTCCATGCAGAACAGGAGCAATGAAACTAGAAATCTATTCAGTGGAAAATAACAGAAGTAAAGCATTGAGGAAATGACCTGAGAACAATTTGACTCCTCATCTTCCTTACTGTGATTTGTATGTCAGGAAGAAAAATTAATGACTGCATTAAGTTAATCATAGAAAGAAATGTTATTTCTGACGCTTTAAAAAGTTTTAAGTAAAAGAGTTCTTGTACCCTCCTCTTTTCTACTTTACAAGGGCAAATTTTCATATATGCATTATACAGTTTTGAGAACTGTTTGTTCCTGTAGTCATAAAAATGACAGCTTGTCTGCTCCATTCTATTCCGAGCATCCTGAAAGGTCATAATATTAAGAAATGCTAGGAACATGCAGTTTTAATACATTTCCATTATGAACAGTTCTTGCAAAGAACTTTAAATCTGATGTAGCAGTTGTGGTCGACATGGACAGAAAAAACAACTAGACCATAGAAGCTTCTTCTGTGTACCCAAATACTATAACCAGGACCAAAAAAAGACAGGAAGAAGCATTTTTAACATGTCATAAAGATTAAAAGCCTTCTTTCATATTAGGCAGTCACAAAACCACATGAAAAGGTTAAAATGAGATGGGGGTCAGTGTTAATGGATCTACAATTGCAGAAGTCAGGGGTGAAAGGGTAAAAATGGTTGCAATACCTTTGCAGTGCCTACTGCTTCTTAAGACATATTGGGCACCTGTAGAAATTTGCCATTGATTATAAAAATGGGAATGAGAGTAGATTCTGTGAGCCACTGTCAGGTATAAGATTCCTTGCAAGACAGACCTACAATGTTATCAAGATTTTTCAAGTTTTTATTTTTTTTATTTCAAAACACAGAAGATCAAACTCAGAAAAATATATTTGGGACATCATGTGTTTATAAATGATCTGGTGCATGTGTCTTTAGAATGACAGCATATTCTACAGTGTGTAAGAACAGTAAATATATAATTAAGAGGTGTAAATCATCAGATCAGCTCTATAATCCATCTAAACCATGATTACACTCATTACAAATCCTCCTTGCAGTGTATTCTTACCATGCTGCCTTAAGGAAATGAAGCTTTTGCAGTTATGCTGCCTATATATCTCCACATCAATTTGCCTGTCTGTCAGTTCTGTTTCACAGGTAATTTTGGAATGACCAATTTTAATCATTTGTCAGTAACGTGGGGTTACAAAGGTCCTATAAATTTCTTTCCTATCTGTTTCCAGATACAGCACGAAGATCCTCATAACACTCTCACTGAGGAAAAAGCGGGGAGATGATCAGCTTTTATCCATTCTGTGGCCTTGTGTCCTTGCCATAGCTGTTCAAGCAAAACATGTAGGTAAAATGACATGAGAGAAAGACGAAAATTGTTTGGGATTGTTGTGGTGGTGTTTTTTGTTTGTTTTTTTTTTTTGTTTGGTTTGGGGTTTTTTTTGTTTGCTTTGGGTTTTTCAGGTTGTTGTTTGTTTGTTTGTTTGTTCGTTTGTTTTTTATATGAGCATAACAGACACGGAAAGGAGCAGGAAATGGACTAGTGAGAGATAACTGGGAACACAGGAAAAGGTGGGATTTGTTGCAGTGGTATATGGAAAGAACACAGAAAAGGAAGCCAGCCTGTACTACTTATGAAGCAACCTCTTTTTCACATAAAAATACGTCATCAATGAAATCAAAAGAAACACTAATGCAGAAAAAGCTATACAAGGTAGAACTGTTTTTCATTAAAATATTTTTTTAAAGTGAGTATCGTTCACTGACACACAAAATGGTACTGACAAGCATTCATATATGTTTCAAAAAGCGGTGCAGAAACATAATAAATAAATGTAACAAGTTAATTAGTGAAGAAACTAAGATTATGATCACAAGTGAAACTGAAAACAAAAAAATAAACATTCAAAAAGAAGCATTAAGAATGACAATTGCATATGTGGATGCTAGATGTGTTCTGTAAGAACCAAGACTGTGAAATTTTAAAGGCACATAAGAACTAAATATCAATTGCTATGCCTCAGTTATAAGGCACAGACATACAAAAGAGACTGTTTCTTAATGATACACCAGTCAGGAGAATATTTTCATACAGGCACTGTATGAGCAAACTTAACCTTTGTTATTTTCAAGTTTTGAAAAAAGCACTTTGAAAAGAAATACAGTCCCAAAAAAGGTAAGTTAGAGATGACAAACTTATTTCTGTGCTCACATACAGACTTCACTCTCTATTAATATCACAGTCAGAATTACTATTGTAAGTTCTTGAGCTGTTTCTACAAAAGTGCTTGGGAAGAGAAAGCATAATCTACAGACATTATTCAGTGTTAGTATGCAATTTTGAGTGTTCCATTCAACAAAATCTAGTAAAAAGGTAAAATTTCAGCTGAACTGGGTGCACACTTCAATGTGCCTATCTGTTCCAAATCTAGCAATGCAGTAAAACTCAACTGACAAGTCTAAAATTTGAAAAGAAATAGCAATGCAACTTGGCCACAGCCTATGCTCTATGTTTTGCTTGTTCACATCTTTGCAGAATGTTTTATAGTTTTATAAATAAGCACTTTAAACATTTCTATATATTGATAATATAGGAGGTTTTTTAAACTGAAGTTTATTTCTCAGTTCTATAATTCAACATGGCATAGTTCATGAGGATCATGACTGGGAAAAAATGAATAAAATATAAAATTCTGTTTTGTAATTCTGTCACAAGATGGAGAAAAAAAGTCTGGTATAGAATCTATTTTGATCCATTTGCTAATGGTAAGCATTACCTAAATTGCATTCTCTGAAGCACCTTTAGAAGAAATTTAAGACATTCTGGATGTATGCTAATAGGATTAAAAATAGATGTGGTCATAGGAGGAATATAGTGCAAAGGGGAATCAGAGAGGATGAGATCTAATGAGGGTTAGTTCAATTCTGTTGCTAAGAACAGAATACATCGAAAGAGACTGTAGAAGAGAAAAGGAAAAAAGTGTTAGTAGCTCCATTTAAGATCTGCCACAGTTATTCCTATAAAAAAACAGCACAATCTCAAGGGAATATACTAAAGCACTGTTAACAAAGAGATCGAAGGAATTAGTGAAAGTAACAAATACTGCAGAGGCACATTGAGTTTGGGTAATGACACTTGGAATAGTAAAAAAATAATAATTTAAGTATTTCCTTATCAAATGAAAAACTCTGTCAGTAGGTAGGAAGGTCCAGCATAGGCTGCATTTTTGTCCATCGCTGCTTAGAATGGTGAGTAATGTGCTTCCATGGAGAACCAAGTATGCAGGTTAGAGCAAAGTTGTCTGTGATGAATCAGCAGTTCTTTAAGTACTTTAAATTCCTAGGAAACACAAAACTGTTTACAACTTTTATAAGATTTCTTTTGCAAATACCAAACAATTTTTAAGTATATTTGCACTCCCACTCTTTGTTTTAATTTTGCCAATTTGTTAAACGTATCTTGAAAAGACATCCTTTTGACATTTACCAAATAGCCTCTAAAAAAACTGTTTACACATTTATTTCTTCCAACATAGTACTTTCTCCTTTGTTACTCTGCTTTGCTTGGATTTCTAGGTAAAATTCTTCCTCGTGTAATCTCCATAATGCTATAGAAAAAAAGACTAGTATTCCATTTTCAGAACAACATTGGCAATTTTGCTATTTACAAAGTACAGAAGATTAGTAGATGTATTCTGTTTAGACTTGCCCTATCGTCTATGCCTCATTTGCTTGTTTGAGCAGATTTCCTTTAGGAATGCCCAGAGGATTGCGAAGGTGAGTAAGAATTAGAAGACTAAGATGTTTGACACAAAATCTAGATCCCTTTAGAGGAACAGGGATTAGTTTGTTACCTTTTTGTACCTTCTTTAGAGCTGTGGTCCAACAGTTTCACTGTCAGCATGCTGGGTAGTTTAGTGTTTATCATTCTTTTGCTCAGTAAGAGACTAACTACTGAGGAGGCATGTATTTGCTGTTGAGTGTTCTACTGGACAAGGGGAGACAGAAGGATGTGAAAGTTTCCTGATCTTTTTGGAGAGGAAGTATATAACTTTCTCTGGTGTCTCTATAATGAATGGGAGTGGTTGCCTTAGGAAATCTGGGATGTGATTTATGCAGTCTTAAAAGTGTGTGAGAGCATGAAAGGAAGTATTTCAATAATGAATTGCACAGCTTGTGCTTCCCATGCTAATTCAGCTATCAAAAAATGTAAATATCTTGACTTAGCAGTCACAAGACAGTAGAGGAATACTGTTGCACGTACTTTGGGACCTTGTTTTAAACCATAAATCCTTACCATTGTCCTAGAGGATATGCAACAGTATTCTTCTACTGCCTGGTGACTATTATGTCAATATATTTAGCTTTTTGTATAGTCATGCAAGTCTTCTTGGGTCATTGTAGTGAATATATTATTATCAAAAGTACAATATTGTAGAATGATAAATATTTCATTTTTCTTGCTAATTGTTTCTGATGTACAAGGTAAATAGTTGTTCTGTGTTAAACATGCTAACAGTATATGAGTTTGGGTTAGACAAAGTATTTGTAGTTTATTGTAATGAATACGTGACTTAAAAACAAAATAAAACCTTTTAAGTGGAATGACCAGTCACACTGACGTATGCGTTTCAGCTCCATGGCACTACCTAATAATTACAAATGCACAGATTTCTAGTTTGACATGGCATTATACATACAAGGCTATTGGCTAAATTAATCTCTGCGGAAGTGTTTGGAATGCTTACACACATCCTCATGCTCATACACTATAGATAAGATGATTTCCATCTCTAAAATAAAAGTGTAAATATCTTTCTGCCTAAAATGGTTTCATACTCAAAAGGCAATGTGAATTTCTCCGTAAATATACATGAAAATAATTTCCAAATAAATAATTAAATTCAGCTTCATCGGGCCTTTGTAGTCCTATCACACTAGAAGAGTTGGATCCAAAATTCTAAGTACATGTTTGTGCATTGTATTTCATTATCCTCATGAAATCACACTAAAATTATCATATGGAACACTGGTAGTAATGAAACCCTCTGCAAACATGTGCTTACCTACTTTCCCTCTGAATTTAAAACTGCCTTACCTAAATTATTTTTGTAACATTTATACAGCAGTAGGAAGCTATGCAGGAAAATCTTTTCAAGCATCCTAAGCCTAAAGTTCCCATAATTTGAGGGTAGGCACACAGTAAATGTATGCGCAAAGCTAAAAAATAAACATATATGAGTTAACACTTGCAAAACACCCAAAACAACATTGGCACACACTGACTTGAAGAATATAATTGCTGATGGTTATAACAGACTGTAGAAAATATTTTCTTGGAAATGCTGATTTCTTTTAAAATGTGAATATTTTAATATAGCTTCACTGTTCACTTAGCTATGAACTTGGAAACAAAGACTTGCATCTTTAAGCAAAGCACACATGACATGCACCACTCTTGAAAACATTATGGAGACACTTTGTCTGTGTACAGAGCCCTTAGCAAAGCCACTAAAAGCTTTGAAATGTTTTGGTGTTTCACATTTTCAGTATTCTGCACTGACTTTACTTTTTTATGTGGTGTCATCTTTAACTGTAGTATGATCTTTCACGACATAGGTAACTAATGTTTAGTAGGTCCTAGCAGTTACTTAAATTTTAAGTAGGTAACTAACTTTAGACCCTTTAGGAGTAAAAAGGAAAATAAAATTCTTACCTTTAGGTGCCACCTGTAGAAACTGCTTATGAAATGTAGTAAGCTGTGAAATAGTTAGAGTACCACTATCAGAGGTTTTCATGCGTGGTGGAGGAACAGGGTCAGGAATCACTTTTACATCACTGTTGATGAAGAAATCTGTTTCTTCTAAAGTAACTTCATATTGGATTTTGCTAGAACTCTCAATATGATGTCGTGCAACCTCAATCAGCTTTTCAATACTGTGAAAGTTTCAGTGCAGAAAACAATGAGTACTTTTAATATACAGTGTTAATAACTTAGGTTCAAATTTTAATGTGTTTGTTCTTTCGACAGCTTTCCTGAAGAAAGAATTACAAATCCTCTCGGTGAATTCTGTACTCAGCAAAATCATTATGAAGTGTACTTCTCTGGTAGCAAGAAATCTTTTGGCTGTAGTAAGACATTTATATGAAAAAAATATGAAAGGATGAGACTTTCTTTGTTCCACAAACTTTATAGTAGTGGACCATACATGTTGTATCTGTAATTATCCTTTAGCCTATTTCAACGCCTTGTCTTCTGCTCTACCCAGAAACCCTTGATACACAAAGCACTTTCTAGAGTAGCATTGCGGAGGGGCATATGAACTCCTGTTTCAAGTGTAATGAGTACAATTTATCCAGGAAAAGTTGTCAGCTGTCTATAACCTTACAGTAGACATAGGTTTGTCCTGGATTGTGTTAGGTCAAAGAACATGATGTCATGTAAATATTGTGCCTTTGGTAGTGCTTGTTGCAAATAAAATTGGCTGGAAGGGGAAGGCAGAGCCTCAGCCCCTTTGAATTATTCCCTGTTAAATCCTTCACATCCTACATTCATGCCTCTTGTCTTGGGCTTGCCCTGACATGGATCAACTGGTACTGCCCCAGGTATGCTTCAAGGTTAGCACAAGGCAGAAATATTTTCCAAAAAGCAAAGCAACTCCTTTCTTTGGAGAGTAAAATCCTTCAATGATATGAACATAGGACATGCTATTTTAGATGGTCCAAGTGACATAGAGTCCAAGCACATTTTATCTGCCAGCATAGAAAAACTGCTATAATTTTTTATATCTATGTAATTAATATATATTACCTGGACATTTCCGCTAAGAACCTGGATCCAAGCCACTCTTCCATATCTTTATAAGCCTCTGTTGTTTTCATTGTTAGCTCTTGAACACATGCTAAAGCTTTTTCTTTTATGAGATCTAGTCGCGATTTTGCTGCTACCTCTGTTCAAACAGAAATGTCATAATAATATGTATAAAGTTTGATGAAAATTCTCAGTCATTGGCAGCTAGTTTAACATGTTAACCTGTTTTTAGGCAGTAAAATATTTATTTGATTTCTCATATTCTTGAACAAATTACTTTTCAGAATCTCCCGTTATACCGTGTCTTTTACGAAAGTGTGTTGTTTTTAACCACCAGAATTCATCAAGTAACAATATCTTAATAATACTAATATCAAGCTGCAGAGGATGTTTAGATAGATGGTGACATTGGGTTGGAATAGATTGTAAAGATCATGTAGTTCCAACCTCCTCGTCATGTGCAGGGACACCTTCCACTAGACCAGGTTGCTCAAAGCCCCATCCAGCCTGGTCTTAAACACTTCCGGGGATGGGGCATCCACAACTTCCCTGGGCAACCTGTTCCAGTGCCTCACCACCCTCACAGGAAAGAATTTCTTCCTAAAATCTAATCTAAATCTCCCCTGAACTAAATTAACAATAACTAGCAACAGACCTAGAAGCTTAATGATGCAAGTCTGAGTACCCTATTATGAGTAATGTTTAAAGAAACAACATCTAAATCATTATATATGTTAATCACAATAAAGGTTTGCTCTTCTGTTTCTATCCTCCAACCCCTTTAAAATTTACTTCACTGCCTTTGCTCTGAACTTCCACCGTAAGACTACTTTATATCCTAAAACTTGGGTTGCATTAGAAACAGAGTTTGGTTAGTAAGCACTAAGAAAATAATTCCCCCCTACCAAAATTATGAAACTTTTAAAAACATTGATAATTTAATGATTTTTCATTTTCAGAATTGGAAGAACTGAGAAAAAAGAATAAAATCAGTCTCCCACAGAGAGGGTAATACTTAAAAAAAAGACTAAAAACAGGAACAAGTCAGCAATGTCCGAAGTGAAAAGGATGTCAACTCAATAAAAAAACAGGTAAGGGTAATGTATCGAGAGACACACAGAACAGGCATTGAAAGACATTCTTACAAAAGAAGAATAAGAAAAGAGTACCTAGAGGTTATTTTCAATCCTGAAGGCAAATACAGTATTCAACTTGATCTTTCCTCATATTTAGACTTCTGTACTGCAGAATCTTTTAAACAATTAGTATCATACAGTAATTGGTATAGCAACTTCAAAGTTAAAAACTGTAAAATTACTCACATTGTAATCCTTATTTTATATGCTACTAAGTCTTCAAACTGCTTAGGTTTGGGGCTGAAATATTCTTTAGGCAACTAATATAAGATAGGTCATTTTAACGTTATTTCTCAGTCACAGTAGAATGCAACTCTGCACATTTTCTATTTTGAGCAATAAAGAGTTAATGTTCAAAATTTTAAACACAGAATTTATTAGGATCTCACTAAGGTTATTTTATTTGATGGCAACGATGTAAGAATAAAGATTCTAAGGAACTGAAAGTCGGTCATCACTCTTTAATACAGTTTAAATCTGCCTTATTTGCGATTTCCCTGCATTTCCTTTGAGCAATTGCTATCAGTATGTTACAAGCATAAGGGTATTATTTTTTTTGTCTCCCTGCACTTTCAAAAGCTGGTACTGCACAGTCCACTGACAAAGCTGCTCTCTTAACAGTAGCAGAATAAAAGGTATGGCACATTGATGCAACAGAGAAACAGAATATCAAATCAACATTAAAAACTTAGCAACTGTTCACAACTACTGACTTAACTGGTTTCTATGTATATGCACAACATAAAGCACAAGCATCCAGTTACCCCAGCTGCAAGTGAAACTACAAACCTCAAATGTACCTGTGCAGTTATGAAATATACCTCAACGTATTTAGTCTTACTTAGATTCTTATATTGGATTTTTTGTTAAGTATAAGATGAAAATGAAGCAACCTCAAGAAAAAAGTACATGTTAACGAACCACTAAAATTCATCTTCACAGTGTTAAGATCTTCAAAGTTATTACCATTCTTCTACTCATTATCACAAAATCTTAGAATACTTATTCCCAAACCAGTTTTGGATTGAACCACGTGGAAAGGGGTAGGTGAACAAGCATTTGGTCTGGCATGAACCTAAAGAAACCTTATTCATTAACTGCTGTTTGCCCTCTACTTACCATAACAAATACTATGCCAAAGTTAGCCTCTCAAGGAGGTAACATACGTGATGATGGGCTTGCCAAGTGTTTCCAGGCAGAATCTGTAACAGCTAGGTTCTATATCGTCTTTAATGAGAAAAAGGTCTTTGCCTTCTAGTCTAAACCCATCTTAAAAAAAATATTTCAACCCATTTTTGATTTGAGACTTCTCTCTTTCAGGCATCTACTTTTGGCTCCTATTGGAAGTTATTGGGTAAGACAGACAAATAAAAAGAACAACGGAACAATATGTAGTTTTTTGGAAGGGTCTGTCTGGAAAGGAGTTTGCAAGAATAAATAAAATCTGTGTCTTGCTGCTTAAATCCCATGTGGTTTCAGGAGGAGGGAAACAGAGAGAAGAGCATCAATGAACTATGTAATTGCCAACAAATTCTTTCCCAGATCAAAACTTTTCAAATATTGAATTCAATTAAATTGAATACTGAAGAGTGGCTAACCATCAATGTGGAACTTATTCTCTCATGATGAGTACTTGCTTAGTCATGGAAAATGAAATGAAATGAATTGAATTGAAATGAAATGAAATGAAACAGAACAAAAAGAAGAATGAAAAACACATTTCTATTTTAAATATATTTACCAAAAATTCATTGATGAATTCCACCCTAAAAAACTTACTGATTTCTCCAGACATTCCCCTCCTTTTTCTTACTTATCCATCCATTTTTCCTAGAGTTTCTAGCTAGTTTTGACTATTACGGTACCCAAACTGGGAATAACAACCACCCCCAATAAAAGTAACCTAATAGTAACATACCCTCATGTTTCAAGGCACCGAAATATTCTTGCTTTATTTTAAGCGTCAGTTCTTGTTTCTTTGTCTCTTCTGGGGTCATAGGAGCTGGACTGACTTCAACTCCAGATGATCCTACAGGAAAATAGACCCCTCAGTCTTTAGAATTTGCTGGTAAGTTTGTGCATCCATACACAGCCACTCATAAGACAGCACATTTATTAAAACAAAAAAATGTCACTTTTCACCTTACTAGATGTGACTATTTATGAAAATACAAAGATGGTAACTCAGGTATCTTGTGTCAACATAACATTCAAATGTGACTTACATCTGCAAGACACGCTAAGATTAACACTGTATAAAATTACCCTAATATATACAAATGTATTAAAATTGTTTAAACATCACAAAAAAATCTATTTCTGAACAAAAAAAATCACGATTCAGTTCTGATTATGTGAATGTGCCTCTGTTGTGATCTTAGGTAGTCAAAATGTCCTCTTTGACCCTAAAATCTACTAATTTCTTGAATGATAGTTATTCCTCCTGGAGCAAAATCAAGTTTAGCGAACTGTAGTAAAAATGCTATGTAAGTGAATATCATTGGTTATGATCAAAGCAGTAAAATGAACAATAATGCTATTTAAAAAAAAATAGTATGTCAGAAGAAAAAAGTAACAGTATCTTATTTCATGCCATTCTGAATCATTCTCTAGCTGCTTTTGCAACTTGTTTTAATGAACAGACATTGTAAAGGTATATTTTCATGTTTTTAAAAGATGTATGAAATTCTGCCGACACATCACTATTACTCAGAAATATTAAAATATTTGTAAACACGTTGTCCTAGAAGAAGATCAGATGGAGCTGTTGCAGAAAAATATAATGACATCTGCACGATATATATGAGAAAGCAAACGATCAAATCTAGAACTGATAAAATGACGTGATAGGTTGTGTCACTCAGGTACTAGCCTACAGCTGTATGGTAGGGAATTCTGTTAGAGGAGCACTACAGTAACACTGAATTTGGCATGAAATCAAAGTTGATACTTCAGTTGCAAAAACATCAGTCACAGATACATCCACTGACACTTCTACGATGAAGAATGCAGAGCTGGTTCTAATGCAGTTCTATCACTTTATAGTTTTGGGATTTCAGGTAAATCTAGTGCCTGGTCTGAACATAAATTTAGTTCCAAGAAGCAATCCACAAACACCAACCAAACCACTTAGCATGCAACAGGTGACAGTTGCTTATTGTTTTTTATCACAAAGCCTTTGTAGAAATCTGAAAATTTGCTACTCTCTTGGCTAGACTGATATGCAAAGTACACACTTAAGGCTCCATGGTGCTCACACATTAGGTATCCATGTGGCAAAGTATTTGCAGAGCTATTCTTGTGTGAGTAGAATAAACCAGCGAGGGAGCACTGACTACAGTGCAAATAGAATGTCGTCAAAGGAAAAAAGTCAGCTGCTTTATGCATAATAACTCTGCAATTACAGCTGTCTCTTGGAAATGGAGTACACTCAGGGCTTGAGCCCCTCTCTTGCTATGTAGAATGTCTTTACCAAAGATACAAATTTTAGCCTAATAGCCTTACTTTCTGCTGGAGCTATGACATTTTTCAGAAAGAAGTGGAAGTTACTTAAACCACTACCTGCTTAAAGAAGTATTTATGAAAAAATGTATAAACAGCATTGCATGCCAAGATTCCATTCAGTAGACTTACTAAATTGCTAGGCTTAAAGAGGCAAATAAATTGTGTGCTCTCATCTGGTTGCACAGATTCTTGCCAGGTCTATAAGATCATAAAATCATAAAATAATTTAGGTTGGAAAGGACCTTAAAGGTCATCTAGTTCCCCTCCCTCCCACCTTGGGAAGGGACCCCTCCCACCAGAAAAGGTTACTCAAAGCCCCATCCAGCCTGGCCTTGAACACCTCCAGGCATGGGGCAGCCACAGCTTCTCTGGGCAACCTGTTCCAGTACCTCACCACCCTCACAGGAAAGAACTTCTTCCTATGATCTAAAATAAATCTACCCTCTTTCCATTTAAAATCGTTACACTTTGTCCTATCACTACACTCTCTCACAAAGGGTCCCTCCTACTTTTCCTGTAGGACCCTATCAGCTGCTGGAAGGGGTATAAGGTCTCTCTGGAGCCTTCCCTTCTCCAGGCTGAACAACTCTCTCAGCCTGTCTTCATAGGAGAGATGCTCCAGCCCTCTGAACATCATTGTGGTCCTTCACTGGACCGACTCAAACAGGTCTGTGTCCTTCTCACATCATGGGTCCTAGAACTGAACCACAGTACTCCAAGTTGGATTTCATCAGAGCAGAGTAGAGGGGCAGAATCACCGCCCTTGGGCTGGCTGGTCATCCTGCTTTTGATGCAGCCCAGGACACACAGATCTACCTCAAAGCCTGCTCTTTTTTAGGACTACATATGACATTACATTTTATGTTCTTTATTTACACCAAGTTACAGTTATACATAAAAATTATGGAACTTGGTAGATCCACATTACTGTATGTCTGATAAATTAGTTCCAAAACATCTTGGGGTATTGGATAATTTATCAATTCTATTGCAGTACTTTCATCTGAATATTTAAAATCTGAAGGGAGCCTACAGGAGAGCTGGGGAGGGACTCTTTGTCAGGAAGTCTAGTGACAGGACGAGGGGTAATGGTTTTAAATTAGAAGAGGGAAGATTTAGATTAGATATTAGGAAGAAGTTCTTTACTGTGAGGGTGGTGAGGCACTGGAACAGGTTGCCCAGGGAAGTTGGGGATGCCCCATCCCTGGAAGTATTTAAGGCCAGGTTGGATGGGGCTTTGAGCAACCTGCTCTAGGGAAAGGTGTCCCTGCCCATGGCAGGGGGATTGGAACTTGATGATCTTTAAGGTCCCTTCTAACTCTAACCATTCTATGATTCTATGATTCTATGACTTAAAACTGGAAAGTAGGCAGAATTTAAGGGAATTTTATTTAATTTGCTAAACTAGTTCTAACTATTCAATTCCAAAACAGCGTAGGGAGAAAAATTAGCATTTACTTTCTAGGTTCTATTTAGAATATTTACTCCTACATAATAGCGATGACAACACATATGATTAAATAAATGCAATTGCCGTTTAAAAGCCTCTGCACTCTTTCATCACTACCAGATTTTCACATTGATATGTCACATTTGTCATTTCAAAAGAGAAAATAAATCCAAATTAAATGTCTTGGCTTACTTTTTTCTGTATTACAGATATATTTACATTGTAGCAATTTCAAGCACTGCAAAAACAAAATCTGCATTTCAAATACCTCTTTTTTGAGCAGCTGATTTGGGAGAAACCTTTTTGGTACCTTTCCCAGTAGCTTTGTCTTTCAGTTTCTGTGAAGATTTCCGTTCTTTCTCTTCTAGCTGCTTACGTTCTTTTTCTTCCTCCATTTCTTTAGACTCTATTTCAGCTATTACCTTGACACCACAGTCACACATAGTAAAGTGCATAAAATCAACACCGTGCAACTACAGCTTAAATAGTCCACACTTGCTGAAAGTACTCACTGAGACATATACACATAAGTAAAACAAAGAAGATATTTTAACTAATTAAATTGATTACACTTTGTTATTTCTCAAAAATAAAAGTCTACAGCAAAAATGCAAGACAGAGAGATAGTGGTTTTAATTCCTGTAAACCATTACCTGTGCTCTGGGAAAAATAAGAAATGTAAGAATTAACAGTATGTAAAGCAAGACTACAGTTACACTACGGGTACAGAAATGTACTTGTTTTAAAATTATCAAAGAGAAAAAAAAAGCGAACTTAAAAACTAACCATTTGAAAAGCCCATTTAATTTACTTTTAGCTTCATATAAAGCAAAAGTTTTGAAGTTGTGAAAGGTTTGACCACACATTGCATCAGAGAATAAAACTTGTCCTTCTTATGCTTCTATTGAGGGATAAGGAGAGAGTTTATCACGGAAGAAAAGACAGAGTTAACATTCAAAGTATTTTTCTCAGTAATGGAATTAAAGGGTCAGTTATAAATACAGAGGTGCTGATAATACACAGATTCCCACATTTTCCTCACAGAAATGTATTCAATGAAATCAGTGGTGGAGCAAGAGGCATAAAATTGTGATACACAGTGTGAAGACTGTGTGTTTAGGCTGCCTACTGAGTAGGAAGCTTTGACTGTCCAATCTAAAAACATTTAAGTAAATAAAATATTCCTTACAATATCTGATACCGTTGTTACAGCTGTTTGCCATGTATCAATAATAAGATTTTCATCTTTCCTAGAATTGACCATTCCATCTTCAGTATTCTCATCCCTGGCACTCTTCTGTGGAGTTCCCTTGCTCTTTGACTTGGCAATACTTGTTTCTGGTGAAGGTACTTTCCAAGAAACTAGAGGAATCCTTAAAAAAAAAAATAAAAATTAAGGCATAACTCATATCCTCTTCTATAAAAAAGTGCTAATTTATAACAACATTGGAGAACATGTTAAAAGAATGTGAATGCATTTTTTTTCAAAATTTGCCACAGCAACAGAAAAAGAATGAACTTTCCTTATGACCAGAAGTGGCGAAATGTGTGGATGACAAGCGAATTGTCTAGTTTAACTACAAAACTCAAGGAATGATAATAGATGGATAAAGCTACGACAAATGACTGTATAATCTTCTGATATACACCTCATGGGCTAGAAGCATAGCCCCATTGCACATATAATTTCTAAATAAAGCCTAAGTATTTTAAAAAAGCAGGTGTCACTATTGACGGTATTTTTGATATTGTGAAACTACTTGATGGCATCTTTACCTTTTAATATGGTTGCTTTGATTTATATTTGTCACTACATAACCCATTTAATTATGTTTGTTTGTTTAAATTTTAAACCTGCTGACATTGCATAATAATATTTAATTTATTTATGTAAGAATTGGGTTGGAAACAGTCAGCAACAAGAAGGGAAGTAGAAAACACTTCCATAGCAGATTTCTTTCTGTGGCAGCTTTTACAATGTTTTTCAATTCAGGGGTACATTATTAAAAATTATTTAGGTAAATCAGAAAAAATCAGGGATAAATTAAATCTTTAAAATTATTCAACATAAATCACTTGACTGTAATGCCTACTTAAAAATTCTTATTTCTTTTTCATATATACACATATGTATTCCCACACATACCCACAAAGCTATCACTACATTGTATTTATTAGTATTTGTGTAATAATACATTTCTACCTTCTTGATTTGTTTTGATCTTCTTTCTGCTGTACACCAATGATATCTAACAATGGGATTCTAGCAAAATCTTGACCATCTTTGGTTGGGATTTTTCCTTCCATTGCTCTATAATAGTCATGAAGAAGCTTCTTTGTATCTTGGAAACGATCCACTTCAGCCTCCAGAAGAAAGTACAGAAAGACTGCAACTCAAAACAAATTTCTAGTGTATTTCTAAATATGCAATAGCAGAAGCAATTCTAAATAGTAAGAGTCTGAGGAAGAGCAACAAACAGAATTGTATTTTTTGGAAAACTTATAGTGTATTCAATGTATAGTTCTACTTTTATCTATAATGTCTTCACACCAGTATTTCTAAGGATTAATAAAAATCCTAGTTGTTAGGATAGGAGAACTTCTTTCCAATAAATAAAGTTTGATGCATTATATTTAATTACAATATATAGTCATGTTTATGTATTCCTATAGTAGTAAGTATACTATTACCAAAAAATTACAGGTAACTTTTTGTCCAAAAGAAATAAAATCCTTAGCAGAATAAAATAAAAAGGGTTATGTGATGGAGAAAATTTTAAAAGCCATACAGCTGCTCTGGACCAAAGACATCAACAGACTTTACACCCCTAAGTGTTTTAAAGATCTTTTTGTGTGAGTCATCTTGGAAGAAATCAAGTAAGACTCAAAAAACACTTAACACCTGTCATGCTTTGATTTATTGATGTAGTATGGTGTTAGTTTCTAACTGACAAAACAGTACTAAATATTCATGGGAAAATGCACAAAACCACATTCACATAACAAAGGAGAAAACCTTTGTGGTGGAAGCCAGCACTTATCCATAACTTAATGAGAAAATATCTTCTAGTATAACAGCATCTACACAGAAAGGTGGGAAGAAATCTGATAAACAGTATTTATACAAATCTACAGGCTCATCCAGTAACAGAGCCACCTGGGGAATACATGTAACTTCCCACAGAAAAACCCACAGAAAGCTCAAGACCAGAGCAGCCTATTTTTGTCTGTTTCTCAAATAAAGCCATAACATAAGGATATAGTTATCGTATTTTTAGTTCTGTAGTTTTAGCATTAATTATTCATTTCTTTGGGGGAGCATATATAAAGTAAAGAAAATAAAAAGGGTTTCCTTTGCATTTCTCTTTAGGAAAATAAAAGCTTATACGTGGTTAATGCATGTATTTGTAATTTTAAATGACTATTCTGCATATTCTCACAAGACAGATCAAATTAGATTCATAGTGATTCTTCTCTGAACTGCCATCATACATGTCCATGAAATTCTGCTAAAGAGAATTAGGATTGCAAAGGAATATGCAATGAATGAATATATACATGCAACATGAATATAAAATGAGAAAAATAAAACATTAAAATGAGCAATGTTACTTTAATCTGGCTCCCTTATGAATATAATTTATAAATAATCGATTGTATAAATATCCTAATTACAGGATGAATTAGTCATCCTGGCTCAGTTAGTCAGTAGTTGTTTGAAATTCAGATCTCCTTCTTTAGGCAGTGGTCTTAAGTCGCTACTTAGGGTGTTATTTAGATTCTTTGAAAACAGGCCTAATAATTTCCTTACTATAGCAACCGACTACTTCACACACTTTACTTAAATTACCATAACACTCATATGAGACAAGAGAGTGATTCCCTTGTTTATTAAAAAATATGAAAATAACACAGGAAATTAAGGAGCAAAAATCCCACCCTAAGTTTCTTAGGCCTGATTTTTTAGTCCAATTAGCATAACATGGCACGTGTATAAAGCATTGTTTTCATTGTTGTCTTTAAAGTTGTCAAAACTTTTGAAGAATGATCACCCATTTTACAGAAAAGCCTGTCTGATCTAGTCTAGACTAGTCTGTTACAGTCCAGTCCAGCCCTAAGCAAAAATTCTGCAACTAGATCAACAGTCACAGTGAAATCTTAATTTACTCCAGGAACTGAACTAATTAATAGTCAGGCTGAATGAGAGGAAAGTCTTAATGTGGGGGATAGGAGAGCCAACTAATTGAAGATGGTCTCTTGAAAAGGTTAGATGTATGAAAGCTGGGTCATATTTGAATGGATTTTCTCAAGAGCAACAAATGATATCATATTCTCAAAAACATTCCTTACATTTTTTTTTTTTTTTTTACCAGTGTGTAGATAAAATTTCAAGCCACACTGGTGAAGTTAACAACTGAAATAATTTTGTGATGTGGGAAATACAGCATAACCTTAACAGCAAGTGGGTCTACAAAAGCAGTGAACTATGTAATTTGTAAATTAATAGCAGATGTCAATTTGATCACAACAGGATAAAGAGCTCTAACATTTCTGTTACAAAACTCAGATGATTCACTGGACTGATAAAATTGCAAAAAGCAGCACTGTACACTATAGGTTGAATGTTTGGAAGGTTGCACAATAACAATGGATTTTTCTTAAACTTTTCTGCCTGCCAAACAGTAATGTATTGAATATAATCTATTTTTTTGTCTCTTTCTAGATAAATTCAGAAGAGGAATGAACATATTTTTATATAATTCTTAATTCCCCACTTATTCGGAGCCAACTATATGAAATTCCTCTGAAGCCTACTGTTCTCTTTCCACTACAGACGCTGTAGTAGATCTGTACCTGCATAAGCGAAAAGAAATGGTTCATTACAATCCCCCTATGATCTTGTAACCAGCCATCACTCATGATACGACTACGTTCATGCTCTGCTTCTTCCCTTCTGTTATCACAGATATCCCAGAGAAGATCTCTTAGGTCCTAAAACACAAAATCAAACATGAGAAGTAACTATGAAGAAAACTTATGTACCTTTTTCATATTTATTATTAAAAATAAAAATTTTGTCCATTTGCATAGGGCATCTTCCCAATTTAGGCTCTTTCTTTACCGTTACAAAAGTCAAAGACTGGTCAACAAGTCATGTGCTTATAGAAAGCTGACAGAAAGTATGTAGGCTGTCTTGCTTTCCTCAAGTAGAGAAGGCCTATCTAAGCTAGACAAAGATGTAAGAATATGAATAGCTAAGCTGCCAACTGCCCAGACAACTTTCCACTTGAACGTTTTGCTAACTAATACACTTGCAAGAAGAAAACTATGTCAGAGTTCAGGTATCTTTCCAATTTGGATAGCTCCATGCAATTTCTCTTTAACATCCTCTGTAAATAAGGGCTCTTCAGCCAGCGACTGTATCTAATAGCAGCACTATGTGGCTCAATTATAACACTGAAAAACTACCAAGCATATGACATGTACGCAAATTTTCTGTTCCCCACTGCCATCTCTGAATGGAAGCAGTGTGACAGACCTCTGTATCATAAGAGGCAATAGGAAGAGAAAAGCGGTGTTAAAGTAGACTAAGATAAGTTGTCTTTCAGGTTCCAAGCAGTTCTACCCCATCTGACTTTTTTCAGGATAAAAAGAAAAGGCGTTCCAGACTAACAGGCCTGCAATGAGAAGCTTAAGCTTCAGATGATAAGTGATTCCATATTCATCAGGTCTTGGTCTCAGCCTGGTATGTCAGATCCTGTTTCTCTTCTCCCATTCAAAGACTTCAGACAAATCCAGTTGTCCTCTGTTGGACAAAAAACACTAGGAAGCTGAAAAATGGGTAGTCTTTGGGTAACCTAACGCATCAGTGACAGCACAGACAAAAAGTAGCCAAGGTGAAGGCTATCACATATCCATGGTTGTTCACGTTGTACAATATGCACATAAGAATATGCTGCTGAACACAAAAAGATACAGGCGTACAACTTACTTGTTTTGCAGTGGTGGGTTGATGTTGGCCGTCTGCCAGGTGTCCACCAAGCTGTTCTATCACTTCCCATTCTCAAGGGATGGGAAGAGGAAATATGACAGAAAAGCTTGTGGGTCAAGATAATGATAGGGACACCATTCACCCATTACCATCATGTGCAAAACTGACTCTACTTGGGGAAAATAATTTAATTTATTGCCACTTAATAACAGCAGAATAGTGAGAAATACAACAAAACTAGAAACACTTTTCCCCCACTGCTTCTTCTTCTCAGGCTCACCTTCACTCCAGGGTCTGCTGCCTACTGCCTCCGAAGTGGCAGAGGGAGGATGGGGAACAGGGGGTTGTGGTGAGTTCATTATGCTTTGTCTCTGCCCCTCCTTCCTCATCATGCTATTCCCCTGCTCCAGAGTAGCGCCCCTCTCATGGGATACAGCTCTTCATGAACTTCTCCAACATGAGTCCTTCCCATGGGCTGTAGTTCTTCAAGAATTGCTTCAGCGTTGGTCCCCCACAGGCAAGAGTTCTTGCCAGAGTACCTGCTTCTCTGTGGACTCTCCATAGACTGCCACTCCCTTCAGGGCATATCTGCCTGCTCCAGTGTAGGGTTTTCCATGGGATGCAAGGTGGATATCTGCTTCACTGTGGTCCACCATGGGTTGCAGCAGAAAAACCTGCATAACCATGGTTTTTTTCCACAGGCTGCAGGGAAATCTCTGCTCTGATGCCTGAAATACCTCTTCCTCCTTCTTCTTTACAGACCTTGCTGACTACATAGCTCTTTCACATTTTCTCATTCCTTTCTCCCAGCTGCTACACAGTGTGTTTTACCCTTCCTTAAGCATGCTGTCACAGAGGCACCACCACCGTTGCTGACTGGGTCAGCTTTAGCCATCAACAAAACTATCAGCAAGATGGCTGGAGCCAGCTGACATCGGCTCTGCTTGACACAGGGGCAGCCTCATGTCTTCTCATGGAATCTACCTCTGCTGACCCTCTGCCAACAAAACTTTGCCACATAAACCCAATACTATACAAACAAAAAAACCTGATGTTTTGTACAAACTGATGTACAGAGTATATTACAACTTTTGCCATTTACTTACAGTAACTCGTTGATGTAGTTCTGCTTTCGTTTCATCATCTTCCCTCAGGTCATCAGCAACAGAATTAAAATCTGATTGCCACTGAGATACAAACTCCTGCTTAAGATCTGGAAGCTTCAAATAATCCTGGAATTTTTCTCTTTAAGTTATGGTAAAAATAATGATGTTAAAAGACATATAGAATGTTACAGGGAAAATATAAAATACTAATATGAATGCAACAAGCTACTATTTTTACTCACCTAATATCTGCTAAGTAATAAATTACAGAGTGCTGTTCATCCCTTAGACATCGAAGTACAGTTTTGACGGTATTAATATATGAATTTTCTACCATTTCCCAGTAAGGTACTAAAAAATCAGATATCTCCTGTGAATTTTTAAAGATGTAAAAATTAACTGATACATTTCCTGGTAACTTATTTAGCTGTAGCATTAGCAAATATAAGAAACATTATTTCATTAAATCATACTACTGATTTCTTTCACTATGCTTTTTTTTTTTTTTTATTTGCAACTATTTACAAATGATTATAGGCACTGTACCAACATACAGCTTATTCTGTGCATTTCTTTGGAAAAAAGGTGGCGGTACTCAAAATGAGTGGGAAACCAGCAGAATACTCCAATATCTGTGGTTTGGATATACTCATAAACTAAATGAAGATCCTAAGTGAATATTTAAATATCAAAATTTGGTGACAATTTTTTGAGTTAGTGAAAATCTAAGCTGCCTGTCTAGTGTTCCAAAAGTGACATTTGACTGACTGTCACAAAATTCAAAATAAAGCCCACGGCCCTCTGGCCAGCATATGCGTGCTAGTGGCAACCACAAAGACAAAGCTAGTAAATACTACAAAATATTAGCAAAGGAATCACAGTACAAAATGAAAAGCATTATTATGCACCCTTCAAACATAAATCTGAAATACTGCATGCAGTCCCAGCTGCTCATCTCAAAAAATTCACAGGAAAACTAGAACAGACAGACAGAAGGGCAAGAATCATGACTAAACACACGAACTGCTCCATATGAGGACAGTTAAACAGGTTATGACTGGATTGGAGAATTAAAGCAACACTGAGAAAAATGAAGATGTAATAGATGCCTCTCGCATCTTAAATACCTTCAGAGAGCGATTATAGAATTCTTATTCATTATACCTTGCAACACAAGAACTAGGGTCATTGAACAACCCAAGCAAACAACAGGTTTAGAGCAAAGAGACAGAAGTAATTTTTCAGAGTAAGTTTAATTATACAGGCTATATCATGAAGACCAAAAAGTAGACTGCTTCAAACAAAGCAACGAGACACAATCCCAGAAGAAAAGTCTACTGCGAGCTATTAGACACAAAGATGCAGATATAAAGCCATCTCAGGAAATCCCTAAATTTCACATCATTGGAAGCTAGGAAGACATCCTCTGGGAAAACATGTTAGAAAACAGTATCCTCAGAGAAAGACCAGTGCACGTTCTGCCCATACCTACATTCTTTCTTCGAGATCCACAACTGGCCCTTGTCAGAGACAGGAAACTGATGTAGTTAAGTCTATGCTAGTATTTCATAATATTAAAAAATACTATTATTTTGGCATCCATGTGCTATTCTTCATCATCATTGTGAAGAATATAGAAAAAAAATATCAAAATTTTAAATTGTCTCCTTATTTTATATATTTTAGTAGCAACTGTTATTTTTATTTTTAGATACTTGTAATGCAGATACTTGTAAAGTACTAGTGCATCTTTCCTTGAAAATTATTGAAGAAAATAACAGACAATGAGACAAAATATTTAGGTAGAATATGCATAAAATACTGAGAAAAAATTATTCTTTTATATCTAACACTTTTAATCATAGATGGACAAACCTTGGGAAGTGGTTCATCTACATAAATCCATTCATCTGATCCTGGTTCAATTGGTGGTGGTGTTACAGGAATGGAAGGAGGCAGATCTTCATGTGTAACTGGTAAAAGGTTTTCTTCAGGTGATATTTCTTGAGCAGGCTCTTCTATATGTATAGAATGAGTACCTTCAAATGTATTTTAAGTATCAATAAACAGAATTTTAAACAGACATCTATACTTCTCTAACAAATTCAACTTAATGGAACAGATTCAATATTTCTTAGGTGTTCACCAAAATATACTAATTAAATCAATGATGCCATAGTTATAAACTCACTTTCCACTTAAGCTTTATTATGTGGGACTGACCCTGTTCTAAAAACATCACTGTAAGAGAAATAGGAAGATAATGAACTAGTATGTGTGCATATGAAACAAATTCTTTATCAGGTAAACCAATGCCAGTGGTGGTGATACAATTCTGAGATTGATTATAACTATCCTGATTTCAAGGACTCCCTGCTTAATTGTTCTAAACAATTAGAGCTTCCAAGCTAGACTTATGAAAGACTGAACTGAGAAAAACAAATATGGAAGAAAAAACAAACAGATAACGAGCTAAATCTGGCCCAATATGGAAAATACAGCTTATTCTTAGGAGAAGCAGAGAAGTATGAAAGATGATGGAAGGGACAAAAAGGGACAGAAAAGATCATGTGGTAGAGAAAGAACAAATGAAAGACCAACCCTGCTAACTTATAGTATAGCAAATTAATACTGGATGTAGTTCAGAGCAGCTTCAGAGCACAATTCAACCCTAGGATCTGAACTGACCTCTGTAAAGATATTAGCATCTTGTCAGTGACCACAGAAGGGTCCTAAAACAGCTTTATTTATTATTAAGATTAATTAACTGCTCAGAATCATGTGCACGAATTCTGCCCAGATTTGCTATGGCTTTGGAAATACTCAAAGAAAATTCAAATTGTTGGCATTAAACCAACAATTAAAATTCTTGTAACAATTTTGTCTTTTTGTTTGAAATAAACTTAACATTTAAATAATGGATGTGTTTTGTTTTACTTTAAGTGTGACAAATCTGCTAGTGAAAAACAGCGTATTTCTGAGTGCTTCAATGGAAAAAGTGCTACCATACTCCTGATTTAATTTTATATAAAGAGCAAAACCGTTGGCCATATAAATCATTCCAACTACTCCAGCTTCTGTTAAATATTTTGAGAATCAATTTCTTTATTTAGCTTTACCATATAAGTCCCAGAATGCTACTGATATTTGATTAATTAACATATATATTCATACCACTGTTATGCTTACATAAAACTAACACTGAAAGACAGCTTGAAATTTGTCAACACAAATACGGAACTAGACATTACTAACTGATCACAGGGATTATTTCTCCATATGGAGTAAACAGTCTTTATGGTACTTCTACAAGATAGCTGGATTCTAATCAGAAAAATCTCAACTCCATTTTGCCATTGACTCCAACAAGCCAATGAGTTCTATCAAGCACAAAAAAAACCAAAAAAACCAGTTCCAATTAGGTAGCATTCTGAAACTGCTTCATTCAGTTTTCTGTCAAATGTGATATATCCATGAATTTTTCATGAACTAGAAACCTCGTGAGGGAGTTTTACTGTTTTAACTTTTACTGTTAAGTGATTTTCTTTGTTTTTTGGGTGGCAGAAGACACATAAAGACTTTCTTGTAATAATTATGAAGAAAAAAACTGGTTATTCAGAAGTCTACTAATCTTGGTTTACTAGATACATTTTTTCCCTTGGATGCTTGATCTTTTTTTCTTCTTTTTTGTTAAATGATTCTTTCCTTCTGGGATATAAAGAGGAAAAGTGGAACAAAGATGCATCAAAACCACATTTCAAAACCACTCCAAGTTATCCATATTTTTAAGCTGCTGCGGCTGAATGAATATATGTTGATAACGGCAAATTAGTCTTTCTGACACCGTTACACTACCCTATAAGATAAAGATGCTACTTGTAATATTGAAACCAGGAAACAGGACTGAATTTAGTAATAATTTACTTCATAGAACTTAAATAAATCTAATAGACACTTTATTTTAAATATTTTAAAACTTTTTCTCAAGTAATCTTTACAATTACGTGAAAAAACACAATAGAAAAGTTCAGAGTTCTGGTGCACTCACTCACATATCCCCAAAGTCTTGCAGGGTCAGAGAAAATGTATGTTTCCATACAGTTAATATATATTAAGTATTAGTGTTAATTATAAAGAAAAAAGTCTTTTCTTACTGAACTGTAAAAAGTAAGAACAGGAAAACTTACTTCTACTCTGCTTTCTGGTAATTTCTTCCATTATTATTTCCTTCACTGTTTCACACATGAGATTTTCTTCTGTTTCTGCATTGACTTTCACTAGAATATTTTGGTGGACTGAAAACCATTTCTCTAATTCTGGCCACGTGTCTAGAAAGCTGAAAATTCTGAAAAAAAATCACATTTATGTATAAAATTAAAATCTAACTAATGGAAAAGAAAAATGTTTTCCAATTTAGTTAAAAAAAAAAAAAAGAAAAAGAAAAAAGAAAAAGCAGACCTTGTAATTTAATACTATAACAAATCCAGGCAATGTTTTTCTACAGTAACAGTCCATCACATCAACCCCTTCATTTTCAACAACGGAAAATTTTAAATGTAATAGTATCAAATATTGAGAAAAAAATCATTATTGTCTTATTTATTATTCTTGATTTTGCTTGTTATATAAAGTTAAACATCTAACAATTCAATAAAATATACAAAACTAATCACTTTACATAAATACAGAAGTGAAGATACCATATTAGACTATCTGTAAATCAAGTGCATTTCACTTCACATGATGTATGACACACCTCAGACATATGTATGCATAGATACATATATATATGTATAAGTATACATACGGTTCGTGAAATCTGAAAAATAGATTATCCTTGGAAAAGTATCTTGGAAAAGCAAAACCCATGAATTCTTATCTCCTAAGATTACTTATATTGTGCCAGAAAGTGCTCTTTAGGTGCCACATTAGAGAAACTCCTTAGAAATACTTAACATTAGGCATGTCAATACTATCATGGATAGCATATGAGATTCAAATTAATTATAGACACCTACACATCTGGTTGAAGCAAGTTTTTTGTGGTGCATATAACATACCTATGTAGCACCTGGTCCCTCGCTAAGTCAATCTTCTCTTTTAGGATTTCACCATCTGAATTTTGATTGTTATCCTGTTCAGTTTCAGATGCCTTTGATTTATCTGCAGTGTGGAAAACAGGAAATGAGAACATATATTGAAAAAGGCAAATACGCAGATTGTAATTCACCTGAAGTAAGATAAATGTTAAGAGAAAATTTCAGTTTTCCTTGATCTTACATTTCTTAATTTAAAAACCGGGTAGCAAACTTTCTAAAAGAAAGAAAAAGCCAGAGAAAATTGTAGAAATACAAAATTAAGCTGGAAAGGACCTGAAGATAGTATTCCATATTCCTTTGTTTAAATGCAACGCCAATTATAGCACTAATGTTTCCTGACAGATGCTTTGCAGTCATAGAAATCCCCAGTTGTATAGAGGGAGCATTTATGTGGGTAAACTACTTCAGCCTATTCTAACAGTTACAAGGTATTTTACGAGTCTGATCTGAATCTTCCTTGGAGTAACTACTAGTTTTCACAATGGGCAGACAGTCCACTGCACTAGAAGACAAGGTATTTTCTCTCTCTCTGAGTCTTCTTTAAATTAAAATAAACACCTTTAATTGATCAGGAATAAGTAATTGTTTCCATTTTTTTACAGATTTCTGATTTTTTATTGTTCTTTTGACTCCTTCTATCACCGCTTAACAACTTATGAAATAAATTCTGTTCGGACTTTTGAGATTATATAATGTATTATCAAATTTCAAAGTGTTTTGGCAACAGAAGGCCCTTAAATTAACACGAATTTCAAGTGAATATACATGTCTACACCACATCGTTAGCAGAAGCTCTCATGATTTTTCCTCATTCTTACTGCTACCTATAGATAAAAGCTAATGGTAAAAGGTGCTTTAAATCAAGCCATTTGCCATGTAAGTGCTGCAGTGAAAACAATGAAGAAGAATCTCCTTATAATTTGGACAATATGGGACATATTCATGAAAATAATTTATGCCTTACCAGGTAAGTAAGGGCAATTAAAAATGTGCAGTCTGGAAGTGAAACAGTCGTCAAAAAGCCTTTGATGTCTTTGCCTTTTTTGACCAAAATTAACAATTTCTGATTGTTCTCTGACTAACTGAAGACAAGACAAAGACAGTAATCAATAGTGAGTGAGTGTTGGCAGACTCAGGGAAAGAATGTTGGCACATCCCTTTGTGTATCTTTTCCTTCATGTCTTTCTAAATGTGTCTCCTGGAGAAAAATAGTATGTACACATACTCATTTGCAATGATGCATATTTCTGCATCTGTTGTAACTTGTGGGTTTTTTTCCAGTTGATGCTTTCTGTCATAATCTAACACCAGACACTTTGCTATCTCAGCTCCAGTGAGAATTCACTACAAGTATAAACAAGCATAAACAAATGCACTTGCACATTTTTGATTTGTCTTTGACTGAAACAAAGAAAAGTATTTGAAATACACTGAAGGCATTCAAGATCATAATGCACAACTAATGCCAGTGATGTTGTGAGATGTGGAGGAATTGTGCAGTCATGCTGTTTTGCTCCAATTAGTTCAATTTACAGGTATATTTGGCAAATAATGGTTAGGATTAATGTGTAACATACCTAGTCATGTACTTTTAGACAGCTAAAGTTCAAAGGGGCCTTACAAATGGAAGAGAAAGGTGTCAAGAAATCTGAGCAATTTCTAATTTCATAATTGTCAGAAAAAATACAGATACTATACAATTTAGTATTTTTAATTAAATATGCAACTTGCTATTAAGTTGCAAAGTACTCAAATTCAATCATTATGGTATTATAACAATCTTTGCATCCCCCATACATTAGAATCTGTTTGCCATTTCACTTTGCTAAAAGTAATTGGAAACTTACACTTCAAGTTGGCCACACGTTTCAGTGCCACAGTGTCTGAAATATCCAATAACACAGAAACATCAAATGCAGGTGAGGTAACAGAATGCTTGTTAGGGGCTCTGGGATCTGTAACAAGTGAGAGCTTTCCTGCATTTGCATCTTCTTCTTCTGGATCAACCCCTCTATAGGTTTTTTCAAATAGCTTTGCCTGATCAATTGTCATTGGAAACCCATCCAAAATCCACCCCTTCTCTGGTGGTGTTTGTCTAAAAGTAAATGAAGAACCAGAATTATACAGTGAATTGCTAGTATAAAGAAGAGCCTAAAGAAGAGCTTTCCCTAGCAGCCTCTCACTCTGAATTCAGTGTGTTAAATAACCTGATGTGTACAGAATATGACAGACATAATTAAAACTTAAACTGTAAAGCAATGATTTTAAATGAGAAAAACAAAATCAAGCTTAACTAGAAGTGAAAGGCAAAACCCAAACAAATTTTGCTGTCTTAATGAATAAAGTTCTCTCAAATACTCCCAGTACAGACTATGATCAGACGTGTAATTTCACTATTTTTTCTACAAACTTCTGCACTGAAGTGAAAAATAGCAAAATCTGATTTGTACCTTTGGTACTAATAGGAGTAATATAACTTAAAAGGTATTCATGTGGGAACTTATGGGATAATTGCCATCAGGGTAGTTGAGACAATTTTCTGTCAACAAGGGTAGACAATAATAAGTATCCTAACTGCTGAAGTGTGAACGTTTGGATTATGCATTTCACAAAATCTAAAAGAAAAAATAGTAGCAGGTGCAGAATAGATTCCAACTGATAAAGTAAATAAAGACATTAGTTATATTTAATGACCATGTGATAGTCGTGTGTATATTTTTACTTACCTTCAGTAGCATACCACATCATCTACATAATTTAGGGCGAGACTATACCGCTAGCACTCTACCGCTAGCATAAAATGAGCATTAACTGACTTCACTAATTAGTTCCACTTTCTAATTAGACTTCAGTGTTCAAAAAATAACTTAATGAAGAGAAATGGCTGAATCTGGACTACGAGCTGGACAATTACATTCTAAATAACTGAGGAAAAAGAGCTATACGAGTTCATACTTAATGGCTTCCAACAAGATGTCAATTAGTAATTCATCTGGAATACTTTTTCCTTTCTTCAACAATTTCTGTGATGCAGCACCAAGCTGGGCACGTACAGATAGCTGTGGAAGAGTGAAGCATAAGACCGATACACTCAAAATGCTCATGACATTCAGTGTTTAAAAGAGTGTAATTCTGCTTTATTATTTATTAATTTAAATTAAATTTTTATTTTGTTATTTATTTATATTTAACATTTATTTTTATCTATAAAGGAGAAAGATTTTCAACTGATGTAATAAAAAGCCTAATTTAATTGAAATCTCCAATTTACTTCATTAAACATATGAAAATGCCAAAAGAAATAAGGTTGAGAAACAAAGGTCAAGAATGAAAAAATTAAGTGTCCTGGTTCTAAGCTTATTCTTTTCATTACCATAAATCCACTGATGGATTCCTACAGTACCATTAACTTCATTACTTCTACAGACATTCTTCTATATGTGAGTGTTTGAAGTATTTTACAGTGAGTATTAAATTCAAAGAAATCATTGTACAAATTAGTATTTCTGAATATAAAGAAAAGAAACTTTGCCATGGGACAAATGATCTGCTTGGCAGCAGTAAGATCAGGAATACACTTTTGCTAACTTAGAGATGATATAGCAAGTATGGTATCTTAGGTAAATGTGGCATTTAACAAGAAGATACAGAACTTTTACAGTATGAACAATCCTAACCAAGAATGGAATGGATTTTCCCAATAAACTCTTTTAATGTTTAATACAGACAATGCTTGCAGTGAGGTCGACAAATTAACTCAGAACAACCAGAGAGCGTCACCATCTAAGTAATTTAACCCTTTTAACTAATGCACCTTTATAAAGTAGAAACTCAAACTGGATTACAAACCTTGGATAGGTCGTCCTGACTGTAATCTGATTTAAATTCTTGCACAGATGGATCCTTTTCCACAGAAAAATTGCCTAAAACAGGTACATCATAAAGTTTGATGATTCTGTTATATAATATTTATTACTACAGATAAAGTATAAAAGTATATGCCTCATTGTTGTTCTTTGATCAAATCAATGCAGAAGATACATACAGTTGTTAGAATTAAGGAATCACTGATTAATTCAGGTTGGAGGTAATTTCTGGAGGCCAATTAGTTCAAGTTTGACCTTCTGCTCAAAGAGGCAACAGTTAAAAGGTCAGATCAGGTTGCTCAGTTGCTTACCCAGCATGATCTTGAAAACCTCTAAGGATGGAGACTACACTACCATGCAAGGCAATTTGTACCAATGCTTGATGGTTCTCACAGGAAAAAGACTTTGTCTTATGTTTAGTCAGAAGGGAAACAAGGGGGGCTTTTATAGGTATTTCCACACCAAAGGCAGGCGAGGAAAAATGTGCACCTCCTGAAAGAGACATGTAAAAGAGTGAGATATCACAAGACCCTGAGACTAGCATGAGAGTCAGCAGCAAAAAAGATTTACCCTTGTTGGAGGAGGATCAGCTGCAGGGACATTTAAATAAATTGGAAATATACAAATCCATTGGCACCTTATGGCATATACCCACACATGCCGAGGAACTTGCATGATGTCATTGCTGATTGTGATTCTTAATAACCTTTGAAAGGTCCTGGGGACTGGGGGAGAGTCCTTGCATTAGGAGGAGAATGCAACTGCCACTTCACTCCTCAAGGAAAGCAGAAGGGGGAACTGGGGATGTACGTGCCAGTCAGTCTCATCTCGGTCCCTAGGAAAGGATGGAGCAAATAAGCATGGAAACTGTTTTCAAGAATATTAAGGATAAGAAGATGACTGGGAATTGTCAGCATGTGTTTGTGAAGGGTAAGTCATGCCCGACTACGCTGACAACCTTATGCAATGACGCTCAGTGGCTGAGAGGAGATCAGTATGCACTCTTTACATTGACTTTTGATACTCTCTTCCTTAACATCCTCATAGACAAACTGATGAGGCACAGACTGGGGAAGAAGACGCTGAGGTGGACTGAAAACTCACTGAATTGCCAGGCTCAAGGACTTGTGGTGAAGAATGTGAGGTGCAGCAGATGGTCAGGGATTAGTGGTGTAACCCAAGCGCTGATTGCAAGACCAATACTGTTTAACATCTTTGTTGACAACTTGCATGACTGAGACAGAGTGCACCCTCTGCAAGTTTGCTGACCATTCAAAACTGGAAGCACTGGCTGATAAGCCAGATGGTTATGCTGCCCTTCAGAGGGACCTTGATGGGCTGGAGAAAAGGGCTGACAGGCATCTCATGAAGCTCAGCAGAGGGAAGTGCAAAGTCCTACATGTGGTGAGGAAAGCCCCATACCTTCCGTACCAGCTAGGAGACAACTGTCTTCAAAGCAGTTGTGTTGAGAAGCCACCACTTTGGAGCAGAACAAGTTGACCAAGAGCCAGCCAGGTGCCCTTGCAGCAAAAAAGGCCAAATAGCATTCAGGACCACATTAAGAAGATATGGCACTGCTAAGACCATATTTGGAGTGCTGTACCCTGTTCAGGACTCCCCAGTGCAAGAAGCATATAGACGTATTGGAGCAGGTCCTGAAAAAAGCCCTGAAGAGCACTGCATTCTTGGAGTATCTGGCATATGAGAAGAGGCTGAGATATAGGATCCGTCAGCCTAGAGAGGAGAAGGCCTGAGGGGAATTGTATCAATGTGTAAAATAACTGTAGTGGGCAAGGGAGTAAAGAAAACAGAAATATCCTTCTTAATGATGTCAAGTAAAATGACAAAAGGCAATAGAGAAGAACTGAAACACAAGAAATTCCATTCAAAAATAAAGATATTAGCTGAAAGGGTTATGGAATATTGTAACTTGTTGCTTAGTGTGGTTATGGAATCTCCATCCTTTGAGATGTTCACATCCAACTGAACATACCCCTGAGCAACGTGCAGTAGTGACCCTGCCTTGAGGAGGAAGATTGGAGACTGGACTACATGATCTCCAGTGGCCCTTTACACACTCTATCATTCTGTGATTCTGAGTTTAGGTGGCTAAGCCCAGTGTCATTTCTTTTATTGATAAGATCTGTTGTAAAGAAAGGTAAAGTGAGGGGAGATAAGGGCTCGCTCTTCCTTCCTTTGGAAGCTTTTTTTCAGCTTTTAGGCTGAAGGTCTCATCATGAACCCTCCCTGTGGTACATTACAGCTGTGTAACAGCCATGTTTGCACCCCTTTTTCTGTCTCCTTGATTCTGACCCTGATCCACACCTGCTGAATAGAGTTCCCAGCTTGACCTCAGATTTGTTCCATTGGCAGAACTGGTGGGTTATCGCCAGACTGAGGCTGATGCTAATCAGTGTCTTTGGAGCTGACAGTGACCCTGACTTCAGCCGACAACCGCACTGTTTGTTAGTGAATGTTGGCGCTTCCTGTTTTGCCACTGCCCCTGTCAACTAGCTCACCTTCCTTCATGGAGCAGCTTGCACCTGCTACTCCCAGACATAAGGAGTGTGTGGAAACAGGAAAGTCATTATGGAAACTGCTGTGAAAACTCAGATGTCATGGATACTACCTCAAATACACAAGAGAAAGGGGAATTGCCATTTAAATCTAATGAGATAATATAAGAATTAAAATTTAATTTTATAAATGAATACATAATATTAAAATAAAATACATACACACCTTGTGTTCCATTGATGGGTGTTTCTGTTTGGAGTTCCTCTAGAACTTTCAGTGGTGATAAATTCATCTGGACCTTGTATCATTTATGTAAGGAAAAGGATTAGAAAGGAAACTACATATGACAGGAAAAACAAGCCTCTTTACTCAAGTTGACTCTTGAAATCTTGTAAGTCAAAACTTAGAATTCAGTTTGAAATTGAGTAAAAAACTGAAGTAATGTGTTTTTTTCTTTATATATTTCATTCTTATCTCCCTATGGAGCCAAAACCAAAATTTACAAAAACTCTTACCTCATTTTGTTTCCCAGAAGTCTCTGCTTTTTGTGTACTCACATAGTGTTCACTTTTCATTTCATTTCTAAGAAAAGCTTGGATGGCTTCATGAACCAGAGTATCAACAGATAGTACCTGAATATTGCAAACTAATATAAAAAAAAATAGATAACTTTACTCTTCGAGTTGAGCATAGATACAGAGAGACTATTACTGGCGATCAAATTAATGATTTTGTTTGGGCTTCTGACACGATTTATTCTACTGTCTGTTCCCTGTGCCCACTTCACATAGCTATCTTGTTAGTCTCTTCTACAATGAACACACCCAAAGAAGATTGTCAAAAGCTTTTTCAAATTCTCAATGCAGAAGTAAGACTATATTAACACTATATTCAAGTTCAGGTGTTTTTAGCCTTATTTTGGAAGGTAATGGATGAATGACTTGCAACCAACCCCTGCAAAATACAGATGCATCTGAGGTTTGAGGATGAGTAATGCAAGGATTTGCCTAAACAATTTTCACTGTAAAAATGGGATTTTAAAGCAAATGAACATTTTTTAAGAATTTTAGGGGAAAAAAAATGTCTCTACCTTTTTCAATGAACTTTACACAGGTAGTTTTTCCACTAAAAAGTTTTCCCAAAATACATCCCTTGATAGGAAATGGAGGAAATACAGGTAGTGAAGATTTGGGTTTTGGAGGATAGAAGATCTCCATCAGCCTACGAAGCACATGACCCAATATGTTATTGTTAAGAGGAGGTTTGTTTTCACTGTTTTCTTCAGTTGGGCACCATTCCCCTGTCATACTCTGTATAAACGACAAATTACAGAATAATTTGTCAATGTGCCTTGCCTTTCATCTTTCTAGATATATGTATTAATACACAAACGTAATACATATAATAATCAAATCTGAATAGAACTAAATAATAAAATATTTTTAGAATGGACCCTTCCTATAAGCTATAATTATGTCATAATGATTAATCATTTATTGATATTCACTAATACCTAGTTGAGAGAGATAAGGACTCCTACAACCATTTTCATAGATTCCTAGAACATTATTTTTTTAATACCACAAATCATTTCACCAATACCCCAGAATGAATCAGTACCAGATTTTTGGAATTGAAACCCAGTGTCCTAGTATTCAGCATTTTAAAAACTGGCAACATTATTGCCCAGTATTACACAAAAATATTTTAAAATCTTTATGTATAACACATTCAATCAAGAGAAAAAACAACCCACAAACCACCAACCCAAAACAAACAAACCACCATATAATTCAAACAATTTTAAAGGAAGGAAATACTGAGTAGAAACTTCTAGTTTATCTGTTCTGAGACCAATATAAATTTACCAGTGCTGTGACTTATCAGCATACAGGCTAATGAGGTTTTGCTAGTAAAGATGCTTTTGCTCAAAATCGCATTGGAAGAAAGCTGTAGTCAAAAGAATTGAACACAGAATTGCACTTTTGCCACTCTACTACATATTCTGCCGGCACTGGATCTTAAAACACTAGGATAGTCCTGATGTGAGATTTCAGTATGCAGGATAATAGTAATAGTGTATTAATCACTATTTGGTTGCAGGCTTCTGAACACCTGTTTGCAAGATACGTGGACTAACAATACTCTCAATTAGATTCTGGCTTGTCACCTCATTTGGGGTGCACAATAAAAGGTTGAGAGGAAAATTCAAATGTTTCAGCAAGAGAAATTTCAACTAGGAAAAAAAATGGTCACAATGAGAGTGGTTAAGCACAGGAACAGTTGTGCAGGCAGTCTGTGGAATCTCTATCCTTGGAAACACTTGAAAGCTGAACAGACACAGTTCTGAACCACTTTATCTGACTCAGACACTGGACTTGCTTTGAGTAAAAATGTTGAACTAAATGACATCCACATCCCTTTCAGTCTAAGTGATTGTATCATTCTATAAATTAAATATTTAACCACCATCAATAGAAGCAATCAGTTTCAAATTTCTGCTGAAAGATAATGTTTTGAATTCATGTTCCAGGTAGAATATGCAATCTTTTCCTGAACTTACTATCATGAATGATACATTGCCACAGCATACATCCTACTAACAGAACTTGATCAGTGTGGACTTTGAACATATATGCATTAGACAGAACAACACAATGTAATCCGTTATGACTCTAAATGAAAATATCACCTATTTTTAATCACTAAAACCAAGCAAAAAAACCCTTTTTGAGTCACACAATATCCCCTCTCTAACGTCTCTCAGAAAAAGCACTTCTTAGTATGTAACTGAAAAGACAAAAAAAAACTTAAAAACTTGCTTAAAAAACTGAAATCCTTGTCCTTTCTGAACCATCCTTCCTTAAATATATAAGCAGATATGGAAAACCTGTTTTAAATTCTATCAGACCTGCAGAAAAAGTGAATTCCAAATATAATGGGATCCCCATTCCAAGTACTCACCTTCCAGATTTTTAAACAGAGGATTGCTAGACTGTACCTGTCTCAAGCTAAAGTAGCTTACCTGTCAGAAAAAACTTTTCATGTATTCAGGTGAAAGTTATTCAACTCCTGGTAAACTCTCTTGATTGAAACCAGAAATTATTTGATATTTTGAACAGTGCCTACTGTTAGGCTTGTTTTAGGCAATTCTGTTAATTTATTACGTGATCAGTCACAATTGATGATGTGGTAGTTTCCAGATATTTTCATGCTCAATCTAATGTGGAATGTGCAATGGAATGATAGTACTGTATTTTGTTCTTTTATTTTATCAAATATATTTGACACTTTTAGCCAGTATTACTAATCTAAATATAGTAGTTTTGGGAGTTTGTGTCTGTGATTGTCTGTGATGGGCCTTTTTCCCAAGGGCTGAGAAAATCAGCATAAACTTTGCCAGAATGCCCTGTCAATACACTAGAAGCAATACTTTGAAGGCATTAGCTCTTTACTTAGGTGTTTAGAAGACATAGGTATGAATTAGTGCTGACAATTTTACACATCATACAATACCAGCTTTTGATGAACAGTAATTTAGAAAACTGTAACACCAACAACATCTGTGAAAAAATTATGTGCATCTGCAATTTAAACAGCCTGGTAGCAAAAAAAAGGCTTTAAATGTGTCATTAAATATTTGTGACCTTCAGTGCCCTTACATCCAGAGAAGACTACTGAGACTTTGTAACATAAATAACAATATGACTGAAAAACTTATTTTTTTCATTAGTGCTCCCCACTGTTTCCTGCCTGTCTGTTCTGTACGTTCTTTTTGTTGGACTTGTATATATGCCTTTTTCACCTAAAGAAAGTAATCATGAAATTAATTACATGAGTGATATGGTCTGAACAAGGACCTTACAAATAGACAAATCAGAAAAACATATGCCAAGACTGAAAGCACAGGAAATTGAGCTGCCAGTCATTCATCACATAAACTTGTAACAAGCATTTATACTCATTGCAAAAGTAAATGCACCAATCGCTTCAGGATATGGATAAAAGCACGTATGTATTGTAGTTACAAATTCCCAACAAGTCAAAGACAGGATATTTTCTATTTTTACCATACAGATTATTTCAAAAGACTAAATATGTAGTAGGATATTTTTTCCTAAGAAAAGCATCATTAATGTAATTTGGAAAAAAATGTGTACAATACAATTTAACATGGAAACGTTCGTCTGTCATTCTTCACTTGTGAAATTACATTAATGTACTGTAAAGTTGAAGAATAAGGCACCCTGAAAAGTAGTTACTTGTCTTGTAGCAGATGATTAACAAAAATGACATCCACTTCTAAAAATTTCCACAGTGTTAACAATCTTAAAGTAAACAGATCACACAAACCAAAAAATTGTTAGATAACTTTCACTCAAAATTGCTGAAATTATCTGCTTTTGTAACAGGTACAGTATTTCATTTTACTTGCTTTCGCTGGCTACTTTCTGTTGCATTTTCAAATGTGGTAGCATTAACCACACTTTCAAATTTCAATTAGCTAAAAATGAACTGCTTTGCGATTCATGCATTGGTCCTATGAATTCAAGAGAGAAATATAATTAATGTTAAATACAAGAATGAAATTTTGTTTCAAAATTGCACTAGTTCTCTGGTGCTATTAATGTAAAATACAGCAATATATTTCATATAGAACCTCTGACAATGAAAAGAAAATGCATACAAAAATCTGACACCAGACACAAGTGGAAGAACAAAATGAAACAACACAATAAAAAGTTTATGATTTTGAAAAATCAAGGTGTATTATCTTCCATTATGTCTAACCATTTTGATGTACCTTGTAGTCATCATAGTCTTTTTCATCTAATAGATTCATTTTATTCAGCTCTACAAGTTGTTCTTGGCTTGGTTCATCTGGCAAAGGTTGAATTGAAGCTTGTTCATATATTGGTTTTCCAGTAAAAAATAACTCCTTCCAATCAAGCATCAGTTTTAATGGAATTCTGCTGCAGAAGAAAAAAAGGAGAAAAAAAAAAAGAAAAGAATGAGTTCCAAAACAAAAATGAGAGGGATTAAATATTTGAGAAGAACGTACCTCAATTTACAAGACTCACAATCATGAAACAAGCATATGCTAAACTAGATACAGTTTATAATGTTTTCTATAATTATTACAGCTCTTTGTAAGCTACATATATGGCAGCTGTAGGCACTTGTAGGCTTCAGTTTTTTCACAAATGTGTCGTCACACATTATTTGGTTGGCAGAACACTGTAGCAACAGCTTTTCTATAGCTATGTTTTTCTGATCTAAAATATTATTCCTTTTTGTGGGGTAAGGCCTCCTCTCATCAAAAATCTATAGAATTCTTTCCTGAAAGCTAAAATTAATTTATAATAATATGAGTAATAAAACTATTTTTCTTTTAGAAAGGAAAAAGATTCATACGAAACAGCAAGACAAACTGCATATAGTAGCAAGCTAAATGCAAACAGGATGCTGACATATATCACATTAGAATTCTACAGCTGCTAAATAAACAAGATAAATATAGATGTAAATTTAACAAATGGTCAAAATGAAAGTTTCTACCATTTATTAAGATTACATCAATTTGGACTTTCTCTTTTTTTTAGTAATGACTGTAGATAGCTGAGTGTTATATCTTTAAATAAACTCAGCATTCACGGTTCAAAACTAATTGAATGTCTATTGTATGCATCCTGTGCAATGAAGCACACAGAAGGAGAGACAAATTACACCCATAGTGACAGTAAATACAGATGCAATCTTGATATGCATACTTTGGAAACGTGTTTAAAATATCTGCATGTATTGTGCACAACTTGGTGCAAATTTTCACAAGAAAATGTGACACTAGCTTACAATGGAACGGTCATTAAATGTGTAGATCATCAAACGTGTAGAAAAAAATCATGACCAAACTGTGTCGAGGCTGACTACTTTATCAGGTACTTACTGGGCCTCATTTTATATAATTTTCATAAAATATAATCATATATATTTAATATGGCTACAGTCTTACTATTTTAATATGCAGTTACACTAAAAGGTAATGAAGATTTTTACATACTTTCTTATAGTCTAATCACTGAATATTAATGAAAGAAAAACGGCAACAGGGCCCTGTTTTCTGGTTTGGAAACACTCCTAGACCACGGGCACCTGAAGGTTCCTAGCTTTTTAGGACCTTCTCAGACACCTTGTGCAATCTGGGCATGGCAGGAGACGAAATCACAGCATGAAGGACTTGGAAGATTTTGGACTGAACTAATACTCTTAGAATAGTCTAGGCAGGATGACAAATCTTAGGAGATTAATTCTGTTTATATGACACTGAGGAAGTGTTCAGCTAGTGAAGCAATCTAGAATGAGATGAACACCAATCAGTTTTTAACTTTTAAAGTGAGGAATTTGTTCATATAAAAGCAAACCAGTAGTTTCACAATCTGTAGAACTAGTGGATCTCGGTCACCTAAAGATTTAACTTAGATGAGTTTTGAAGAAATTATGCTAAAGCTTTAGCACTAGTTCACTCTGTATTTTGTATCAGTGAATCCTTTCATGAAAGTAATATAATCATTTTCTCACACAAAGTAATGGAGCTGTCCTGTAAGATATCTGAGAATTTACCTAAGATGTTACGATGCTTAAACCAATCTAAACAGCCTAACAGCTACCTAACAGCTACTACTTTTGCCTAACTGTTATCATACTTACTTGTTTGTCAGGAGACGGTATTCTCCTACTTTTGTTGACAAATCAATTATTTGGTTGATCACTTCCCAACATATAGAATAATGCTTTTTGTAACGTGCCTGAGCTCTTTCAACTGCAATTTTCTCATGACATTCTCTTTCTTTGACAATTTGTTCTTCATAATCAATTTTCTCTTGTTTTGCAAGAGCCTGGAATTTTTTTTAAAGAGTGAATCTGAGAGTGCAAATAAAATGAAAGGCAGAAGTGCACAGTCCTGGAAATGAATATGTACTTGCTTATTTAAGTCAAGAAATTAAAATAGCTAGATTCTTACCACAGCAGATTACACATAGACAAATCTCAAAACTCCTGTTCATTCTATAAATACCAGTTTGTTTGCTTTCTAACTGCTAAAATATAGTGAAATAAATGAGAAATACATTACTTTTTTCACAACAAATGGTTTAAGAACATACCCAGTGCTAAGGGGGCTGGGAAACATGAAATTATGCTGTTTACTCTTTCTAAGGAACAAACTATGCAGATGCATCAGTAAAGGCCTAGTTCCACTGAAACTCACAATGGAATACTCATCTAGAATATGTGACAAATAATTTAACTTTACAAGATTCTCATCTGCAAATAATTTGACATTATTGATCTTGTTCAATCTTTGAGAAAAATTTCTGGTCATGGTAGAAAGTTATCAGTAGTTCCTTTGAGGGTGTGTCCCTTTTGGCTGAAAGTCTACTTAAAGCGATGTTGTAATCGACAGCTATAGCTGCTGATTACATAAGACTCCAGGTGTGTTGGAGGACTTGGAGCTGCTAATCATTTTTGGCAGGACCAAAATAAGATTTCTACCATCACATTATGGCCTAGTATGAGCATAGCACTTGGCACTTTGCCATGGAATTATGAGTCCTTTCAATGTGTTAATCAACTCCAAGCTCCAGGATAGAAATTAGCACTCCTGAGTGAAACTCCTCCAGCATTTGTCAAAAATAGATATTAACAAATTACACATAAAGGAGACAAAAAATACAACTCTTGAAATCTTATGTCATTGTCTTTTGTCATTTTGGGTCTGCAAGCCCTTTTAAACTCCTGTACTGAGGTATTTTCCTACAATGTTAAATTGGTTTGGAAGAAAAGAGCAAAATTAGACTAAGATGCTCAGCTTTTTCCCTTATTAACTTAGGTGCAATGTTGAACATAGATAAAAGAATATACTCATCATTAAATAGCCCTGTCCCCAGAAAAGTCCTGAATTCTTATAGTTGACAATACAAGTTCCATTTTATATCAGGAAGGCACTGTAGCAGTGCTGTAGCAATTCAGGGAGCAAATAATTTTTTACCGCTTCTCTATCAAGAGCTTCCTGCAACTCTTTCAGTCGTCTCTCTTCATATTGTTTCTCCCTGAAAATTCTGTTTTGTCTTAACGTCTCTTTTTCATGTCGAACATGCATGAGTTGAACAGCAATCCTTCGCTCCTGCTGAGATTGTCTCATTAGTCTGTAAATAAGTTGCTCCTCCCGATGAGCTTCCTAAAAGTTAAAAAATAATAGTACAGTTCATAAACTGTTTCAGAGACAACCCATCAACGGCCCACATGAGAAACATGAATGGAGTCATATAACAGTATTTATCTCCCCATTTGATATATAAATCCAGAACAACATATATATCTCTTTATCAGTACTACTTTTGTTAACTATGGAAGAATTGTGGAACTATAGAAGTGAATTCTAAATATGTCTTAACTGAGATACTCAGAAAAAATATGTTTGTTTAGATTAACAAAATTTTAACTTTGAAATTTCCTATGCACAAAGAAACCATAGCATATTTCAAATAAGCACTTCTGTATGTAAAGATACACCCTTCCCTCAAATCATTAACTCATTCCTGGTCTTCGTCAGCCCCCATTCTCAGCCATACTCTGCTGGACCCTTGATCAGTCTATTCCTCTACAGGTTTGAAGTTTTTCCTTCTTTTTTGGGATCTGGGTAATTACCTTCTCCCTTCTTCTGCATTCAGGAGACTGGAAATACGAGTACACATTCAGAACAGAGGGAAACACAAGATTTCTAGGTAACAGCTTCACCATTCTTAGTGGAACATAACTAGAATTCCATATTTGGTACTGTAGGAAAATAATTTTAGACCATTGCTTGAAGCATAGTTGGTGTGCACAGACAATCTGAAGGCTGTAGACTGACAGTTTTCAAAGTACTTCTCAAAACATGATAATTATTTTCTTACTACTACACTCCTCTAGACTGTTCCTTGTATCAAAACCAATGCTTAACCTAGACTGAAGTTTTACCTCACTACTTTCACAGTCCGGGACTACTCCTGAGTTCTAAACAAAAGAATCTGCTTGCCTTTCAAGCCCCATTGCCAAATATCACTCCTACAGAATTTTAGATGCAATTCTGATTCCTTGCACATTGTTTCAGATGCAGCAACTGCTATGAAATGTATTCAGATTTAAGGACCTAAATGGGGAATCGTTCTGAAGATTTCAAATTAATTTCCCCAACAACAGAGGTACAGGTAAAGTCAGTTAGCAGCAGTAGGAAAAACAACTCAAAATAAATTATCACTTCTATTTTGTTCAATCTGGTTTATTTTCCATTAGCTGCCTATGACAGAGAGGGCAGAACACATCACATGAATTCACCTATAAATGAAAAATAAAATTTTATTATACATTATCATACCATCTATGAAAGAACTCTACAAAGAGGTCTAGGTTTGCACTACATAATGCAACCAGGATATGGTTCATAATGGACCACTCGGTGGATAAGGAACTGGCTTGATGGCCACACTCAGAGAGTTGTGGTTAATGGGTCAATGTCCACGTGGCGGCCAGTAACAAGTGGTGTCCCGCAAGGATCAGTACTGGGACCAGTACTATTTAACATCTTTGTTGGAGACATGGACAGTGGGATAGAGTGCACCCTCAGCAAGTTTGCCGATGTCACCAAGCTCGGTGGCGCGGTTGATGTGCTGGAGGGAAGGGATGCTATCCAGAGGGACAGGTTTGAGAGATGGGCTAATGCAAATTGCATGAAGTTCAACCAAGCCAAGTGCAGGGTCCTGTACCTGGGACATGGCAATCCCAGGCACAAATACAAGTTGGGCAGAGAATGGCTGGAGAGCAGCTCTGAGGAGAA
>VXBW01004503.1:81993-92564 GCA_013400375.1 Thinocorus orbignyianus
GTTGTTCACACAACTACTATATCACATTCCTCTTCTTTCCGCCCCCCCCCGCCCCCCCATTTGTTTCCCTGTTTGATTTACATACAAATGAAACAATTCTGTCCTACTGTGTACTCATAAAATTTATGGCCAAAACTCACAGCTTAGCATACATACATGTTTGGTTGACAAGCAATTATACATTAACAATTAATTTTCCCTGTCATTTTCAGCATCTCAATTTCTTGCCAATAATAATTTCTTCTTGATACCCTTTCAAAGTGACAGATAAAATCTGAACAGAGTATTTAAAAATAACAAGTACTTGGAGCAAATACTTGTTGAAATGGTGGAGATCAAAGATTTAATCAGGATGAAGTAATGTTACTGTTAAACATTTTCAACTCCTGCCTTTGAAAATCTGACTGGCATCACCCTGTGTTTCCCATAGAGAAGTGCCATATAATTTTAAAGCACTTTTTCTCCCAGGGTCCAACTTATAGTATGCTCAAGTGAACTCAAGAATTTGTATATGATTCTTTTAATAGAGGTTGATATGTATGGAAATGAAACACATGAAAGCACTCTGAAGGGATGAAATTCATTTGACTCTAAATGATTCCATGTACTTCTTTCAAGTTTTATGCGGTATAGGTAAAAATCTGACCGAGTTCATATGAAAGCTACAATTTCAGTCTGCAAATCCTTTCTAGTTCAATGTCTAACAGAAGGAGAAAGTAATTTTCAACTACTTTGTATACTGATTTAAAGACAATATCTCAGTTTGCTTCAACTTTCTCTGTTCAGCAACATCTAATTTCTGAAATCTCACAGAGTTCCAACCAGACACCTCCTCCTCTGCTAATTTAGAACCCAATTACCACTAAATAGATTCTCTGATCTGGTCAGACTACTCTTCCAGTCAAGTCCTTACTTGCCTTCTTTTCTAACTCCTGCAGTCTATAACTTCTATTGTTCCTGTATCAACACTGATTTTTCTTCCTCAGAAGTTAGGAACACTATAGTTACTTTTTCCTCGCTTTAGAGCCTCACTGGAGCCAGTCTGATTGGCAGGACATTTCAACAATTCCTCCATATCCAACTGACAAGGCTTGTACTACAACCATAGGTGGATCAGCTGTCTGACTTCCTCTACAGCACTGGCTGGCTTTACTGGCATAGAACTGCTGTATCCAACAAACGACCCAGTGACTGCTACTGGCCAAACAGCCATCAGCTCATAGCCATGGCTATAGGAACCACTAGTCCAGGCTGCTGGGGTTGTGCTGGGGCTGCAACAGCTAATAGCAGGTAAGGAACTAATCCGGGGACTATAGTGATTTCAGACAACTGGATTACAAAACTTCTTCAGGGTCTATGTATAACAACAAGAATATGACATAGAATCTCTTTGAATGAGAGCTCAGAGACAAGATACACAGACAGAGAGACTCTTGGCCTAAGGTCTTGCTGGTGTTTTTCATGGAATATAGGTGTGGTATAGATACTGAGAAGTAATTTAACTTCTTTACAAATTTAATTTTTTCTTAATTCCAAAACTGTCTTCAAACATTACATGTCAATGCTTATATATGTGTGTGTGTGCATGTGTATACATATATACACATATAAATACATATAAATTTCATACTTTTCAGAGATGCCATGTCTGAAGTGCTATTGTTATGCAACAGCAGTGAAGACATGTTCAGTTGCACTGGGTTTAACCTATATGATCTAAGCTAAGGATGCACAGTGCCATGCTTAGATAAAAGATAACTAGAAACCACAGAAACCCAATAAGTTACAAGGTGCTTTTTAATACAAGCATTACAGAAGAGAAAATTTGTGAAGTCAGTAATCTTAGGAGTTGCTTTTTGAATGAGGAGTGTCTGAGAAAGAATCGAAAAAGCATTGTGCTTTACTGATGGGATTCAAATGGAATAACCTGCAACATTCATTTTTAGACACAACACACACATCCTTCAGAGACACGTCTTCAATTCCATAACACATCAAAAATCAAAGCTCTGATCTGAAAAATAAGTGTTTTGCGTCTTCATATCACCCAGCACAATCATTTCAGAATTCACCCAAAACTTTGCATGACACATTTGGAAAAAGAGGTTTTCATCTGAGAAATGCTATGTTTGTTGTTTTTTAATAAGTATCTTCTTCAGAATAAGTATACATTTCAGTCTTCAGCTGGAATTTAATAATTTTAGTTCTGCTGCTTTCATTTGGTCCTTTATGATTTGTAAGGATGAAGTATGACATAAAGGTGGCATGGAAGAATGGACAACCCTCCATATTTTTCAAGGAAAGACCATAGTTGGCACAAAAGTTATCTCTAGAGATAAATGTATATACCCACTCCAAGCTTTACTCAACCCACCAAAACCACTCTTCTTTTATATTTGCAAACAAATGTCTAGATTACTAATTGTGCATGGGTTATTTACTTCAGCAAACATTTTCTCACCTCTTCAGCTTCATGTGCTATTAACTGTTCCATTAGCATTTTTCGTCGCCTTTTTTCTCGTTGTTCTCTGGCAAACGTATCTTCCTTTAAACGTGTTTGAATTTTGCTTATATATTCATCATCCGAATAAATATTTAACAGCTCAGTTGCTGTCTGTGCTGTAGTTTCTACAGTTGTTTCTTGCAACTTCTGTGTTTGCAATGATCCTTGTATCTCACTGATTGGAAAAATTAAAAAGAAAAAGAACACTGACTTTATAGGAATAACGGTTCTTGGAGGTGATCTTATACAGATCTCTGTATAGTCATGTGCAAGTCTGACAAACATACAACAAATAGCACTATTGCTACTTCTTGATGCTCTTGTGCCCCACAAGAACAACTAACTCCAGAGGAGGGCTCCAGCACTAACCTGAGTCAACTGTCAATTACTACATTTGTTAATACAAAGCCAAATTTTGCAAAAACAGGAAATCAGGAAGTCTCACGGAATATTAAAGAAATAGTGGTTACTCTTCAATATATCCACGCCCTTTGAGTGCAGCTTTGCAGAGTTATTAATCACAGGTCGTTTACACACAAGTATCCACAACAGTATGCATGAGTGTCACCTCTTCTGAGCATGATATATATATCACTAAAGGTGGCAGAATGACTATTACTTAAAATTTTTCACAAAAATTCAACATAAAGATAAGTCTAAGAAGAAAGGTTATTTCTCTCCATTTTCTTTGAAATGTGTTACCGTGTATGTATATCCTCAACATTCTCATCTCCCTGTAAGTCTAACTGACCTTAAAGACTCAATGACTGAAATGAACAGGGAAGAGATGTACTCTGTGTTCTTTATTGCTACATATATAGCAAAAAGGATAGAAGAAGTTTGAGCCACCCCTACTACAACCAAAGGCAAAGTAAAAACACTGGAAGGGGGCAGGAGCTGGAATATTTGCACTTTTAGTGGGCAATCGCTCAATGAACAATCACAGTTTATACTAAACAAGCCATTATATTTTCCTCAAGTAGCTGTCTACATAGATAGTACGCACCTGAGGTAGGATCCTGTGTAATCTTAACAATCTAATATCCGAATATTACCTGTCAGTGACTTCGCTGTATACTGCAGAGACATTTCCTGCCATAGACTTTTCAAAATTTTTTATCTCCTTGTATGTATCCTGAAGAAATAACACAAAATTTCATGTTTTTTTCTCTGCACAAAGCATCAGAAGGAAGGATCAACAGACCTTTTAATTTTTATCAAGAAAAAATAGCAAGATCATTTTCTTCTTCTACCTTTCACTTCCTTCCCCGCTCTCCTTTTCCTAGCTCTACCTAGGTCAAAGAGCCAGAAATTCCTAATTTTGCAGCCATTCATCCTGCAGGATATTTCTGATTTTACACAGGAACACAGCTGTTTGTATAATTCCCACCATTCAGGGATTTGAACCAGGATATACTGGGCTGTGAGCTGCTTTAGATGTATAGCTTGAATTTATCCCTGATAGTTACTCAAGCAAGTATGTTCCTATACTCTACATTTAAATACATCTGTTGCAGTTGTGCAGCTGTAAAAACTGATAATATTTGCACTCCTGATGACAATGCAATCCATGAACTGTAAGTTTACTAGATAACATGTAATTATTTCTTTGTTTGCAGTGCCATTTCTTGACTTCATCTAAGACTACTGTCAACTTTCGTTGTTACTAACGTTATTGATAGAGCAGTTTATAGTGTGTTCCAGAAGATTTCATACATTACGGTCCAAAACCTGATCATGTTCAAATAAAAAGGAAACAATGCTATATTTCACATATTCTACTCTGTAGACTAGAAGTTAAGAAGCTAAAATACTGTCAGCAATTAAATCAGTACTTACCCATGGTATTTATTCAACAAAACTTTCACATCAAACAAAATTTTTACTAAATAACAAGAGCAGAATCATAATCATATTAATATTTTGTATAATTTTCATTGGTTGAATCTAGCATATCCTTTTAACAGTTATATCAAGTACAGTATTTTAAGTGTAAATCCTCCTAGAAATTATATGTTTTGCAAGTTCATGTAATTGACACTAAAATAATATAGATGATAGTTACCTCAGCTTCTCTTTTCTTCTTTAAGATTTTTTTTGCTCCAGTAGCTCTTATGGTATGGCTTGGTTGTGGCTTTGGAATCTGTATAACAGCTGCTTGAATCTTAGCCATTATTTCATTATGTCTCCTTCTTCCTATGCGATACTGAATATTCAAGACCTTGTGTTCAGATACTTGAGTTGAAATAAAATATACCACATAGCCCTAATACACTATCTATATATCTACCAAATAGAAGTAATTAAGTCACGAGGAAAAAAAATCTTCCAGGAAGAAAGTATACGAGCATATCAGGCTCCAGGCTTGAGCAAAAGACTTCTTTTTTTTTTTTTTTTTATTTTAAGTGGATTGCTAAAATGCCATGAAAGCAGAAAATTATCTTTTGTCCACAGTTCAACCTTATTTTAAGAATATTCTTAGCCACTGTACTCATAAATCCCCATTTTTATATCAAGAAGCAGATGTAAAATGCATTTTAAATTAAAGCATCATTCTACATTTTGAATAATCTGACAGCAATATGATAATATATGTTCACATTACTTGAGGATGAAGATATATATTTTAAGTACTGTTATCAAAAATTGGTACATCTATATATGTTATGCCTGCATCAACAAATACTGCAGTATAATAAAAGCCTATCTGTAAAGAGAAACCAGTTTATGGTCAATACCTAATAGGCATTTAAGGGCTTGTAGCAAATTTTAGCTCTAATATGGTACCTGTTTCAGGTCAGAATTCAGCACAGAAACTGAAAATAGCAGCTTTCTGGCACAGAGAGACTACATTAGGTAATATTACTGCTGAACAATGAATCAGTCTCAGCTGATGAAGAACTACAAACATTTAAAATAGACTAATTAAAAATGCACTACAGATACATGCAGTTAAAGGTGGAATTGAGTGGAAAAAAGTGTTTTCACAAAAACATATAAAAAACAAATACATAATATACCAAAAAAGATATAAATCTTTTTTATTTTAAAATTTTACTTGGACATTGTTTGTATTTTCTAGCTACATGAAGGGACTTCTTTTTTTTTTCCCATTCTTGTTCATGCAGTGGCAATAGAACACCTAAATAACTACAGCAAGACTCCCCCTTTAATTAGCAACATTAAATGTATCTCAAATTAGTCAACTTCACTTTCATTGTGGTTAAACATCCCTTAGGTAAGTGGACAGTTCCTCTGTGTATATTACAGGTTGTACTTCGGGTGAGTTTTTCCATATCTTAAGAAATTAGTTGCTAGTTTTCACTTTATCAGAACAGATACACAGCTACACAATTTTCTGAGGTCATACCCACTATTAGTTCCCTTCCCCATGTCTTTTGAATAATGTCTTTTTTTCTTTCTTTTCTTTTTTTTCTTTTTTTTTTTTTTATCTTTTCTTCACAAATTAGGCAAACCTTTTACAAGGGCACCTTAAACACACAGTTGTGAAATTTATACTTTGTCTTCAAATCTATAAATATTTTGCATGCATGACAAGATGCAAATACTCTCAATTTATTAAGTGGTTTTTAAATATTAATGATTTTAAGGGTCTTATAAGACTATATTGGCTTTATACCTATATCTTTATATTGGTTTTATATTGTCATGCATACACCTTTTACTTTTTGGTAAAACATGACTGGGTAGCACAAAATTAACATGCATTCACACTGGCTTTAGCTAACTCATTATGTACATGACCTTGAGAAAACACTTCTCCAAAAGCCTAAAAAATGTATGTAGTCACCTTTTCACTGTCTTGAGTCCTTTGTTCCTCTTGGAGCTTCTGAACTTTCTGTTGTTCTGCAATATGTATATGAGCTATGTTATCTTCTTCTGACTTAGATTTTACTTCAAAACGCTCTGAAATCTGCTGTAGTTGCAAATCGGTCTCACGTGGTGTTAAAGTTTTCAAACGCTAAATATAAACATCAAGCAATGAAGAGTCAGAAACCGTAAGAAATATACTGAAATATGATAATTTTGCAACAGTAATTTCAAACCGTATTTTCCCTTGTTAATGTACAGAGAACGACATCTAAACATTGTTGAATATTTTTCAGAAAACCAGGATTAGCTCCATTGAAAAGTACATGCAGATTTGAACTTGAACAATGCCAAATTTTGTTTAGTTTGTAGAAAAGGAGGCTGAGGGGCAACCTCATTGCTCTCTACACCTTTCTGAAGAGAGGACATGGAGAGAGGTGCTGAGCTCACTTTCCTGGTACTCAGTGGCAGGACATTTGGTGATGCATCAGGAGAGCTTTAGACAGGACACTAGGAAGCATTTCTTTATCAAGAGGTGGTCCAACACTGGAACATGCATCCTACAGTGGTGGACAATGCTCCACACCTTCCAGTAGTTAAGAGTTATTTGGACATGTTTTAAGTTTGGGTCAGCTCTAAACCGATCAGGCTGTTGGACTAGATGTGGTTGTAGATCCCTTCCAGCTGGAACTATTCTATTCAAGCCGAAATACAGAAAATTCAAGTTAAACATAAGGAAAAAAAATTACTGAATGGGTGATCAGATAGGTTGTTAAGTCTCCATCGTCTGAGATGCTCAAAACCCAACTGAACACGGTCCTGAGCAACCTGCTCTAGTTCACTTCACTTAGAGCAGGGGATGGGGGGTGGGAGGGTAGATTAAGTGGCCTCCAGAGTCCCCTTCTAAGGTCATCTATTCTATGATTCAAATGCAATTCTGAAGTTACGCGTCGACAGGGACTACTCTCACTTGCTTTATCTTCTTTGAGCTATCCCTTTATAGGTAAAGGGATGTTTCAACTGCTTGGTACTATCCTTCCACTCTTTGGTAAACTTTCTTCTTGTAGACTATTTTTTAGGAAGTGTGCCAGAAAAAAATGTGAAATCTCACCCAGCTGAATTTGATTCATGCACATGCCTAATATTACTGTTGAAGTCAAGAAGAACATCTTTAACAGAATCTACTACATCAACACTGAATTTCTCTTTGATACTTCCTTTGCCTTTTGTTTTTGCCTCTTCATATTATTCAGCACATAGTTATTGCAGGCTGGAGTGTAGTATAAATTATGGGGAGACAAGCAACAGAAGGAACCAAACAACTGTGGCACAAAGCTCAACACAGTCACAAATAGGTTTCCTGGTGGGAAAATTAGCATAAGTTGATATAGTTCACTACAGTCTGCAATCTATACTCATCAAACAAGTAAAACAGCAGCTCCTGAACAACTATTAGTTTTTGTTGCTATACGTATTTTAAGTCTGGAGAAAGCTCAAAAACAGAGCAGGTAACACTGAATGAGCCAAAATACAGGAATGCAAAACACAGATAGTCAATACCCTCATGAGTCACGCATAAACTATGTAATCCCACTGCCTATGTATGAGACATAGCAAAGTATTCTTTCTTCTTGGGTTTTGAATAGGAGATCTAAAAAGTGGGGAGAGGAAGCATGTAACATGCTTGAGAGGCACATGTAAATATGCTTTTTTCCTATGTATTTTTACAAAACAGGCATAGTTACCTCTCGATACAAAGCACTTTCAATAGACTTAAGCTTTGCATTTGCTGGAGGTCTCATTGCTTCCATGGCTACTCCAGTGAGCTTTGTCTTCCTCTTTTTTTCTAAAGCAATATACAATTCATATAAAAGCTTTGTTGCAGCTCCATGCTGTCCCGTCATGATATCTTGGGCCACATTCTCATTAAACTGTACACCAAGGAGGTGAAGTGTTGGCTCCAGGCGAAAAAAGTTGTTAAGTTTTGCATTTGCAACCCTATATGATTAAAATAATATAACAATTATAACAACACTAACAAATGAGAACAAACTTATTTTCAATTCCAACTTGCTGCAATAAGCATGGTTGTGACATTTATCCCATACTAAGAAAGGAGGGTAATAAAACCATAAAGGACTTCCTTAAAGTAATGATACACATTTTGAGTTAGGTTTACATGTAACTCCATTGGTCTATTGGACCAAACTTCTGGAAAATACAAAGAATACATTGGGTTGTACGAATAGCGATACATGCACATACAAAATGTATCTGACAGTAGAAGTTAACCCCCAATTGCAGCTAATTGTATGCCATCCACAGGAACTACAGAGCCAAAATATAGGAAATCATAAAAAAAAGTCTACATAATCTATTTGACCTCACACCACTTTGTCATATTTCTTCTCCAATAAAAATAAATGGACACATGGGTTGGAGTAGTGTTGAAAACAAAGACTATGGTCTCAATGAGCAATTTACATTCAGAACCGAATATGTGATTGCAGATTAACATTTCTCTAGATATGTAGATTCTCCAGTGGAAGTACTCAAGACCAATAGATATATAGGCCAAAACCCAATAACAATAAATTATCAGTGTATCACAACTAACACATGGCATTTCATCCAACAAACCCACTTAGCTTCAATCTGAGTCAGAATGGCCTGCTGCCTTTGGCGCAGTGGATAAAGCACACAATGAGACAGAGGAGAAACTGCTCAAGCAGTCTTGCCAAGGGCAGAGAGACCAACCCCTCACAACAAAACCTGTGTTAAGATCAGCACTGAGGAAACAATGGTGAGCTACGGTGATTCCATTTGCATCCATTTGCAGGCTGACCCCTGTTTTGAGGGAAGTTTGCTGCTCCCTGGAGCTCAGACTAGGGACATTACCACAAGACTGAAGAGACTACTACCAGACTATTACCCATTCCTGCTCTTTCATGTGATACAAATGCTGTTGCAACAAAAAGTCAATCAGAAGAGATTTCAGAGTCCTGAGAAGAATGTTAAAAAATTCAGGAACACAAGTAGTGTTTTCCTCAATGTAAGCAGTGATGTAGATTTTTTCATGGGTTGTGTGCCCCAGTCAGCAGTAGGTTCATGTTCTCTCCAGCCTTCCTTTTGCTGACAAGATACTTGTGAAAGCCTTTCTGGTTACCCTCTGTTCCCCTCACCAGTTTTGACTCCTAATGGACATTGGTCTTCCTAGACCTGTCCCTGAATACTCAGACAACATCTTTGTGTCTCTCCTGCATCACCTGACCCTGCTTTCATGTCTTGTTTTCCTTCCTCTATGTTTGAGTTTTGTCAGTTATATCTTATTCTCCCGTTCATGCCTCTTGCTGCCTCTGTTCAGTTTTATTTACAATGAGATGGACTAGTCTCAGAGGAGATAATCCTTGGAAGAAAAAAATAATTAAAAAAAAGATAAGCAATCAGTTGTCTTGGGCACTTCTTTTCTCCAGGACCATTTCACATAGGATTATTCCAAGCAGATCCCTGAACAAGCCAAAGTTTGCTCCCCTGAAGTCTAGGGTTGTGATGCTGCTATTTAGCTTGTTCATTCCTCTCAAGATGATCAGCTCCACCATCTCAGGGTCACAGCAGTAAATGCTGTGCCCAGTATCGCTTGTTTGTCCACACTAGATTTAGTACAACAGCTTCCCTCTTCAGATCCTCAATCACATTTCTCAGGAAGTTATCATCAATGCTCTCCTGTAACCTATTGGATTGCTTGTGCCTGGTGGTGTTTCTCTTCAAGTGGATATCAACTTCGTTAAAATTTCCAATTCAGACCAATGTCTGTGAAAATGAGAATTCTTCCAGAAAACCTTATGTACCTCTTCCTGCTCAACTGATCCATGGCAAACAGTCACATCATCAGTCAGTTAGGTCTTTTCTCTAATCCTAATCCATGAGATTTTAATTGGTCATCACCCATCCCAAGGCAGAGCTCCATACATTCTTTTTGCCTTCTTGTATAAAGGGCAGTACTTCCTTCTCATCTTCCCAGCTTGTCCATCCTAAAGCACCTATATCCAGCCATGGCAGCACTCCAGTTGTGTGAGCTATCCCACTGCCTCTCTGTGATTCCAATGATACTGTACTCCTGGAACTGCACACAGGCTTCTAATTGTTCCTGTTTGTTCCCCATGTTGCATGCATTAGTATCCAGGCACTTCAGAGAGGCAGCCAGTTGCGTTGATGTACTAGTAAAAGTGTGAACGTT
>VXBW01004503.1:123756-151951 GCA_013400375.1 Thinocorus orbignyianus
GTGATAGGACTCAAAATGATCTGTTCATAACATTCCCCAGCACCGAGGTCAGACTGACAGGCCTGTATTTCCCTGGATCCCTTCCAGCCCTTCCTGTGGATGGATGTCACATTTGATAGTTTCCAGTCAGCTCGGACCTCTCTGGTTATCCAGGACTGCTGATAAGTGATGGAAAATGACTTGATAAGCACTTCCACTAGCTCCCTCAGTGCCCTTGAGTGAACCCCAGCTGCCTTCATAGACGTGTGTCAAGGTCATGTAGCAGGTCACTCACCATTTCCCCTTGGAATATGGGGACCTTATTCTCCTACCTGTTCCTGTCATCCAGCTCAGGGGGTTGGGTACTCGGGGAACAAGTGATCCTACTAACAAAGACTGAGGCAAAGAAGGCATTAAGTGCCCCAGCCTTTTCCTCATCCTTGGTCACTATGTTTCTGTCCACATCCAGTAGAGGATGGAGACTATCCTCCTTTTTTTGCTAATGTATTTATAGCAACACTTTTTATTGTTTGTTAATGACAGAAGCCAGATTAAGTTATAGCTGGGCTGCTTTGGCCCTTCTAATTTTCTCCTTCCATAGCCTCACATCATCTTTGTAGTCCTCCCGAGTTGCCTGTGCTTTCTTCCAAAGACCCTAAACTCTCCTTTTTTAACCTGAGTTGCAACCATAGCTTTGTTTTCAGCCAGGCTGGTCTTCACTGATTGCTCATTTTTTGGCACATGGGGATAGCCTGCTCCTGCATCTTTAAGACTTCCTTCTTGAAAAACCTCCAACCTTCCTGGACTCCTTTGCTCTACAGGACTGCTTCCCAAGGGCCTCTGACAAACAGTCTCCTGAATAGACCTAAGTTTGCCCTCCAGACGTCCAGGGTAGCAGTTCTGCTGACCCCTTCCTTGCTTCTCTGAGAACTGAAAATCTGGCATTTCATGATCACTATGCCCAAGACCGCCTCCAGCTGTTACATCCCCCACAAGTCCTTCTCTGTTGAGAAGGTTAAGCTGCTTGCCTTCTCTGGTTGGCTTGCTCGCCACCTGTCAGGAAGTTATCCTCAGCACAATCCAGGAACTTCCTAGACTTCCCTCTCAACTATGTTGTATTTCCAGCAGATACCTGGTAAGCTGAAGTTCCCCATGAGAACAAGGCCTAATGATCATGAGACTTCTCCCATCTGCCTCTCCATCCTAGCTGGGTGGTTTATAGCAGATTCCCACCATGATATCTGCCTTGTTGGCCTTACTTGTGATTCTCACCTATACACACTCAATCCTATTGTCACCATTTTAAAGTTCTGGACATATAGAAAACTCCTTAACATATGGGGCCAATTATTATTCAATAGGAAAACAATTATATAAGTGGACTTATGTATTCTTGGTGATGTATATTCTCAGTTGATTAAATCCTTCCTGTTTTTACCACAATGTATATGGCAGTGCCTTATTCAGGCTCAGACATGAGGTCAAGCTATTATCTGCTTCTTTACTTATTTCGGTCTTGCTTCATCAAAACTAAAATCAGACACCTCTCCATGAACATCTAGTATAAAGTTCCAGTTCAACAGGGGACAAAACAAAACTGTTCCGGTTTCTCTGGACTTATCTCCCTCTCCTGTTTCTTCCTTGATCTTGATAATCCATCTGTCATGCAGTACTGGAGCCTGAGTGCCACCTTCAGCTCTTTCTTTTTCCACCATCATTAGTATCAAATTTGCTGAGTGCAGGTTGATTTAAAATGCATGCGGGCACATCGTGCTTTTCTGTCAAATTAGCACACAATAAAAGGCTTTTAACAGCTTTTTCTTTTATATTAGTATGGAATGATGTGGAATGATAGTTGATGTGTTGTCAGATGTAAAGTCTGCCAACACAAAGTTACTGTCATCATTGTTTGAATAAATTTAAACCAATAAAGTCATTTTATATAGGATCTATTCTATATGTTACAGTACTGCATAAATTTGATGTAGTACAAGTAATTATCTGGCTGGCTATACTATATATTATTTTTTTTCCCTTGAAATTACTGGACTGTTTCTGAAATAGCAATTTGAAATAGCACTTTGCTTCTGAAATAGCACTTTGTTTATTCAGTTACTCTTGTTTCACCATTTATCTTAATTATTGTAAAATCCTTTCTCTTAAGTTTGAAAAAGGTAGCCTTGCTCTTTGTGCATTTACCTAAAACATTGCTGCAGGATGTAGTTTGTCATCACCTCCCTTCAAACCTGTTCCTAAACCTTTCACATTCAAACCGCAGTGCTCCCTCTCTGCTTGCCTCCCTCCGTATCTTTCTATGCCAGCCATTATAGCCAACTTGATAAATTTTCAAATTATATTTTTCTTTCTTTCTTTCATGTTGTCTTTCCCACTGGATAAGGATTTGTGTAAACATTCAGTAATCCCTTTGTATTCCATGGCTTCTTACTACCATTTTTGCTCTGCTAGTTGCACAAGGTTCATTATGGTTAGATCAAAGTTTTGCTGAGATTATAGACTACAATACTGATTGCTGTATTCATTGCTTCATTTCTCCCCACCTGTCTGTATCCATTTCTACTCTGTCGTCATAGTTTTGCTCTTGATTTCTGTGAAACTGGAATTTTAATCCAAATGTCTAAATCTAACCAGTAGGAATATATCATGTACCCAGAGAAGATCCAAAATGTATTAAGTGAAACTAGTAGAACATTGTAAATTACAGCCTGCAGCATCTTGGGTTTATCAGTTAGTGTTATATCACTGTGGATTGTCAGACATTACCCATTATCTTTCTACCTTTCCACGTTATTCCTGATGTGATACAATTCATTTATTATTCCCAGCTGTATATTTTCAGGCAAAACAAATAGCTTTATAGGTTAGCTGTCACACAATCTCCAGTACTTTTTGCTGACCCTCAGTTCATACTTATCCTGAAATATTTTTAGGACAAATATCAGCAGCTCAGTAGCTCTACTGATTTACAGTAGCAGTGATACTTCTTCTCCTCAGAAAATTAAATATTCATGTGAAATCTTCATATTTCAAGCTAATTTCAAATTCTCAGTTTATTTTATTAGGTATGATTCAGTCATGATTTACAGCACTATTTTGGCATATGGCAAATATTGGAGGATTTCTGGGTTTAAATTTTTGGTTCGTTTCTTAATTTTAGATTCCATTAGACTCATTTTCTTCCGGGGTTTCTAAATGAAACTAAGCACCACAGTTCACTATTATTGTTATTTCCAGTGCTTGAAAGAGCCTGGATTTCATATTAGTTATAAATTCAGCAGAAGTTGGTTTGTCCTGCCATTCACAGTGATAAGATACCGCTTCATTGACAGTCAAATGCAGGATCATGACAACCTTCCAAGACCTGAAGTCAGAAGGTTTCTGCCACATGAGGTCTCATCTCCTTGGTTGTGTGAATGTTAGTAAGTTACACCGTGCCAAAGAGTTTTACCCCTTACTGGAAGTCAGATACCGATACTGTTTTGTTATTTCTATAAGGGAATAGAGTGTTTCCTAGGACATTGCTAAACATTTCCAAAGCTTGGATGTTTGTACAGGCTGTGGGTCATTCCCACTTGGCAGTTTACGTGCAATCTGTTTTGGAAGATAATAGAGTTTAATTACTTTGTTCTATTCTAAGGCAGTTAGTGCCAGAGAGTGGCACTGGGCACAGGTATGTTATGAGTACATCTGTAACCTCCGAGTACCAAATTTCATGTCTTGCTAAGCTCAAACTCAGTGAAAAACAGACTTTTGGTGTTCTTGTACTTCACAGAAGCAAAGTGCATATAATTAGCTGATTGCTGGAACCTTTCATGTATAGTTCTTGGGTGAGTCTGTTCTGTTTCTATGAAACTCAACATTATGTGCATCTTTAAAAGTGCTGGTGTATCAGATTACTGTATATTCATTTATTCTGAACAGTTCTTTTCCCCAGTTACGAGTTATGGATTATAATGCTGTCATCAGTGGTGCCCCCTAGGGATCAATACTCGGTCCAGTGTTGTTTAACATATTCATCAATGACCTCGATGAGGGGACAGAGTGTATCCTCAGCAAGTTCGCTGATGATACCAAACTGGGAGGGCTGGCCGATGCTCTGGAGGGTTGTGCTGCCATCCAGTGTGACCTGGACAGGCTGCAGAGCTGGGCAGAGAAGAACCTAATGAGATTCAACACGAGGAAGTGTAGGGTCCTGCATCTGGGGAGGAAGAATTCCAGGCACCAATGCAGGTTAGGGATGAACCTGCTGGCAAGCACTTTCGAGAAGAAGAATCTGGGGTAGTAAATAATGGTAAACTGGTAGATAGTAAACTATCCATGAGCCAGCAATGTGCTCCTGTTGCCAAGAGGGCCAGTGCAATTCTGGGCTGCATAGGGAAGCGCATGGCCAGTAGGTGAAGGGAGGTCACTCTCCCCCTGTACTCAGCACTGGTGAGGCCACAACTGGAATACTGCATCCAGTTCTGGGCTCCCCAGTTCAAGAGAGACAGGGAACTGTTAGAGGGAGTCCGGCGTAGGGCAACAAACATGATTAAGGGACTGGAGCATCTCCCTGATGAGGAAAGGCTGAGAGAGCTGGGGCTCTTTAGCCTGGAGAAGAGAAGGCTGAGGAGAGGCCTTATTAATACTTACAAGTATCTGAAAGCTGGGTTGAACTAGGATGGAGCTGGACTCCTTTCAGTGGTTCCCAGTGACAGGACAAGGGGCAGTGGGCACAAGCTGGAACATAGGAAGTTTCATTCAAATATGAGGAAAAACTTCTTTATGGTGGGGATGACAGAGCCCTGGAATGGGCTGCCCAGGGAGGCTGCGGAGTCCCCTTCTCTGGAGATCTTCAAGACTCACCTGGATACCATCCAGAGTAATGTGCTCTAGGCAATCCTGCTTTAGGAGAGAAGTTGGACTAGCTGATCTTTAGAGGTCCCTCCCAGCTCGTGACAATTCTGTGATTCCATGAGGAAGATTTTCACCAATTTTGTTTTTAGCCTAAAATGACTTATCGAAAATAGCATTGAATAATAGATTTTCAGCTGGGCCATACCTTAAACCTGGACATCACATGTGGCTCTGGATGCTGTGGCAACTGCAGCTGTGTTGTCAAGGAAACAGCCTTGTGCTCAGTAGGCAAAACCAATGAGGATTAAGCAAGGCTATATTATAGCTAAGCCTCAGTGACCTTATCAGGGAGCAACAAGATCTGTCTGTTCTTCACTGTGCAGGTGTCCCTCAGGAGTGAGGGGGATATGCACAGGCAAAACCAGGCATGCAATACACCTGATTTAAATGTGAGACCTGGATTATTCAAACAAGTGAATGCATTTCCCAGTTAGATGGATTGAAAGACTCTATTTGTGTAAGTAAAATGTTTATATAAAATTGAATAATAGAGAAGAAAGTTATATGACATGTTTTTCTGTAAGCTATGAAATGAGGAAGAGATAATTGAAGTATGATGACCTCTGAAGTCTTTCTGAATTTTGTCGTAGCTTTATAATCAAGCTAAAATTCACACATAAGTGTGCCATAAGAAAAATGTGTTAATTTCCCAGTAATAAGAAACAAAGTTTATAGAACACTGAGATGCAGAACAGTTGTCAACAGTTTCAAGCGTAGTGTTATTCTCTAGTAAAATAATTAATGTCACTGAAGTAAACTCACAGTCCAACATACATGTTATTTCATCCTAGGTTTTTTGTGTCTAAAGAGATCAAAATCTGAATGGAACTGATATAAATAAGTGCAAGAGAAAAATGCCTAGTAGTTTTTTGCTGGATAGGGAAGGAAGCTGAAAAAGTTGTTAAATTGCTATCAGAAGTTAATTGCTTTCTGCTTAAACTTTAAAATATAATTCCTTTTTGTTTCTAAAGCAAAATAGGATGTTACACTTTAGTTGAAGCTTCGTAATATATAAGGATGAGTGAATGAGCAACTAAATTTAACATGCTGTGGCAGAATCCCGGAGTTTGCTGTGCTTTTTTTTTTTTTCACATCGTCATGTAGCATCAAAAGTGATTAAATGCCTTTCTTAATTAACCCTCTGCTTTAGTTGTTAATATGGATTTATTTGTATTAGGCACTGTATTTTTTTTCTTGTTTCAATGTCTCTTTGGTGTTACATGCCCATTTAAAAAAAAAGTGAATGTTAGTTTATTTGAAGATACTGCCAGATGAACCTTTTTCAGTAATAATACTGTCCAGTGTCTTGTACACAGAAGGGAAGAACTGAAGCAAACTGTGAAACGAGACACATCTGATTATGGTACTGATTTTGCTTCTAACATTATCTTGTGATTTATTTTCTTTATTGGTGGGTTTTTTTTTCCTACAGAGGTTAATGTAGACTAGCCAAAGCAAATGGACTTTAATTATTTTTAATAAATTTAATAATTAAATTAAGTCAGATTTTAATTATTCTTTTCTTGTATCTCACTCCTTTTTGTCAGTGCTTCAACATTTCTTTCTTTTTTGTACCTGATTATTTAAAATATCTGATTTTTTTCCAGAATTGTCATTTTTACCATTTCAAATATGTTACAGAAAAATTCTCTGTATAAGATATTTCCAAGTAAAGAGAGAACATCAGACATTTTTGGAGCACACTTAAGGCTATTATAGAAAACTTGAAATTAACCTGATTTCATTGCTTCATTTCTGAGAGTTGCCACTCCTCTGATAAGACTTTCTATCGGAACATCAGGGGAAGAAGAAAATGAAGCAAAGAGGGCAGAGAAGACTTAGCCATTTCTGTGAGCTGAATATGATGTCAGTTTTCTTAACTGCACAGAATGTGCAATACAAAAGTCAGAGGTGAGAGCATGTTTAATGCTTAAGTATTTAAGAGCCTAACAACATCGATATCATTAGAATACATGGTAGCAGTTAGCCTTAAAAACTGTGAGGTAAGTCCTTAGAGAGAAGTGCACTATGATCCAAATATGCTTAGGTTGATATAATATTAATATTAAAAATAAAAGGATTAGGAAGTATGTTGTGCTTCCCCAGAAGTTTCTCATTCCCATGCCTTCTCTCTTTATTAATTTTTTACTTTAAGTTTTCAGGTGGTTTTGTATTACTGTCATATTTAGTCCCTTAGTATCACATGTGATTTCATCTTCTGGTACTTCTGTTTATTCCTTATGTGTTTAATAGTTATTTTGAAATTCAGGTGCAGAGCTGGATAGTTTTCTTAATTTATTGTCTGCCTCACAGACTTTTTCCGCTCCTTACATATTTCCTAGTTTTGTACAAATAAATCTGCCTTTATTATCTCTTGGTCTACCTTCTGTCTGTAGCTTTATGGTGAATTTTCTTTGCTTTTCAATCACCAAAATCTATGGTTTTAAATAATCTGGATTCTATAAGGAGTTTGATATGAATTAAATTTAATTATAATCTAGAGCTCACTAATATGAATTACCTTGATGAGTTATCACTAATTTAGTGATAGGCAGCAACAAGTAGAATTTAATTTTTTTTCTTTAAACCAAATAACTAACTGCTTTAAGAGTGTGCCAGTAAATTACTGCAAGTTATCTACTAGCCTGCCACTTCCTGGGATAATCTGCAATCCCGATCAATAAGCAGAGCAGCAGTCTCTCCAGCTGGGTTATTTGTGGACAAATAGGCAGATCAGCCTTTCCCAGCTTATGGAGAGACTTAGACGCATCCAAGACAAGTCATGCCTCCTGTGCATGTGCTGTGCAACTGATCTGTGTGTGCATAACAAGTCTAAGATATTTCTGATGCTGCAGATTTACAGCAGGCCATCTGTGCACATCCCAAAACCATGTGCCCAGGTGTTCCTGCTGGTGTAGTAGGTACCTTTTCTTCCATATGAAATGCTGGCAAATTATTTTCTCATTCTGTTTTAAATTGTCAGTGTAACTTTGGTCCATGTATTCTAAGTGCCTTGTACCAAAGAGATCTAATTTGTTTGATCAAGTTCAGACATGAATTCAGGAGTAGTCATTGGAAACATGTCACTGTGAAATTGCATTAATTCTGTAATACCAGTCTGGAGGAAATCAGAATTAAACCTACAGTAGTGACATCTACTTCTTCATCTTTCGTCTTATGTAGCTATTTACAGTGCTGTAAAATGGAAGAACAGTTTTATGAAGCCAAAATATTCACATTTGGCATATACTTAACACTGAAATTAAAACCCCAGAAAAAAAAGGAGCTTGTAGAAGACCTCCAGTGTTTAGGCTACTATTACCAAAGGGCTGAACAGAGAACTGTAGCTTTAACTAAAAATACAGCCGTGTAATATGTGCAAGTAAAATACTTTTATTCATATGTTTTCTCAAATCTTTTACTTGTGAATTGTAGATTATGGTGCACTAATTCCATTGTTATTAAGAGGTTATGTGTTTATAGGGATAAACTGTATTGTATTATTTTTGCCCCATATTATAGTATCTTGAATATTTTGAATTTGGTTCATAAAACATATATACAAATGTGGACCTCAAATGCTTTTTTCACCCCAACTTATTAGACTTCTAATCTGATTTATACATTTAAAAGTAAGTTTCTCATGGGTGTAACAATAGCCATAAATCACTTTCTGAACAGGTTTTGATGAGTGAAACATTAAAACTGGAGTGCACTTTTTCAGGTTATAAAATCTGGATTTCTTGGTGAGTATATTAATCAATGGATGTGTTGTTTCTTTGAATAAATAACATACAGCAATGTGCTGTCATCCATCAGTTTTAAGTCAAAGACTGTCTGCCATAGTAACTACCTTTATACAAGACAACTAAAGACATTGGTGGTATTTATATTTGAATCACTGCAATAATAAGTAGCAATAGATAATCCTAACAGAAATCAATGGTATTACTCTACAAACTACCCAAAAAGTATCTCATGCTTTTGCAAATTGCTGGCCCTGTTCTCCTGAAACTAATTGACAGTTGTTATATAAAAAATCATGCAAAATGGTTACATCAACATTTTTGTATTGCTTGGCACTCCTGATTGCACTTTTTTGTGGGTTGTTTCTTTTTNTTTTTTTTTTTTTTTTTTTTCTCCTGTAGTATTTATATCATATGGCCTTTTTATACAAAAATAATTAAACAGAAAAACATCCAGCTCTAGGCTTGAAGATCTATGGATATTTTTAAAAATCTATTACTGTTTGTTTTTTGCATAAGTGCATATGGTTTACACACTGATCTTCAGACTATGACCCAGTTTAAACTTAGATGGAGAACCAAACCAAAAATTTAATTGTAAGACTGTTACCAACTATGTTCATATCCACATCCTTCCTAAATTCAAATTGCTTGGCAGCGGCAGTAGTTAATCATATTTAAGATGATTTTACTGGAGCTTAATGTGATCCCACAAGCACCCTACAAGCTGGACCGTGCCTGAGGATGCTCTGCTACAGCTCACTGCCTCTTCCAGGAGACGGCAAATGGCTTTCAAGGAATGAGCAGTAGCTGAGTGCATTCCCTTGTGCCTGTTCACATCTTAGCTCAGAGAGCAAGGAGGCTGCTGTGTAGGTATACAACTGTAAAACTGTCTCTCTATGCTGGAAGAAAGGGAGGAGTGACTTTCACATGTTTTGTTCCAGAACCAAGATAGATTGGCTTAGTAACTCTGGAAGCTATGTAATGCTTGTAATACTTACTACTTCATCATTTCATTGTCAAACATCTTAAGAGGGTCTTTAGGGAAGCCTTAATGCCTGCTGAGGTTTTTGATCTCTTGATAAGTGTACACTTTTCCAGATTATTTATTGAAACAATACACAACATGCACATTTTCCATTACTACTTTCATTTAAAAGGCCTGTATTTCAGTTTAATGTTTCAGAAGTGACAGGACCAAATCCAGAAAATTGCCAGTAGAAGAGGTGAGAAAATGGGTTCAACTGATTTGCTAACATTCTTGGTGCCTCCATTTCTAATCTGCAGTCTTGATAAAACCTGAGTAAATATTGGTGATACTTCCACTGAGAGATATAACATTCCTTTGGAAATAATAATATTCATCTTGTTAACAGACCTTCAGGCTGGCTCTTAAAAACACCCAGGGGATCATTTTGATTACCATTTCTGTTTTTTTAAGGGTATTAACAGGCCCACATCCAAGAAGATGATTATTTCAGCGCTTGTTGCTTAGGATTTATACTGAGGCACATGGTTGCTAACACAAAACTGTTGTGCTTCCTTAGGAGGTATTTAAGTCCTTTCATACACAAGAACATAGAAATTGCTGTACTGGATCAAAGCTGTTGTTCACTTTTCTGATATTCAGCTTATAATTGGAGTTGATAGCCCGTTCTTCAGAGAAAAAGGCAAGAACCTGTTGCATTTACAGAATAATCAGCTTAATAAAGAAGACTTAATGTTAGGTTTTTCCAGTCCCTGCTTGTGAGGCTTGATTTATATGCAAAGACTCTGCTGTGTTGAGTTGGATGGAGAAAATCAAGGAAAGGTAAAAGTTACTTTGTGCTGCTGGGTAAAGGAGCAGTAAGGAAGTAAGGAAGAGTGATAGAAGGAAGAGGAATGACAGAGACCCAGAGGTTGACAGTGGCATAAGTAGCTGACAGTGTCTTCTGAATAGTCAGTACTTGACGGGTGCTGGCTGAACAAGAATGGAGAAATCAGGTAAAGTTCAGGATACAGTTTCAGGGAGAGGATATGATTGTGTCTGTCATAAGTGTGGTAAGAACCTTGAGTATATTTTATGGAGAAGGAAGAGGCTTTGGGGATGTTGATTGATGCTAATTACATTTCCTTACACAGCTTATTAGTGATGAGACCTATGTGTTACCCAAAGAGTTCATTGTTCAGCCACTGCTGGTAAACAAGAAAAGAACAACTTTTCCATTGAGATAAGGGGATTTTTAAGCATTTTTTTTATCAATTTTTAATTTACTGTTTTTCAGTTTCAGAGTAATAGTAGCACAGTTTATTTTCATTGTATTATTTGTTATTTTATATTCCCACATAATCATCTCCTTTCTAAATCACAGAGTCTGAAAATTTTTTTCACTTTTATGTGGTAGTTTTTTCTGTACATCTTGTTTAATTTTTAATGTATTTTGAATTCCTTTCTGAATTTCCTTCTGCTATTTTTGTTCTTCTTGATTTCTTCTTTTTTGATATATGATTTGTAGAACTCAATTCAGTATTAGTGGTATAGATATGTCTTTATTTGTGTGGTCCACTGATAGTATTCTCTTTCATTCTAACTCTTATGCCTTGTTAACATTTGGAGCAACTTTGGATATTGAGAAGAAGGATTTCTTTATTAGCAGTTTTCTTTCTTAGCAAGTACATCCGGTTGCATCTCCAGTATATGTATAAGTGGTCTATTATTTTTACTTTCAGTGTCCACTGGGTTTTTAGTTAGCAGCCAGGATGTGGCTGGCCATCTGGGCTGCGAACACACATTGCTGGCTCATGTCCAGTTTTTCATCCACCATTATCTCCAAGTCCTTGGCAGTGCTGCTCTCAATATAATACGGGCATGCCCAAGCCTGTATTGATCCTGAAGGTTACTCCAGCCCAGGTGCAGGACCCCTTGAACCTCATAAGGTTTCCATGGGCCTACTTCTTGAACTTGTCCAGGTCCCTCTGGATGACACCCTGTCCCTCAGCTGTGTCAATCACACCACTCAGCTTGGAGTCACCTGCAAACTTGCTGAGGGTGCACTTGATCCTATTGTCTGTGTCATTGATGAAGATACTGAACAGTACTGGTCCAAATACAGACCCATAAGGGACCCCACTCATCACCATTCTCCATCTGGACATTGAACCATTGACTGTCTGGATGTGACAGTCCAACCAGTTCCTCATTCACTGAATTGTCCATCCATCAAATCCATATCTCTCTAATTTAGAGAGAGGGATATTGTGGAGGATTGTGTCAAAGGCCTTACAGAAGTTCAGACAGACAACATCCACAGCTCTTCCCTTGTCCACTGATGTAGTCACTCCATTGTAGAAAGCCACTGGATTTGTCAGACAGAAGTTGCCTTGGTGAAGCTGTCTTGGATCACCTCCCTGTCCTCTATGTACCTTAGCATATGTTCTAGGAGGATCTGTTCCATGACTTTCCCAGTCACAGTGAGGAGACTGGCAGGCTGGTAGTTCCCAAGGTCCTCCTTTCTACCCTTTTTAAAAATGGGTGCAATGTTTTCCTTTTTTCAGTAACTGGAGACTTCACCTGACTGCCACGACTTTTCAAATGTCATGGAGAGTGGTTTGGCACTGTATCAGCAGCTGTATCAGCCTATTCCCTCCAGACTCTGATACACATATTGTCTGGTCTCATAGACTTCTGTATGCTCAGGTTCATTACATTCACGCAGAAAGTTTCCTTTTATGTAACCCTTTGGGTTCAATACAGCTTTCTGGAAATTGCTTTGCTTTGTTTTCTTAATGGAGTGGAAAGATAAGAGCAGTGAGAGAAGGATTTTTTGTGGTGGTTTGTGGTCTCTTTCATAACAAAAGAAAATATCAATACAAGACAGTACATCTTGACAGAGATAGAAAAATTAAGTTACATGAATTTTTGTTATAAATAGATGTCAAATTACAACGCAATAGCATTTGCTTGTGTCAAAACCAGAATTTATATAATTAAAAACATATTCAAAAATCTATGTGTCATTACCATAACGAGAAAGTTGTCATTTCTGTTGTAAAGCACTTCAGGAAACAAAATTAAGAGAGTCTGCCAGTGCATTCAATTAATCCATCTTTCGCTTAAAATTGTACCCTATGTTTAGTAAGGAAATTATGATTTAAGTTTCTACCTACAGATTTCATAATAGAATGTTAAAATTGATGTCCTTGTCTCAAGGAGAATAACTCTAAAAATTTCTCTAAAACAAGAGTATTGTTACAGTTACTCCTGGGAATTAAAATCGTAAATGTTTTTCTTCCCTCTAGCCCACTCATCTGTTTCTTTTCACAGGTCCCTGATTGACAAGGGAAGTTAACCTGCAAGCTGTTAGAGTTTCTTCCCACACATCAGTGAGATGATGATAGGAATATTAAAAGAATTAATAGGTTAACTAATATTTAATTTATAGAAGGTATCATATATGCTATTTTACAGTATACAGTATAATTAATAATATACTTTTTTTTCTGTTAGTAAAATATCTTAAATACTATGATTAGAATTTTAAAAAAATTGCATTGTTTTTACAGATTACAAAAGCAGATGTTAGAGTATTATATGCCTGGTAGGATTTGTTTAATTTGGGTGTGATTAGTAAATATTAATAAACATGAACTTTCAGACTGATTCTGCCCACCACGGCCACTGAGCTGCTCCCTCTAAACCCAAGTTTGTTCTGTCTCATATTTTCCCATCCTTCAATTCATAAAGAGCTGGGTTGCTGTTTTACTCCCAGGTACAGGCATTCCATAGGCCAGGTAATGAACTTGATTAGAGAAGCAAAATAGAACAGAATGTAGAAGTTGCCAAAAATTATTAATAAAAATCAACAGCAAGAAGAAGATTGCTTTCAAATTGTGTGTGTAGGGTAGGCATTCTGTAGATATACTTACAATATGTTTGTCTTAAGAGACCTTAATATCTATCCTAGGCTCCCAGTGAGTATATGAGCAATAGAATGTGATGCAAGAGGGAGATGGAAGGATAGCCGATTTATTTTATCCGGTAATTATTGCATAACAGTGATTTCTTTAATTTTCATTGGAACTTCCTTTTGTGCATGTTACCTTACTACTTGTATTTATTTCCTGCTACAATTTATACTTTTTTCATCCATCATCAATTTTTCAGTAAGATAGAAAGAAAATGAAACCCCAGGTTTCATTCAGACTTAAGTCTAAGTCCTAAATTCATCAAGATGAACCATTATTTTTATGGTAGTCAGGGGAGCAGAGGGAAAAAAAGCTGGGTATCGCATACTTGGACATGGGTGAAATATTCAAGTCCCCTGAGGTATGTCCCTACAGGGTATTTGCAGTTATCTGTGATGATGAGGCTTAGTTAACTATCCTGTTCCTGTATTATTTTTTCCTGATCTGTTGCCGTTTGTCTCTCAATTCCATCCCACTTGCACTGGGGCTGCAATTATGCCAGCCAAGTGTGGGTACACAGAACAGCCTGCATAGACTCCTTGTTCATAGTGAGTGAAGAAATCGGCACAGAAATTTGCCTTCTCCTTTATCTAAAACAAGCAAGATGAGGCATATTCTATAGGAGCCTGTTTCTCTCTGTTGACCGTGCAGGGACCCCTATACAGTCCAGCTGCAAGTTCAGCTATAGGCATCTGATTAAGAGAAATGAATCCTGATTTGCTATTCCAAAAGTATTATATCTTAGGGAACATAGAGTTTACGCAAAGTTCAGCTCTGTCAAACTCATTCAAGAGGGAACATTACTTCTTTATTCCTATATGGGCAAGTTAGAATGACCTTTCGTTGGACAGAGTTCACTGTGTTTTGCTGTCCTCTAGTTGCCTATAGTACTTTCAGGATTCCTTCTTCCAACTACAAGTTCTCTAAATCTTCAGATTCACTTTTTTTTCACATTTATTGAGCAGAAGATATTTTGCCTTCACTTCTCTTTCCACACAGAAGATATTAATCGATCCTGAAACTTTGATACAGGCTATGAGTTAATGAATGAACAGTGTATTTTCTCTTTAAAATTAGAAAATTATAGAATGATTTAGGTTGGAAAGGGTCTTATACATCATCTTATTCTGGCCAGGAACACTAGACTAGGTTGCTCAAAGCCCCATCCAACCTGGCCTTGAACAGCTCCAGAGAGAAGGCATCCACAACTTCTCTGGGCAGCTTGTGCCAGTGTCTCTCCATCCTCAAAGTTAAGAATTTCTTCCTCATATCTAACCAAGTCTCCCCTCTGTCAGTTTAAAACTGCTACCCCTCATCCAGTCACTGCACTCCCTGATATGTACAACGTGGTTGCATGGAATAGATGTAGATACATTAACACCTCTCCAGGGCAGAATGGGAAATCTTCTACCTCGTTTCTCTTTCCCCAGTTCTGGCCATAAATGTCTGTTGCTTACCTGGCACATGAGCATAACCAGTTCACTAAAATGTCAGTAAACTAGTTGGAAAACAAGCAAACAAAGCCCCCAAAAGCCCAGAAGAAGTTTAACTCATTGGATCTTTAATCTTGAAATTATAGGGATGCTGTACCATGGTGACACAGGGTGAGGAAACTACATTAGTGGGGGTGGTATGGAAGGAATCGAATCAAAAGCAACAGGAACGAGGGAAAAGTGAGGAACCAAGATCTCCCCCTTTCAGCACTAGCAAACTATTTGTTTGTTAGACTCATAAAGCATTCCGTCATCTCCAAATTTAACACGCTGCTCTTCAGTAAATAGAATAATGTAACTTCATTTAGGTATAATTTGCAGTTCCTTATTCTGCTGTCAGGATGCATACCTGTGTCCTAGCCCACCTGAGTTCTTATTTCAGGCATGACTTATGAGATTCTGCATTCATTCCAAATGACTACATTTACATTCCCTGCTCTTAGGTAATTTGAAATAATTCTAATTATATTTTAAGATTAAAGGACTCTGACAAGATATACCGGGAATAGTAATAGTTATTTTAATGTTGATCTTTATTAGTGGAACGAATTTAATTCAGTAGTTTTCAAATACCTCAACATAGTGAAGAATTAAGTATAATTAAGAATTATGTTGTGCATTTGCTTTTGTTTACCTCTTAGTAAATTTTGCTGTAAACTGGCTAAAGAATGCTATGATAGATGAATGAGTACATGTGGAAGTAAACATAGAATCTAATTATCTCTAGTAAATTTGAAAACAGTTTCAGGAAGATGTTACTTTTTCCTATTGAATAAAGCATAATATATGGTGAAATTATTTTACATCTAGAATTCTTAGGTCAAAGGTAATATTGCTGTGCCTTAAGCTGCTGCAGTTACAAGGACTTCTTAATCTCTTCTTGGGATATTTCTAAAAATGTTTATTGAAGTATTACAGAATTGCAAAGATTACAGAAACACAAGAGAACCACGCTTAGTCATCTGTATAGGCTAATAGTATTTGTTGAGCATGTTATTTTAATTTATTCTCAGGTATTTCTTTCCAAATTATTTGGTCCCTCCAAGAAAGAGCAGAGGTAGGTCTTTCCTGAATTATGCCAGCTTGTTATTTATCTTATGGATAAGTAGGAGATTTCAGACTCCAAGCTGATGACTAAAGTTACAAAAACTGTAAGAGATAACTGAAAATTGATGGAAATTTTTTTCCTGTAATTATGATGACTTATAATGCATTTTGTTTCTGAAAGGATATGATTGTACAACTGTTTCCATTGCTTTTTTGGAGGATTTTTATGTTTGCATATTAAACCCTGTAAATGTCAACAAAGAAGTAAGTATTTCTAATCACAACCAGGGTAAAATAAAAACAGTTCTTTCCCACACACAGTTCAGTTGACATGGAAAATTCCTTCCTCAATGAAATCTTTAATTGTGAAGATATTATTTTGTATACTAGTCCAGCTCTTTCTTCTCTGCCATGACCTTAGTGGTTTATAATTCAGAAATGTTTGTTTCCATTGTAAAGAAATACTTTTCTTCTACATGCAGTGGAGAGTACAGGATTTGCATTTGGTGCTAGGTCTGTGCATAAGGTTTTGGTTGAGCAAGGTTTTACAGAGCATCTCATTTGCTTAAAATTGTACATGCATAGCTTCTAATTCTGATTTCACTACTGTGATAGGAAAGTAAAGAATACTGTGAAGTTAGGTATCAGTCACTACATGTAATAATATATTCCTACAAAACTATCTTCAAGTGTCAAAGAAGACAGGTATGTCTTCTATTTCTGGTATTATCTCTGGGCCTTATTGGTGCAACATTGTGCACCAATTATGCAAAAACAATGGGGTTTTTACAGTTACAAATGCTTAGACTAGCTGAGGCTTTAGTCTGGGGGAAAAAAAAAATAGTGTTACTCATTTTGCTATAACTTTTTACCCTGTAATTTCTGGATTCGGTAGTAGTCTTCTTCCGTGACTCAAACAGGAAATTTGGCAACAACAATACTGGCAAGTTAGGGCTAGTTCCAATTGATTCCACTTCTTATCTACCCAGAAATTGCATGCATGTAACTTAATTAATGGGAAACATATTTGGTATATCTTGTTGTGAGAGAAACATTATGAATCAGTTAACCAAGACAAAAAAAAATAGAGGGGAGGAGGGAAGAATAGTCCTTTTGTAGGAGTGAAAAGAAACTCCAAGGTGAACATGTCTGTTCTTTCTGCTTCATTTAAACTCTTTGATTGTTGTTTGTTTTTTTTTTTTTTTTTTCCCCTGACAATAAATACATTTTGGGTTTGGAATTAAACAAGATATAGAAATGAAGCATTTAAAGAGATACATGGATACAGGGTTAATTTCTTTGCATAACCAGAAATTTATGCCAGAGTATTAAAGAGATGGTTGAAATCTGCTGTGACAAGATATATGCCTGCTAAGAATCCTTTCTGCTCCCCTGTCTTTGCCGTGCAGAGACTGTTGTTATGAATGCAGAGCAGAGATTTTCCACTCTGTTTCTCTCATTGTGCATTGCAGGGCTATTGTACATCCAACAGCTAAAATAAGGACTGCTAGAAGCAGGTATTGGTAGAAGCATCACATCCTCACAGCCTTTTCTGTCCCTGGGATTTTTCCATCCCAAGGCCTGCATTTTTTTTCTCTCCCCATAGTTTTGATGGTCTCGTACTTTAGGCTCACAGTCTGACTGGTTATTGGGACACACCAGTATTCCTATTATCTGAACCAGTCATTTGAGCCTGCCTGCTCAAAAGATGAAAAGAACTCAACAAAAGTTCCTGGTTTGACACAGGTTTTAGAAAACCTGGCCAAGCTGCACCTTACCTGTCTGTTATAGGAATGCTGAATCAGAAAAATATGATGACTTAAAATGAAAATTATATACAGTAGCCCAGAGGCCTCCGCCACAAGCTTTTCCCTGCAAACATGCATTCTCTGCAACACTGGCCTTACAGAAGACACTCTCCGATCTTCATCTGGTTTCTGGCATGACAAAAAAATGAAAGTGCTGGAAGAGCTTACCCATTAGACCTGCTGACTCTCTCATGCATAGCAGCTGTGCTGCATGGCAATTCCTGTGGTTAGGATCCATTTGCAGTGCCTGCAAGGAGTGAGATTGCCCAGTGTACTCACATAACAGAAGTTGTAAGGGAGGGTGAATCACAGCAGGAGAGGAAAAGAAGTTAGCTTGGAAAGTCTTCAGGCACAGTCTGGCACACAGAAGGTGTACATAGTCTTGCAGACAAAGTTGTGCTCAGAAACCTAAGTTCATCGTATGGAAAGATAAGTAGATAGGAAGGGACTTTTAGTTTAAGCCAAACTCAAAAGTTCAACATTTAATTTTAGTTTAATAATTTCATGATTGATTGGAATTAAAATCCAGGTTCCTGTGTATATTGATGAGAAGATGTATCATGATCCTCTTGAGCTATTATCAAAAACTGCTAATGGCTTATTAATGTCTGAGAAAGTTACTATCATTCAACCTATCTTCTGTTAAGTATCAAGATAATAACTCAATTTCCTTTCCAAAAAAGCGTTTAATCAAGTTCAATTGAAAACTGTTATGTACAGAAAGTTCTAAAGTAAGAATTCATGTTTCTGGGTCATTTCTTTGTAGGAAAAGTGAGTTATTTTTGAAGGACATAGGATATTAACTATATATAATTGCTACATAAACTCCATTAAATAGGGGGTTTGAGATTAGTAAGAACTGGAAGGTCAGTCTTTCAATCAAAAAAGTTTGCTTTGGTTCACTCAGACTTTGAACCCACCCCTGGATGTCACATCAATTGTCCAGTGGTCCCCCTGGTGACTGGGTAGTTGAGCAGCCAGTCACCTGAAGATTGTCCATAGCATAGTGAACAGAGTTTACTGCCTGCATATATAACTATGCAAAATTCACCAGTGATGTGTAATCCCTGTTAACAACATCTTACATCTGTTCTCTAAATGTTGTGGGAATCTGGAGAACTTGGAATTGATGTAACTTGGAAGTGCTCAGCTTTTCTTTGTTCTTAGTGTTCAGAACAGGTTGGTTGTACTGGTTACTTTCTGTGATTTCCCAGTTCCTTGTTTGTTGTGTTTTCATTTAATTCAGCAGTAGTTTTACTTCTGTGAGCTATTATGCTATTTTCTTCTACCTCCTTCAATCTTGTTTAAGAAGACTAAATCACTGTTGCAGCTACTCATTGCCTNAGTGACAACTGTTCGATAAGATAGAAACTGTCACCTAACTTCCTCCAGATTCCATGCTCATATACAACTCATTCATTGGTTGTTTTTTTTCTTTTTAAATAGATAGTGCTGTACATTTAATGTGTATGATTTTTCTTATTTTGGCTATATTAACTTATCTTATGAACAACTGAACATCCAAACAACAGTATAAAAATAGACTAAAAATTAAAAAAGAACAATGAATAGCCCAAAACAAAACTTCCATTTTTATATATTATTTGCCACTTGGGTTGAACGTGTCTCAGGATCTTGGGTCTATAATCTTCCTACATACTTTTCTATTTCAACAAGCTAAAACAGTTAAGATTTCAAATATACAGTCCGGATTAAACTCTGCATTAGTAATTTTAAAGGCATTTTTCTATTTCTGTCTTTTCCAGCTGAAGTAAATTACTTTAATAAAACTGTAAATCGTTCGCAGGCAGCTATTTATATTCCCTTTGAACTGGGAGAGGGGGAGAAGATCCATGCAAAGATGGCTTTATCGAAATTTTTGACCCCATCGAGACAGACTTTAACCTTTTAAGTAATCTTATTGACGCCAAAGCTCCCTGGTGTTTATCTTAATTACTTAATACGTGTTAAATCACACATTGTCTCACATACATCACCTAATACGTGGGGTTGGGATGCTTTAAAAATCACCAGCTCTCCTCATGTCAAAAGACAAGCAAAATTTCTTTCCATTCTTTGACTTTCATTGCTTTGTCTCATGTGATATAATTTCTAAGTGTCATTTGATTCTGCATGAGATTAAGCCACAAGAAGACTTCTGAATTGCTCAATAAATCATAAAGAGCCAAAGCAAAATCCAATCCCAAGTCTTTCCTCCTTTACAAAATATCATAAAATTCAGCTCTTAGGTAAACAATGATGTAGGTAAAGAAGTCCAGATACCAGTTGTATCAACACTGCAGCTGTTAATAGGCTGACCAACACCTTTGCTTATATTATACATTCAGAATTTACCACAGCCATTCCTGTTGTTTTATTTCATACCTTAACAGGGTGCATACTTAGTAAGTAGGATATTCAGGAAAGTGTATTTTTCTTAGAGAAATTAATCAGATTTTCTTCAAATAAATGAACATTGTTTCCTAGAACATTGTTATGGTACTTGGAATGACTTTAAAGGAAGCTGAGGATGGCTCAGCTCCTTTTAATATTTTGCCCACTTTATTGTGGAAAAGTCAATGTTTATAATCTGTAAATCTGTGTTACATGACTAAAATTAGATGGGATTAATCAGAGTCTTGTGTTTTTTCATCCACTGAACAGTGTGCTATGTTTGTCAGACACAAAGAGTTTTCAGGTGGTGATAAGGATGTAGTGGTAAAAGATTAGGCAGGCAATGATCCTCAAATTGTAAATGAGATCAGAAGTACTGTGATGCAAAGTTTTTCTTATGATGATAGGCATGAATGGGCATGTTTGCATGCAAACTGTATTCACTGTGTGCATCTTGAGCAGCGCATAGCTCATTCTGTAATCAGATTATTAGTTCAATCGTATTAGAGTACTTTATACTCTGAGGGTATTCCCTTAATCCCGTGCCTTTAGCATGCAGAAAATATGGCAAACAGCAGTAATGATAATTAGGCTCAAGGAATAGTCCCTTCATCTCCACCCGCACCCCTGCAGCTTTGAAATTGAAGAGTTTACAGGAGGAAAAAAACAAAACCAAACACTAACGCTCCCAAAATTCACATTTCTCTTTGGTGCCCTCTTAACTGTTTAGCTCCATTGTATCAAATAACCATTTGGACAGCTAGGAAGATTACATTGCTAAAATATGTAAACCAACAGGCAGCACAGCATCATGTTTTACAGATTATCATGCTAACATATGTATGTCAGCATGTACAGCTTTGATGTTGTATAAAACAGACACTTACAGTTTACTAGTTATAAAATATACTTAAGAAAGTAAACTACTTGATTGTTCATAGAATCATGCAGTCATAGACTACGTATATACAGACAGACAGTGGAGGTCCATGTCAAAGGCCTTACAGAAGTACAGATATAGACAACATCCACAGCTTTTACCTTGTCCACTGACATAGTCACTCCATCATAGAAGGCCACTGAAGCAGTCAGGCAAGGTTTGCCCTTGGTGAACTGTGATTGCTTCTTTCTTGTAAATACTTTAAGTACAACATCAGTAGGCTTGCTACACATGTTAAAAAGTTCCAGCATTCCTGTCTGCCAGGCAGTCATTATGGCTGTATCTTTTTTAGTAAATTAAATGTACCTAGTTAACTTGGAGACCAACTGACTTGAAATACTCCATGTCCATACTTCTAAATTATATTGCCCTCCAAAGCATTGTAGTTGCATGCAGACCACCTACTGAGATTAGTCCCTTGTGCAAGCTCCAGATTTGTATCCAGATCTGCAGCTGTTTGGGAGAGTAACAGACAACTTGGGCCAAATCTGTGACAGGGACCATTTCTATAATTTCACATTATAGGCAGTTTAGGTTTACAAGCATGAATATAACTACATGTTACTACATGTAGTAGTTTCAGATAATAAAATTCTAGTGACTTTGTTGGTATCTGAGTAGAGTAATGTGTAATGTGGTTTTAAATCATGCTAATGTGCAGTTTTTGAATGCTGTTGCTATCTCAATCAAATCTACAATGACTTCGGGTTCTGAGGGGAAAATATATTAATATATTCCACTTGTTACCTACAACATGAATGAGACTACTTTCACTGGCAAAACTAAAAAAATAAATAAATGTAGCACCTAATTCTTTTTTGTATGTTCTTGTACTTTTAAATCATAGAATGGTTAGAGTTGGAAGGGACCTTAAAGATCATCCAGTTCCAACCCCCCTGCCATGGGCAGGGACACCTCCCACCAGACCAGGTTGCTCAAAGCCTGGCCTTGAACACCTCCAGGGATGGGGCAGCCAGAACTTCTCTGGGCAACCTGTTCCAGTGCCTCACCACCCTCACAGCAAAGAATTTCTTCCTAATATCCAATCTAAATCTCCCCTCTTCCAATTTAAAACCATGACCCCTTGTCCTGTTGCTACACTCCCTGACAGAGTCCTTCTCCATCTCTGCTATAGCTCCCTTCAGATACTGGAAGGCTGCTATAAGGTCTCCCCGTAGCAATAATAAGTATGAATTATTTTCCTATCCATGATGTTTTCTAACATATCAGGAAATCTATTGTGAAATGTTTTGTTTTCATCACCATCTCAGTAGTTGAGCACTGTATCACAATGTGTGCTGGACCTTGACTAAGAAACTAAGTTGACTGAGTTTTGGCAGTACTTATTTTAGAAGATTTGTATATTAACGAAGTGAATATTAAGCAATGTTATAACTAATACCAGTCAGCATTTAGTGAAGGATAGATACGTATCATCATGAATATTCTTGTAAAATAATTCAATTATAGGCAAGTCATTTTGGCAGATCTGTAATGTAAAATAACTGCACCTTTAAAAATAGTAGTTTTTCCAGTTTAGGAACTGCTGGATTCAGCATCAACAATCACTTTAAAAACATGGAAGTGTAATTTACTGACATAGTTTATGAATTTTTAAGGCATGCAGAGACAGAAATCTCTGAGCTGAAGAATTAATGCTGCAAACATGCAACACAGGGTTAACTGAGAGTTTAACCGAGATATGTGGATTAGAGTCCTTTCATTTTCATATTTTTGCTATTCTATCTGTTTCTTGCTCATGGTTTTGAGACTATTTTTCAGTTTAGGGAAATTCTCCTCCAACATAATACATTATTATACATATATAATGTGCTTTTATGTTTCTTTTTTACTAAAAATATTTTAAAATCATCTGGACTTTGCAGCATTATGCAGTTAGGCTTGCTCTTTTACCACAATAGAGACTTCTTGAGTTGTCTTTGATACTTACCTTCTTTGTTCTTTCACAAATTTCTCTTAGCACCTTCTCTTAGACAATTTCTCTTTAGTACCTACACCATTACATTTTAATTTTAATTTCTTTTTCTTTCATCCACAACTGCAACCTCTTTCTCACAGCTTTCCATCACAGTGAGCTTCAGGGCTTGATAATGTTCTATCACAAGTTGCTGCAAGCTTTCAGTAAGTTAGATTTTGAATGAACAGAATTCATTTGTTCTTGCGTACTGAGGCTGCCTTCCTTAGTGTCTCTTCAGAGAGTGTGTTTATATTTGTTGGTTTGTTCCAAACTAATGTGTTCCTGTTTCACTGTTGTTCACATGTAAAATCCATTTCCTAAGAATGTTCCTTCAGCTTAGACTTAGATCATTTTCTCCAAATGAACATAGCCAATGATTGCATTGTTTCTAGTGTCCAAGCAAACACATCCTCTACTTTACCACTCTTTGTCCTTCACTGGGCAAAGCTGCACTGTTTTTCAGTAATACATATTGGTTATCCTACTGACTCTCTGCTATATGAGTTAATAACAGGATGATTTTACTTTCTGTACCAACTATAAGAACAGATACAGGAGAGGCTCAGTGATGTTTGCCTGGACACTTGGTCTGGAGACCGCATTACAGTAGCAGAAAAATGTACTGAAATTTCTGGACACTTTTTAACAAGGACAAAAATGTGGACAATTATCATGGTGAGGTCCTAGTAAACACAATTAACCTAGAAAGATTGAGAAAACAAAACAAAGCCTTTACTGAGCGACCAGTGGAATCATCTACCATTGCTAGTGATAGTGAAGGATTTTAATCTTTTGATAAAAGGAATACCATAAAATAAAACCATCAGATTCCAAATTAGCAGACTTCAACTACTACGTAGGTAGGTCTAGGAGGCAAGTCTAAGAAAAGACTAAAGGAAAGGAGGTAAATACAGGATACTGTTATAGTGACTACACGTTCCTCCAATGCAGAGGATAGACAGTGTAGAAAGCAACAGCGCATATAAATTGTAAGTTCTTGTTTGACCTCAGATATAAGAAGTAAGTACAAAGAAAGCAGAAGGTAGGTTAAATGGCAACAGATAAGTAAAAGAGAGTCCTATAAAAAGTGGGAAAACTCAGACAAATTGAGAACATTAAGCAAGCAAAATAAAAGAATCCGCTGATTACACAGAAGTTAGTGGCTGTGCCTATACTGGTACATAGAATGAGCCAGCGACAACTCTGTAAGCCCAAGAACATGTCCATATAGCTAAACTCTCTTTTTTCCAAAACAGAATGTGACGTTCATGGTATGAGATAACGCTGTTAGCCAGCCTGGGTCAAGTGCCTGGGTCTCACTCCTCCTTGACCCTGCAGCCGGCTAACTTGAAAACACTGGGATCTTGAAACCCACATACCATAGCTGGCTATGAAGGAAATATTTTCAAAAATTCAGGCACTAGCCTCTTCTAAAAAATGCAGCTTTCCCAAGCAGTAGAAGAAATCTTACTGAAAAGCAAAATTTCTAAAAGATAAATTAATCTTGTTTTGCTCAAGCCAGGGCAAACCCCTGGAAAAGCACTGATTTCAACAGGCTAAAAATGGACCATGAGAGTGCTAACTGTTAAATAATAGGGACAGATGCATACTAGTGCTTCAGTTTGTGTCATGACTTTTATTGTTTGCTATAGCAAATACGGTGAGTCATTTTCACATTTTACTGTAGGATGTATTAATTTTCCGTAGGGAAATCCTTATTTGCCTTGCTTGTACTTTCCCTCAAGGGAACATTTTAATACAGCACATTTATCTTCCTGGGTCTAGTCCCTGTTTAAAGCCTTTGAACAGAAATGAATATTCCTTGATTTATTAACAGTGTAGTGCCTTGGTGTTCTTATAGATCAAGATTACCAGTTTTCCCAAGCACAAGGCATGAAATGAGATGTGGCAAAGGAGGGAAAATGTGGAATATCTCTCTGGTATAGTAAGAGAAGTGAAGTTTTTAATTAGCTTTCATTAAAGAAATCAGTCTCAACGAGTTGCTGAAGGCTGTTAATACTAAAAGGGAGAGGTAATGGTGTCTGTTCAGTTCTGAGGGAGAGAAATAGAAAAATATAATCAAACTACTTACCTATAAACACCATGAGGGGAAATAGGAGATGAGTAACTTAACAGCTTTGTTGTGAACAAATGGTGTTAAACCAGTTTGATTTCCTTCTCTGAGAGGACAGCAGGCCTTACAGATAGAGAAATAATAAATATCTTTATTCTAATAAAGCTTTTAATGGTATATCACATGCTGTTCTCATAAGCTAGCAGAGAAACATGGTCAAGATTAATTTATATCAGAGTGAAAATAAAACTAGTCGGAAAATCAGAGGTATTATCAGTGGCTTAGCATCAAAAGTCTTTACCAAGTAGAGTTCTATATGCATCTGTCCCATACTCACTACTATTCAGGATTTTTATTAGCATCCTTAAACAACAACTTAACGAGTAAACAAATGAAAGAAAATTCATGGAGCTGCAATGGTAGATAATCCAAAATAGCTTTAGAAATTGAAATCATGTTATGAAAAATAAGAGAAAACATAACAAGAAAGGATGGAAACTTATGAACTTAGATAGGAAAAAATAGCCACACCTTAATACAATGGGGAACAACTAAAACTTTTGTGTTTTGACATATGTTTCAGTTATTCTCTGCAGATAACATAATTTATCTGAGTTAGACATATGGCTACTTCCTGGTTTACTAGGAGAAACCATCATTTGTGAGGACAAGCATTATGCTGGTTATAAAGAAGAGTACAGTTTGAAAGGTGTATTTTTTCCTATCTACTGTTCAGCAATGGTAATGACTAAATTGAAGTACTCCATTAATTTTTGGAGTATTTGGCTTCAAGGGGGTAGAATAATTTCAGAGAATGTAAGAGAAAGCAGCAAGCTTTGTCAGCAAACCAGAGAAATCTATGACATGGGAAAAACTTGAAATCCTTGATCTTGAGAAGATAAGCTAGGTCTCTTCCAACTAACCATTCTATGATTCTGCGATGAGAGTACAGGGATATAATAACGATTTTCAAATACTTAAAAGCTGATACAAAAAGGACCAAGTTAATCTGTTCTCTGTGGTGCACAGAGCAAATAATGGTTCTAAATCACAGAACAGGTGATTTAGGTGAAAGAATTGGAAGGCTTTCATGTAAGTGTTTAGGAGAATATCTGGAGAAGGCAGATCTTTTTTTTAAAGATTTGTAGATTTCTTGGCAGACTGGGGAAATCCATCAGTGAATCATTAGAAGTGCATTAGAAAAATGTCTTTCAGGAATGAGAAAATTCTGTGGCATTGGAGATAGAGCAGGCACCTTCTTAGGGCTGTTTCTGATCCTATTTTGCAGTGATTCCTAGGGTGAGGTTCCAAATTCAACAGCAGCACTGGAATAAGACCTTTTCCCAGCATTTGAAGGTATATAATGCTTTAATTTCCCTAACCAAATTGCACTTTCTTTAGTCATCCTTCATCAATTATTTCTGATTTTCCCTGCTAGTTGGAAGTCATGGAGCATTGCCTCTCTTTTGTTTTGACACAACTGACTGTGGGGAAAGACTGTTAACTGAACCAAGCAACTAGCAAACTCTTATTTTGTGGAAGATCTGATCAAATTTGTAAGATTTTTTCAGGTGGTCCAGTTCCTAGGTGCAGTTTACAATAGATCCTGCAAAATAAATAAGCTGATGTAAGTGGAAAGATGTGAGGAAAGGCAGTGAGCATCATCAACATGAAAATGGACAATGCACATGGATCTGTGGGGTCTGGATCATATCCCCATCCTCCCAAGCCATTTAAAAAAACCTTTCTATAAGTTTCCATATACTTATTATCAAGCATCAGTCCTTGCTTTTCTGAGAAGGTATAGGTCAAGTTTTTATCCTAAGGATATTGTAAACGAAGTATCTTTGAGCCATACAATAACAATGATAATGAAATTCCACTTGTGGGCAACTCTGGGAAATTAGCTGGTAGTATTTTTTTAATAGACTAGGGTAGAGTAGAGTAGACTAGAATATTTTAGTTGTAAGGGACCTACAATGATAATCTAATCCNAGGCATTTTTTCCTGTTAAATTTCATTCCATTGATGGCTATCCAATGTCTCTAAAAAGATATTGACTGTCTTTATAAAGAAATGCATTTCTGCTTCCTAATTACTTCAGCAGCACTTCATCTGTCCTTCCTCTAGATGAAAGTAATTTTTTATATTTAAAAAAAAAAAAAAAAGAATATATGNATGTTATTAAGGCAATTGTCCAACTGCCTCTGAAACACTAATGGACTTGGGACATCGACCACCTCTCTAGGAAGCCTGTTCCAGTGTGTGACCACCCTCCCCATAAAGAGGGGGGTATAAACCTCCCCGATGCAGCTTTGAATCATTCCCATGTGTCCTGTCACCAGGTATCAGGGAGAAGAGCTCAGCACCTCCCTCTCCACATCCCCTCCTGAGGGGACGATGAGGTCACCCCTTAGCCTCCTTTTCTACAAACCAGACAAGCCCAAAGTCCATAGCTGCTCCTCAGAGGACATTCCTTATAGCCCTCTCACCAGCTTTGCTGCCCTCCTCTGGTCACATTCAAGTCCGTTCACATCCTTCTTAAACGGTGGAGCCAGAACTGCACAGAATGTTCAAGGTGAGGCCACACCAACACTGAACACAGTGGAACAGTCCCCTCTTTCGACCGGCTGGTTGTGCTGTGCTTGATCCAGCCTAGGGATGAGGTTTGGACTGTTCGCTGCCAGGGCTCACGACTGATTCACACATACCTGCTGCCCACCAGCACCCACAAATCCCTTTCTGCAGGGCTGCTCTCCAGCTACTCCTCTTCCAGTCTGTGCTTGTGCCAGCATTACTCTGTCCTAGGTGCAGAATCAGGCATTTTTTCCTGTTAAATTTCATTCCATTGATGGCTATCCAATGTCTCTAAAAAGAT
>VXBW01004503.1:151992-164629 GCA_013400375.1 Thinocorus orbignyianus
CATTTCTGCTTCCTAATTACTTCAGCAGCACTTCATCTGTCCTTCCTCTAGATGAAAGTAATTTTTTATATTTAAAAAAAAAAAAAAGAATATATTTATATACACATCTTAAGTGTTAGAATATCGTTACAAGTAATCTTCACTTGATTAAAATGCCACCCAAGAAACAATCATCTGTCTAAGATTAACTACACATCTGCTAGCAGTTAACTGATGCATATGAGAGATGAGGGAAAGAAAAATTACTTATACTCACTGAGTCTAAAGCTTGTTTTATATAACGGAAATATAATCTTAATGCAGTTATTTGAGATATATCACTCCAAACAGTATTGAATTGATCTTTTCTACCATTTCAAAGCTACAGCCTGTAAAGACAATGCAGATACCTAACACAGATCAAGTGTGGTCAACCATACTGAAGTCTTGGTTGGCACGAAACTAGCCTAGTAAAACAGAACTGTACTTTATTATATTGATAGTAGATAAGGAATTAGAATACTTGAAGAGACTGACTAGATCGGTATCTTATTCCTTCATATTTTGAGTGCCATGAGTTGTTACAGTGTCATTCACATATTATTGCTGCAGTTAAATATACATTCTGTAATACAAGAAATTGATGGAACGTTCTTTTAAACCCTGCACAGAAATGATGGAATCTGTGACCTGGACAGGCTGGAGAGGTGGGCTAGTGCAAATCACATGACGTTCAACCAAGCCAAGTGCAGGGTCCTGTACCTGGGACGTTGCAATCCCAGGCACAAATACAGGTTGGGCAAAGAATGGCTGGAGAGCAGCCCTGAGGAGAAGGACTTGGGAGTGCTCATGAATGAAAAGCTCAACATGAGTCAGCAGTGTGCGCTGGCAGCCCAGAAAGCCAACTGTATCCTAGGCTGCATCAAAAGAAGTGTGACCAGCAGGTCGAGAGAGATGATTCTCCCCCTCTACTCTGTGCTTGTGAGACCTCACCTGGAGTCCCATGTCCAGCTCTGAAGTCCTCAACATAGAAAGGACATGGACCTGTTGGAACAGGTCCAGCAGAGGGCCACCAAGATGATCAGAGGGAAGGAATATGTCTCCTGTGAAGACAGGCTGAGGGAGCTGAAGCTGTTCAGCCTGGAGAAGAGAAGGCTCCGGGGAGACCTTCTAGGAGCCTTCCAGTATCTGAAGGGAGCTACAGCAGAGCTGGAGTGGGAGTCTTTGTCAGGGAGTGTAGTGACAGGACAAGGGGTAATGGTTTTAAATTGGAAGAGGGGAGATTCATTACTCCCAAGCAAAAGAAAGAGGGGCAGCTCAATAAAAGACCGATTTGTCTAAATCATGAGTTTTCTAATGACTGAAGAGCCTGAAGAGTGACCTGAGAAACACAGAGTTACATAAAAGATGGAAACTAAGTCAGAAACTAGAAAATTAAGCATGTGCACGTAGAGGTCAAATCCAACATATCAAATAGCAGAATGATATACAAGTGATCTTTATTTTCTCTGCTTTGTTGTCTAAAAATGTTGTTTCAACAAATTATTTCTGCTAACATAGATCTTTTAAAAACTGGTTTATTTTCGTGACAACTGAATAGGATGTGTTAGAAGTATAAAATAATTCTCAACTAATATACGTGTCAAAGAAAACCAAAATGTGAGACTAGCATCCTGAGGGACATAACTGTTTTTCTTGGAATTTTAAGTATTTTATAGTTAGTATGATCTGATGTGTTTCACAAATAAATATTTTTATCACAATAAAAATTAAAAAGTATTAAAGAATGAAGGTTCTACATGGAACATTCTAAATTAATCTCAATGATTGACTGAAAGAGCATGTATTAAATACTTGCTTTAGACAACCTGTGTGGGAAATGAAACATTAATGAGTATAATTTATGGGAGAAAATAACAACTTCTATCAAAATCTCCCATAGACATTCTACCTTCCTCTTAGGAAAAAAAATATGAAATCGTCTTTTTAATAGCACGTACAGAAGAGAGAAGGACCAGTGAATACTCTGTAAGTCTTTGTACATTTTTTAAATGTCTAGAACAAAGTACCTTCTAGCAATTTGCTTGAGAGATACTGCAATCTAGTCTATTAGCAGGAAATGAACTAATAATGAGGGCATTTCCCAAAGCGTTATTTCTGTGAGGCATTTTAAATAGATTACTCCAAAGAATGAATTCATGTATTTAATCCAGAAATGATAAATGAGAACAGTTCTATGAAGTTAAAAATGCAGGTTTTCTGCAGATTACTCTTAATTTGCATATTACGCTTGTAAAGACTTAGAAATTGGCATAGGCCTGTAAATACTTTTTTATACCTATACATCAGGTACACGGGCATGTAGACTATCTATCTTATTATTGGGTACAATATTTTAAGATAAAAGATTGTAATTGTAATTGTATACATCAGGTGCCTTAAAGTGATAGTAGAAGGCAGGATTGTTCAAGAACAGTGGGGAAAACTGTCTTCAACATTGCTTGGAAGTGTAGAACCTCTATTACTAGATGTCTTTGACAATAGGTTAGAGAAATATTTTTTATAAATTACTTTGGTACACTTGATTATACTTTAGAACTGAAGAGTGGTTTAAAGGGACCTCAGAATATTAACTGTGCTCTGTTCTTAGTTGTGTAAAATTGAAAACTTTACCCCATTCCAGAGGTTGGCTTTCTGCTTTAAAAAACAAGGAACAAACTGTGCATTCTCCAAAAGCTTGGTAGCTCCTAATTTTCTCCCACAGGGTGATTTGGCCTATGCCATAGACTTTCCATTTCAAAAACATTTCCTGTCTCTTTTATAGATGGATAAGAGGAAAAGGCAGACAATTTCATACACCAATAACTTAATTTAATCATCTTTCTGCTAATGAAGTGGTGTGCATATGTCAAATACTGCACATCTGTTGTAAAGAGGACAGAATGTGTTGCAGTCTTTCAAATATACTGTAAAATTGTGAACAAAAAGCTGTGGTGGGTATCAAAGGATACCAAACCTACCACAAAACCACATTCAAGTCTTTGTCTCCATTTAATTATCTGTGCATATCAGCAAACTAATAATAACAACGGGTTTTAGAAAGAAACTGGTATTTTAGTTCTCTACAACTAAAGCATCTTCTGCAGTAGATATGCTTTTCACAAGGAATCTCGCTGATCTTTATAAGAAAAATTCTGATTGCACAATATTGAAAGACTGTGTAGAACTGGAAAAGCAACATAACCTACCATAGACAGGCATCAAAGAGTGAAACTTAAGATGCCAAACTATATTTGAAAACAAGAGTGTGTTCCTACAAAATTCTAATTCATTTCCCTCTGCCATTTTGGAACACACAGGATGGAAATCCCCTCTCTTGTCTGGACAGCAGACTTATGAAAATGGCTATCAGACTGTAAGCTTTACCATCCTGAAATTAGCAGATATAAAAAGAGTTTTAAAACAAGAAACATTCTCAAGGAATGAATCATTAATCTGAAAAAAAAAGTACAAAAATCTTACTTTGTAACAAGAAACCACAGTTCTAGAAACCTAAAGTTTCTGCATAACGACAAGACACTGTTTTGAGATATTACCTTAGAAAATCCATAATACTTACATGTATATTCTATCAAGTATTGAGCACCTAAACGCTCCTAAGGTCATCCAGGTTGGTTTTATATGCTGCCACCTACCGTCCCCGAGCACCTGGGAATTAGCTAGCTCCACGAGGATCTAGAAAGGCGAGCTGTTAGCTGGATTCTTGCCTAAACTAAGACAATGGCTCCTAAAGCTCATCCAAGTCCAGTCAGGAAGTGTGGCCATCTACTCTCCATGATTCTTATGTGCAGGTGCTTACCTTCTGCACCAGACGTTCCCTCCACACATAGCTGTGCACACCCAAACATGTTCAGGAGATGTTTTCTTTCATTAGGGACATCTAATATCTATAGGTCAGGTGGCATTGATAGACAGTGTAGCATCTGGCCCCTGTTTCCGCAGCTGGTTTTACTGTCTGACAGCCTGGTGGTAGTCTAAGGTAAATACTTCCATCAGTGACCTTTACGATGACAGATCAACATTAGCAAATTTACAAAAGGTAGTAAATTGCGTGGTGAGGTCAGGCTGAGAGGAAAAGTGGCAGAGTTTCAACTCAGAGGATACTAAGATGGAGTCACCTCATGCATCAGTAGAGGCTGGGAACCAGCTCTCAGGGTAGCAGCCCCATTGAAAAGGACCAAGGGTGTGTAAGGGATGCCAGTTTGAACATGAGGCAACAGTGCACTCTCGCTGTGAAACAGGCAACCATACATGGTGCAGTTTTAGGGTGAGGGCAACTACATCTGTACTGCTGTGCTCCCCAGCACAAGGGAAATGTCAACTAACTGGAGCAGAGGGCACCTAGGGACGGTTAGTGGAGTGGAGCATATGATGCACAGAGAGAGGCTGAGGGAAAAGGGTTTGTTTAGCCTGAAGAAGACAAGAGTAGTGGAGGAACTAGTTACATTCTCCAGCTACCTAAAAGGCCAGACTCTTCTAAAAAGTGTACACTGGGAGAAGGCGGTGGTTAGAAGTTGCAACAAGGGAGATTTGGATTGGATGTAAGTAAAAAGTACCCAGAGTGGTTCAACATTGGATTGGTTTAGCTAAGGGGGCTGTCAAAATCTCCATCCTTACAGTTCTCAAAGACACTGCTTCCCATTGACTCATGAGGAATCAGGGAGTTCTCTATAATTCCTCTCCCAAGGTCAGAAGTTTGATTTTAGATTTTGTTAGAGAGGCAATACCTCAAATGGGTGCTTAAATAGAGCAGAGCGTGTTTGGCCTTAGGGAAGGATAGTAGTAATTCGATTTGAGAAATTGCTTTTGCTGCCTTTACACTTTATTTTCTGTGCACTGCATTTTCTGTAATTTAGTCATGGTAGTTCCTTACTCTTTGGTAGGAATATTTCCTTGAGAAACAGCATGAGCAGACAAAATTAGAATTATTTTTTTCTATTTGCTTCTGAGTGTGATTCATAAATAATTTTAGAAGGCTTTGTATTTTTATATGTTTTTGCCCAGATTTTTTAAAGTATTTATGGAGGTTTTTTCAAATACGTAGTTCTATTGAAAAAGCCATTTATTGTTACGCACAAAGAGCAAGGCATGTACATTCAATAAAAATTCTTATTTTAGATTAAAGAAAACAATAAAATATAAAACCCAGCTGCTGTCCTTGCAGATATGCGGTCTTACTGGGGTACTAAAGCTCAAGTACCAAGAAAACAAACATAATTCATATCCAAGTTCTACTTGTCAGAGTGCTTTGAGTGTGCATCATATTGTTTATTTGCCATGTGTTTTATTTTTTTTTATTTTGTTTTCCATGGAGGTTTTTCTGTTCATTGTATTGTGTCCCATGAATGGCTTGAGCAAATTATGTGAAGTTACTATTTTTCCAGTCTCTAGAATCTGCCTCTTCAGGTCGTATCATTGTAAAGTTCCATGTGTTAATTCCTGCTTTTCAGTGTGTGGTTTGTAAGAAATTGTGACAGCCATTTTCATTGCTAGTTTTCGACTGTGTGGCTGTCTTTCTCTTTTAGCAGAATTTAGTTCTTCATATTAATATGCAGAAAAATGCTCAAAATCAAAGTAGGGAAACCCCACTAATAAAACATTCTTCACATTTTGAACCACTACAATAGAACAATATCAGTTAAAATCATTAATTTGGCATTGTAACTATTTGTTTCTTGTTAACCATCTATCACACAAAACTTGATTGGACCTTAGGAAGAAGAGTTAGTAATTACCAAGGAGAGAGACAATTATCGTCATTATGGACAAGTTGTTTTTTTCTTGCAATTATGCCTATTACTCATAGTGCATAAAGAAGGGGGGGAGAAAACAACTGAGAACCAAAACAAAATACAGCAGAGAAAAGGATAGCTAAGTGAAGACTAATTATTAGTAATTATGTCAGTATTAAACTAATCAGCTTGAATGTTTCAGTATACTGATGGTTCTTATGTGATTTCTTCTATCTAGAAAAAGTTCCAATTTTCCTATTTGGGATCCAGCTTTGGAGGGTTTTTTCACTGATTTCTTAAAGATCAGGTAGTTAATGATGGCAGAGGCCTCTTCCTTCAGACTCACTGCATGGAAGAGGTTTGAGAATGACCATGTGTAGGAGGAAGAGATGCATCATACCTCCTGTTGTTGTCATTTCTTGATTTAAACTTCACCAAGTGCTGTTAGAAGAACAGTCATACTGGGTCAGATGAAAGGTCAATCTACTTCACTGTCTCTTCTTCAGCCATGGACAATAAATGTTACTTGAGAAAGAATAATCTCAAGCAAACATATATTTCTGTTTTATAAAGTAGTATATTAATCATTCAAACTAAGGCAAAATGTAACAGCTTTCTCATTAAGATAAAGGATACTCAATAGGCAGTGAAATGCTGCTCACCTACAACATTTTCCTACACAACGATAATTCAGATGTTAGGTAAGACAGCAGTATGATTCTTAATGATCATGTAACATGAATTTGAATAGCAATAATTTTTTTGGAAGTGGGCATTATTTTCTATTTCATAATGGGTTTAATACACTTACTGAAAATAATTCTTAGGGGAGAGTTTTATTCTACTAGAGATACATCTCATAATATGATGTGTTGTATTATATGGATGATACGACTTGGAAAACTCCAAATATAAAAAGGCAACAGATTTTTCGACTTTGTTGAACAGCACAGCTGTCAGGCCCAGAAGAGCAGACACCTGGGATTGTTCTGGAGCAAGGAAAATGAATACACTCAGGCTCACTTGAGAAAAGATCTTTGAGTAGCCATTCTACTGCAGTCAGGGTTGAATTTAAACGTCACTGAGGAGGCACTGCTTTTAGCCACAGTGTTTATGCTGATGGCCATCAGTGGAACAGCATGGAGAAGTATATTAGGCCACGTTCATAACTGAACAGATTACAGTCAGAAGGAATCTCATCATCATTACATACTTACGCCTCCTACATATTGCATACTGTATTGATTTCACATACATCTCCTCAACTACTTCAAAAATTTCTGATTCATTTATGAAGCAAATGACTCAAGACAGAGTTCTAACATTTTTTGCATTTGAAGAAGCTAAAAAGTAAGAACATAAGAAGGGCAATACATAAAAATACACACTTTTACAGCCATTAAGATAGTCACAAGACAATCATGAAGTTAGAAATAAAGCATTGTCTATGTTTAGTGTCTTTTAAAAAGCTGTATTACAATATGCATGGGACCATTTCTTAGAGTACTGTAAGAGACAGAATCCATTTAAGAGAGATTGCAATTAACTAGGAGACAAGTCCTTTGAAAGCCTGCTTTTATTGCCATATCTTTGTCTATGCATCTTTTTCAGACAACACGAGATTCTGTTGAATATACTGCGTTGATCAGCTATAGAGTTTTGTGGAAAAGCATTCTGGTTTAGAGATGGAGGCAGGAGTTTTGTAAGAGTAAAAATATCTAATAAGAAACGATTCATTGTATGATAGTGTAACTTTAGTTATAGAACAAAGAGATGAAAACAGTTAAACTCTGAAAGAGTTCACTGGTCTGTCACTTACTACTAGTACAGAGAAACCATGGTATTGTATAAATAGTACTGTGCGGTCATGGCATGTTTGTTTATCAGTTACATCTTATGGTGTTAAACCAGTATTTGTATATGTGCATCTCACATCAACCAAGCTGTTGTGACACAGAAATATTTTTGTTTATAATTTTAGCAAATAAAATGAAATGAAAAGTCAGTCAGGACAGTATCTTTTTAATTCATGAGTGTTCCCATGAGAAGAAAACATATTTCTAGACAACAGATTGAGGTTACTGTTTTTCTGTTTCCCTGCATGATTACATTGGAAGGGCATATTTTTTGACACAGAAATGTAAGAAATAATGAATAGAAATACAGATAGTGGATGTTCCACCATGTTCCAATTCTATTTTACTAATAACCATAATTAAACTATGTGCCAACTGCCAGAGAATGAGATAGTCAGTGAAGGCATCCATGAAAAGTGTGGGTTTGGTACAGGTCCACAATTAAAAGATAGGAACATTTCAGAAATTTCTTTTGGAGGTAGTCAAGTGATCAAACTTGGCTTAATGAAGTAGGAAGCTGCCACATTGTACAATTATCACATCCAAGAGAAAAAGAATTACTTTATCTAGTGTCAACAGATGAACTCAGCTGAACATGCCAGCTTTGTACAGCTTAATATGAATTTACAGGGGTTTATAGGGCAAGTGATACAAGGCTGAATTAGATAATGTTACACTTAGTATTCAGTCTGTATTAAAAAAATACATCAAAGTACTTCACATATGTATTGGACATCATGAGACAAGGATGATTCCTGGAGAAAAGCTCTCAGTGTCGACAGCCATATTCCTTATAGGTACCTAAACACCAAAGAGGTGCTTATCCTTTCAAAACAAAAATAAACATATGCAAAAACCTGCTGTAAATCTAGAAGATCTGGTTAATTCATTTGTTCATTAATTCATTGAGGCCTCATAAGATTTCTGGTTTTCTTAAGCACAGTTAGAGCTAGTTGGGTCTTTGTGTTGCGTGTATCTCACTTTGCAGGAGCCCAGTGTTCATTCACTGTTACACCAGTGTAAACTGGAGTCATAGGAGCTGCACTGGCTGCCCGCATGCGCAAGTGTGGTGGAGGGAACACTTTGTCACTAGTTAAAGGACAACTTTCACACAAGATAAGAAGTGACCTCACTTCTGGCAGAAGTCCTGCCTTGCCACAGTCACACAGCAGGCTCACCCTGGAAAAGCGTCAGATCCCTGGGGACCAGGCTGTCCTCCCTCCCTTTGCCACCCTCAGTCACAGCCACGAGGTAGCTGGTCTCCCGCTGACCGCCTGGCTCTTGAAGCCATGCCTATTTGCCTGTGTGGTCCACTATCTGTGACCACCCGGCCATTGTGTGACCAGCTGCTGTGCATTCATGCAAAGGTCATCAGCTTGTTTGAGGGTACAAAAAACCTGGGGATTTCGGTGGCAAAAGGCCATTTCACACAGCCCAAGAACAGGTGCTCCAAGTGCAGGCTGTGGGGGAGGTCTGGGGAATGGTTATGGTGGCACAATGGCCTGGCTATTAAAGTGATGGTGGTTCTGTTTGAGAGGTGCAAAGGATATGTGGAAAAGACTCACAAATGTGATGGCTGGAAATGTGAAACAAATCTTGAAAATAAGCCAGCATCAGCTTCAGCCCCTGGCCCATCGCAGGCCATTCTCTGACAGCATCAGTTATTGCTTTGTCAATATGAGTCCCACCATGTCCTAGGGTTCCTTGATGTACTTGCTGTGTGATGAGGAGGAGGACAGGGCAGTTGAGGCACACAGATGATGTGAAGGTGCGTGAGAGGCAATAGCTCCTGATATGTCTTCTCTTGTATGACAAATGTCCTGTGAGTACATTTAGTCTGTCTCTGAAAGGACTCACACCAGTGAGCTTCGGCAGCTGCTTCTTCAGAGGAGGTCATGGCAAGGAAAGTAAGCAGCAGCAGCAGAAAATATTGTTCTCTCTGTAGTTCTATGGACACTTATTCTTATTTAATCTCTTATATTTTTTCCTCTACGTTTGAAAACAGAGGCTTGCTGTTTGCTTTCTTCTGCTGCTCTTTTTTTTTTTTTTTTTTTTTTCCAGGGGGGGGGGAAGGGCAGGGACAAACAGCCACAACCCCTATACAAACTGTTACTCGCTGAGGAAAGCTGGAGGTTTTTCATAGATAAGGGCTGTGGGAAAGGGAAAGACAGATTGCAGTCTCCTCATATGCCCTTTCAATCTCATTGCCTCACATGCTCCTTTTAGCATTTTTCTCACCTGTAAAGCCCTTTTCTGAAACCTTATTGTTTCCTTTGACTCTTCCTCCAACTCATATCTTCTTTACTGCCTTTCTCCCAAGCCTATGTGCTTCCCGTTGAGACATTATTTTGCTCTTTTTGAGGGCAGTGAGATTCTGTTCTGCCTGAATGTCTAATGGGCAATTCTGCCTAAAAAGTCTGATGGAGCTCCGTGTGCAGTGCAGCTTCACTGAGGTTGGTGAGGTTATGTTGATTCAAATGTCATCACATTTGAAATAAAGTTAGACCCTTGCTCTTTTAATTTATCTTCCTTTCCATAAATGATCTGTTGTTATTAAGGACTGCTGTTTGGAATTAATACTTTATTTTAACAGATTCCAAGCCTACACACTTTTCTAAATAAATCGGTCTCTGAAAATCAAACTATTATGCGTCTACACCAGCCACAGACGAATCTTTCTCTGCTGACTGTAGGGGCAGCTTAAGACCCTGATCTAAACCAGATTTCTAAAATGGATGCAGCAGTTACATGAGACAGGATTGAGTCAAGTTGATAATCCCTTTCAGAGACCAGCCAAGCTCTGTTCCAGAAGTAGCTATGCTTTTTTTTTTTTTTTTTACCCCCTTGAAAGTCTGCTCCAGTTTTTCATGCTCCAGTGGTTAGTATCCTTCTACTTTACTGCCTGGTTTTATTTGTATTATGCTTCTACCTGTTGTTTTTGCTCCAGAATGGACCCTTAGCCTAAACAGCTACTGGACTTTTCCAGTGCTGACTCTCTTTTGAATATATAGACATACATTACCTTTACAGGGACATGTAAGTGCCTGTTCCATTTTCTGCCTCAATCTTTGCCACATTAAATCAGCCAAGTTCTGCCAGTCACTTTTTTAGTAGGTAAGCTTTAAAACCCTTATTTCTTGTGGGTGACCTTTCTTTTCTGCTATCCTAATTCGAACAAGTATTTCTTGAACATGGGTGACCTGTGTCCTGTGCATATGAGACCTTACTACTACCTTAAAATATTCTTCTTAAAGCAGTGCTTCTAGGATGGCTGCTGTCTTTTTTTGGCAGTATTCCACCAGAGGCTGAGTGTGCTTGTACAGACTTGCCTCACTGGCTTGAATATTGCTAGTGGTGTAGCCACAGGCACGCAGTGCTCATTAAAAGCTGAAAAAAAACTAACTCAAAATCCTGGGGAAATTTAAGAACTATCTCACACCGCACTGCCTGCTGCCACAGTTACCAAGGTTGCATTACGTCAGCTAGCTATAAACTGGATAGCAGAGGTATAAATGTTATTCTTGTTACAGATCTCAATGATACAGATCTCGTCCCTCATTTTGTCTTTCACTAAATCATTACTGATATAGCTTTTATTCTGCTTTTTCCACCAACCAGATTCCAGGGGTATAAAGCCTATTTTGGTTAGGGGAAAAATGTACATGCAGACGTTAACATTATGTGTTCTTATTACAGAAATTAATATAATGGTGGTGTTGGCAGTACTTCTTCATTCACCTTCATTTTGAAAATCTCTTCCCCCCACTCCCCATTTTGATCTTCCCGTGTTTAGCAGAAGCAGGCAGATGCAGAAATAAAACAACCAGCCACAGCCTGCTGCATCTTTCCTGGCTAGTGAAATGCCTTCTGTTCCTTTTCTCATTTCTGAGGCGACAGCATCATTTCAAGCACGCGCTCCCTATTTACCAGGAGCGGTTTCATCCCCTTAAACGCAGAGAGTCACTGGTGGAATTTGCTTAGAGCTGGCTGAGTGCTGTGAGCATGTGATCAATTTTAGGGCATAGTTTTATGATACAATCAACCGGGTCTTTACTGCCAGCTACGCGTTCTGTTCTTCTATCGCCAGCATTTGTTTGACCTCAGAGTGAGCCTGTTCAGAAATTTACAATAGGAGGGGAAAAAGGGGGAATTGTCTTCCACCAGTCCAGCTCCCTAAACTCTCCTAACATGGAGCATGGAGTCAAGTGGGTAATACAGCACATGCGATGGATGGAAGGGAGCAAGGCAGGTGGAGGTGCGGAGTGAAACCGTTCCTCTCAGCAGCAGCTGGCAGTCAGTGTAGCCCAAACCACGCTGAGGAAACACACCTGAAGTTTTACAATCTCTGCACAGATAGAACACAAGGTATGTGCTCCTTATGTGAAAATGTTTGCCTGTCATGACAAGAAAGTGTTCATATGATTACTGACTGTTTGAAGTACTCTGCAGAATGTCCATCTGGTCACAAGATGTGAGTAATTCTGACCTTGATTAGGGCAACTTGACTCTAATAACAACTTAACATCCACACAACTGTAATCCAAAATCTCACTTTATTATGAAAAAGAATGTTATTGCTCAATCTTCTTGCTTAAAAGAATTTTCACTACACACGCATGCATTTTCTTTTCACTGGCATGAATACAGAGAAGATAAAAAATGTGATTCAATGAGAGCATTAATAAGAATATGTAATATGTTTTCAGTTAAGTAGAGGTGGGTGACTAGTGAATAACTGATTATGTCGGTAAAATTCAAAGCCCTGTTGCATAACCTGAAACTTTTCAAATCACAGGAAAAAAGCTAGAGAACTTACAAAAAAGGAATTATTATTTTTTTCTTCTGTACTCAGCTTTTTGGTGTAAACCCAACACCTTTCATCCTGTTGTAAAAAGCACTATTTTTTCTACTATGCTAGAATATAAAGTGTGGGTTACTGGTGCAGAAAGAGTATTATGGATGCAGTCTATGTTGAAGGGGTATTAGTTTTTCCTTTAAAAAAAAAAAAAA
>VXBW01004503.1:164642-177813 GCA_013400375.1 Thinocorus orbignyianus
AAAAAAAAGTAATCCCGGGCAATAAGCACTCAGAAAGAGATACAACAACCTGTGGAATATGCAGCCGATGCTTAAAAATATTGTTTTCTGCTGATGCATTTCTACGCTCCAGAGTACACCTCTTACCTTTAAAGCTGTCGCGCTCCAAACATTGCTCGCACTGAAGAGGATCACTGTTTCGCCTCCAGCAAGGAACATAAGTGTTGCAAGACTGACTCCTCCTCTAATGGGAAGAGCATGCAGAAGTACACAGAGTTGTATTTCTTTTAGAGCTGCCAGGCTGAATATTTTGCAGTCAGAGCTGTAAACCTTACAGGCTTTTTCTTTGTTCTTCGTTATACTTTGGGGGTCTTCTGCCCCCCCTTTTTTTCCCCGGATTCTTTTTTGAATATAGGTGAAACTCTTTTCAAATGCTGGATTGTGACGTCCTTGTTCAGGAAGCATTCATGAATTGACATGGGTCAACATACTTTTTGTTACCAGGCAAAAGTAAGTACTGCAGTTAAACCTGTTCTTACTGTATGTTTACCTGGCTATAAAGGGTTCTGTGTCACTGTATGAAGGACAGAGTAGACTGTAGTTCTACTAGCTGAAATTAAAAACTTAAAAAAATAAAATCGGTTGGACTTAGTGTGGTATGCTAAATATTGTATTGGTCATATTCGGGGTGGGGGGAGGGAAGAGAGGCATTTTTGCTTGTCAAGTCAGCGATCTCTCTTTTGAAATACTGAAATAAGCTGGACACAGAAATGCCATTTCTACTATATATTTTATTTTTTAAAAAATGACATTCAGGATAGTGTTTATTTTTTTAAAGCATTTTTAATGCACTTGATGGTACTGATCTTTTGATATTACCCCGTTATATAGTTTATGTTTACTAAATATTTATGTCATTCATTAATGAAAATATGCCAGTTGAGGAAATAAATCTCCTGGAGCTCCCGTAACTGCCATCGTATCTTCCCCTTTCTAATATTCCCTAGCTGTTATTTTATTCCTCCTGTGTTACCCTCTTTTATGTTTGCATATACATTTACTAGTTATCAGATCCTGTTGTGTGTTATTACCTTCAGAATTCTTTGTATTGGCATAAGTCTATGTTGAAGGCTGAAGAGAAAGAAAAAAAAATAAAATAAAGCTTTTAACTGAGCTGGCAAGGAGTAAATAAAACGGTGTGATTTGATCCCGAGAGCATCTTTTCAGCCAATTTTCCCTGCATTCGGTTGAAACGCTGTAATATTTTTACTATTCCAAAAGTCACCTGGGAATTCATTAATAATCTGGGGAGGGAAAGGGAAATGAATATATGGTTTCTTTTGCTGTGAGTTCCCTCTAGAGAGCGCAGCAGCCTGCCAGACAGCATGGGGATTCTGTGCCTGTGCTGCCAGCGCGAGCTCTCTGCTGCAGAAACGCTACGCTGCAGCTATCAATCTTTTCTCCTTCTGAGAGTTGGCTTGCCATTACTGAGCTCGGAGTGGGCACTCCCTTCCCCACGGCAGGCAGATGCATTGCCCAGGCCGTGAACAAGTTTAAGCAACAAGTAATGCTTGAATGCCTCTGTAATGAATGCAGCCCTTTCCCACGTGCACGCTTTCTGTGGCACCCAGTGGATATTGCCAAGCCAGGGGCATGGACTGTCTTCTGGGATGGAAGTGCAGCCAGCCTACCTAAAGTCTGACACGAGGATCAACACCTGCTTTGCTTGCGTGGAGCTCCGTCTGCACGCAGCTTGCAGGTCTTGCAGAAAAACAAATTCTGGAGACATGCAGTTGCTGTGAAGGCCGAGAGGAGCAAAACCTGATAGGTAATCCCAGTACTTTTTGTGTGTTCTTGAAACTGAAGTGGAAATCTGCCAGAGCAAATCTTCCTATGCAGGATGTGATGGTTTCACGGGGCTACATTTTCCAGTGATCTGGGCTCAGAAGGATATTTCAGGTCTCTTTTCATCTTTCCTTTTGAGAAGGGCTTTGTATGGTTTTAAGCTGTTTCCATTGGATTATCATCTTGCTGTTGCCCAGCTAAAGATCTTTTTTTAAATGTGTCAAATTTTTGTGGCTCCAGCTGAATTAACAGCTGTAGCAACTGAAGCTATGCTATCAGGAACAGGGTACTTGGGAACAAAGGTGGCTTTTGAAAGCTCTGGCCTTCATTTAGAGATTGTGGAAGCTTGACTTTTACACATTCCTTACTGCAGTGAAGCAAATGGAATTCAGCCACTTCCTTCAGCTGCATTAGGATTTCGGTCCAAACCTTGAGTCTCCTAGGCTTGTATTCTTCCTCGGAATTAGAGACTCATTAATTTCATTTAATTTAATTACTTTAATTAAAGGCTTATAAAACAATAGAAGTACTTTGTTCCTGCTACCTCTTGGGTTTGTCTTGTTTGAAGCTAATATTCCAGACACACAGATTTGCAAACTTTAACATGTTTTCTATATATTCATGTACCTGCATATACATACATACACATCAATACGCTTTTTATGCTTCGGGTAGGATTTTGTTTGGGTTTTGTCCCAAAGACTTGCCATGCAGTAACCTTCTTTCAAAGATCTACCGCACCATGGAAATCTTAGTTTTCTGTGGCTTCAGCTTCAGCACCACTTTTGGGTCCCATTTATTCCTTCAGTACAGCTGCCTTTCAGAGGGGTTGTAGGACTTCATAAGGTGGGATCAAAGAGCGAATCAACCCCTACCATATCTTCTTTGTTGGACTAATTACGTGGACTAATCTGAAGGTCTAATAACTTCGTTCACAATGACTTTCTCATTTACCTTTTTTCGACTAGTCTCCTACACTTTTGGGGGGATGTTTTCATTCCCTGGTTTGGGCTCCATGCTTGTTTCGCTGTGATTGCTGAAGCATTTCTCCTCAGCCTGGCTCCGAGTTAGAAATCTCCTGTCAACAGGCATCTGTACTTCCTCCTGCTGCATGTGTGAGAGAGCCTAAACTTCACTCCTTGGAGGCTGATCTTAACCCTCTTAAAGAACCAGTTCATGTTATTTTAATGTCTTTTATTGATTGGACATCTGTATTCCGCAATCTTCCCCCCACTGCAAGTTGTTACTGTGGAGCAATTCAATTAAATGCTATTAAATCAAAGATTCGGGTATTTCTGTGAGCGAAATAATGACAGAAGGAAAGTTCCTCAGTTTTATGTCCTTCCCGCCTTCCTATCTTTTTAATTACCTGACCTTACCAAAGAGGTCATGACTTCACTCTGAGAGAATAGTATCTCACAGTTCTGGTAGATAACAGTTTGTAATTGTTCTATTTAACATGACCTTTAATCCTTGTAAAAAGTTACTTGTTGAGAAACTTTCATATCCAGTGGACTTTGCAATCACTCTTTAGCCCTAGGACTTTATCGTAGCTTCCAGTAGAGCCACAGGTAATTCTGTTGGTAAGAGTATCTTCGCAGAGAATCTAATTGGAATTTAATATAGCTGATTTTTCAGTTAATTGCCAATACTGGAAACTATTTTTAAAGAAACTGAAATTATCAGGTTTTCTTCATTGCGTCTTGGCAAATTGAAAAGACAAAACTTGATGGTAAACGAACGATTCAGCTAATGCTGTCTAACCTGAAAGAAAATAGTTTCACTTTAAAGCTTTTTTCTTTTTTTNCATCATATTAAAAATGTAAAAGTTTTCTTCATAAAAATCTGCCATGGCTAATTTCAGTGTTTCAAAATATTGCTCAGGTTTTCTTTCCCTTCTGAAACATGTCATTAAAATTGGTACAGCTTGTTTAACTATTTCGGTTCACTTTAGCTTGTGAATCTGGATAAAAGTTCTAAGCAAACATTTTGTTCTGTATAAATTAAATCTCTGCTTTTCCTTTTCTAAGATTTACTATCAATTTTAGTATGGTTCGGACTAGTGCAAACTTTATTCTAAGAATCTTGTGACTACTTTTCAAATTGCTGCTTGTCGGTTACAAGTAAGAAGGAATGCCTTCTGATCACACGAGTACAAAGGCTGTGAGAATCGCAGTTGTTGCATCCACCATCAAAATCTTTCTCCCACTTTTTCAAGTATGAATATTGATAAACACTAAAGTGATCTACTCATCTCATCTGACTTGGAATATTGCACCCTACTTATTTTTGGTTTCAGAGTGACAAACTCTTAACTTTCCTTTGGAGTTCAGTTAAATAGCATGGCAGTTTTCTACAGCTGATCGACATATGTGTTCTTAAGGGATAATTCAACTCATAGTGTACGGCAAGTAACTTCATGTTCTTAGAAGAAGCTTATGCTTGGTAGAATTCGGCACTGATAGTGATGTTTTCTATAGGTGTTGTATTCTTTTGGAATTTTCTCTTGCAGTAAAAAGATTTCATAGTTTGAGTTATAGGAGTTATAAGTGACCCTATGAAGATTTGGTTTAATATCTATTTCAAAATGAATGGTGTAGGATGTTTCAGTTGACAGAAGAGTTTAGATCAGAATTCTTAACATGAGACATCAGGAAGCAGTGAACTATGAGGAAATTTGTATCAGTTTCTGAGTATATGACTAAGGAGTCTGGTTGTAATGACATTGATTCATCTGAAAGATGTATTTGGAGGTTAAAACTGGGAAAGAGTATGGTAAGTTTACTTTTATGTAGAAATGAATATCCCCATTTCCATCAAATTCAAACATTCAACTCAAACTTTATTGTAAGGGTGTTTATTATGATATGCCCTAAAGTGACTAACAAAAACAGTAGAGGAGGGAGACAAGCTGAGAAACAAGACAGTCAATCATGTCTCAAATTATAGTGTTCACAGACACAGCTCACTGCCATGGAATGGTTCAGGTTAAGATTTGTGGTAGTTCAGACTTTGAAAATTCTCTGCAGGACTGAAGATTCATTTTTGCAAACTGCTTTATTATACATATTTTTCCACATTTCACTGAAAATTGTGAAAATGGCAGGTAATGGAAAATGTATTGTAAAAGATCATTTTGAAGATACAAACAAGTATAAACTGCAAAGCACTTATGCGTTTCCATAATCCAGGTTTCTTGTTTTATCCCGTGGGTGTTGGGAGGGACTGAGTATTCCAGAAGTATTTGCAACACATGAGGACTTCAAAATAGTACTTAGAAGCTTATTGAAGAGGAACGCTCATGTGTCCACCTATTGTACCTGTGAAGAATGCATGGAGGTGTCTGTGAGGTGTTCTGGTGCTGTTGGATGAACCACCTGCTGTGGTGCAGCCTGAAGGAGCTGGGGAGTTGCTTTACATTTTTAAAAGACCGCTAGATTTATTTATCTTTTTTTCTTTTGAGGAGTCAAAGGCACTGTGCTTTTTTTTTTTTTTCCTTTTTTCTTTTTCTTTCTCTTCCTGTCCCACTCTTGGTTGCTGAATTAAAAATTTGAAAGAATGAACATTTAAAATAAATGTTAAAAATACAGTTTGCTGTTGTTCAGGATTGCACTTAAGTAAGTTTTATTGCCTTTGTACATGGACTAGATTATCATTATGAATACCTCTAGCTTTACAGTTAATGATCACTGAAAAGATCTCATTCTGAACATCTGTTGCATCTGATATAATTTGTTTTCCTTGTCATGAGTAATTTTTCTGATATCCTGATTCTCAGCCCCCTGACAATCTGAGGTAACCAGAATGTTATAGTGTGCCACTCTTGGCACATTCATTGCTCCCTCAACATCAGTTCATTCCATATTAATATTACTTTTAAATTGTCACATTTCTACCTCCAGTGAACATGTGATACATAACAGTCCCTGCAAGGAAGTATGTACCGATTCATAAAATCTGTCAATAAAATTGGCCCTGATAATTTCTGAAAACTTTCAGATCTCTAACCGGAGCAAGAACAATCAGGAGCAACCACAATATAAAAATGGCAGTTTTGTCATTTAGGAAAGAGCAATCTGATTAACATCATGTTTTGGATGCTTCAATGTGGTGTGACCCTCTTTCTTGGAAGAGCCAAGAGATGGTGTTTGGAAAAGCAAAGATGACTCATTGCCAAATCTACATCTGCTTGCAGATTGATCCAGAAATTGGATTGCTGTTGTTGCTACTTCTTCACTCTTAAACATTAGTTGGGAAATCATGACAGTTCAAGGAAGCCAATCCAAAGAGAGTAAGCTTTTCCTTTTAAAGATTAATTTTACTTAATTGCCATCAAAGAGAAAATAAAGAAAAATTCACTTGACTTATGATAGGCCAAAGTCATGTGCTATGTTGATTTAAAGGTAGGTAGAACATCTACATTCAAACCGACCCTATTTCCATACAGTATTACTGTAGCAGTCCTTCAGCTTTGTCCTGTGCTAGAAAATGCAGGTAATGTTGCTTACTGAAGTAGAAAGACAGCGCAAAAAACAGCTTCAGAGGAACATGTATGTGGGAACACCTACACTCCAATGGGTTTTCCTAAATAGAGAACATGCATTGGAAAGAAGATGGTTGGGATGGAATTTGAGAAACAAAAGTTTCTTCGAGAGGGTGGGAGACAACTTTTGCCTACATCTCAATATGCTAATAGCTGCTTGTAGTACCGGGGCAGGGGTTGTGCTGCGTGTGTTCCCTTATCCTTATGTTAAAGTTGGAAGGAACCTTAAAGATCACCAAGTTCCAACCCCCCTGCCATGGGGAGAGACACCTCCCACCAGACCAGGATGCCCAAAGTCCCATCCAGCCTGTCCTTAAACACTTCCAGGGATGGGGCCTCCACAACATCTCTGGGCAATCTGTTCCAGTGACTCACCACCCTCACAGGAAAGAATTTCTTCCTAATATTGATTTCAAATCTCCCCTCTTTCAATTTAAAACCATTACCCCTTGTCCTGTTGCTATACACCCTGACAGAGTCCCTCTCCATCTCTCCTGTAGCTCCCTTCAGATACTGGAAGGCTGCTCTAAGGTCTCCCTGGAACCTTCTCTTCTCCAGGCTGAGCAACCCTAACTCTCTCAGCCTGTGTTGAAGTGGGTTTTACAGCTTTTTTGGTAACTGGTTATTTTTTCCTGCATAGGACCATAGGATTAAAAAAAAATAAGAAAAAAAAAAGAAAAAGGCAACACTTAAAAAAAGGACAACAGCTTTGAAAGAAAAGAAACAGAATTGTCTGATGTTTGTTTTCCTACATGCATGTAGTAGCAACACTTTACTAGCTAGACTGGAGCATCTGTTAAAAGTTATTTGCTCCGCTCCCACCGAAGTGAGAAGTTTTGGGACTGTAAATCCCCTTTCTGGAAAGGCCAGGAGTGCTGTTGATCTGAACTGAACCCGGGTGGCCTCATGACTTGCAAATCAACACTCTTACATATAGGTGAGGCAGGGAGAAAGCGCTTTAGAAGTAATAGGTGTTTGTGGCATATTCTAAACACAATGACAGTGTTAAGATCATTTTAATGATGATGAACTTACTATCCAAATGTGCCTGGACTGTGTGTCTAAAAGGCAGAATGGGTTCTGAAACAGATGAGGTTTTTAAAACCTTTTTTGCTGCCTCAGCAATTACTGACAGAGCTGGGAATGGATGGTTTTAAACCAGCCCTTAGACAAACTCTTAGAGTAATTTTCACTACTTAGTTGCTAATAGTGTAGTTCAGGCCTCTGCTGCAGATTGCTTTAACAGAATACTAGAAACCAAGAAGTGGTTTGATTTGCTGCATCAATGTGTTACTGGAGTTTATAACAAAGAGCTACAACCGCAGCTTGGACAGTACTGCCAGAGTCGGGACTGTGGATGTGAAACCTCCAAACTCAAGCTCTGCAAGGATTTGGAAAACTGTGGCTGGGAATCAGTTTAAAATTAGAGTAAATATGCCTCCATTCAGAAGGGAGGACCATGTGAGGATGTCTAGAATAAAAGAAAGATTTGACAATGGCTGTGAGCAGATGTTCACAGATTGTAGCTGAAACTGTGAGAAAGGGTCAGATACCCATGACTGCAGTCATTGAGTTATCAAGGGGATGTTTTGCTCTAGTGAACTTTAAAAAGTGAACACTGTTGAGGACAGAATCTACAAAATTGAAAAGTTTCTAGGAGTAAAAAGCAAGAAAGGAAAAAACGGCTGTTTGTAAAGTGGTGTTGCTAGCTCTAGAAATTTAACAGCTGGATAAAAGTCTCTCATTCATGATGTTTAGCAGTTGGAGACAGAGTGGGAGAAAAGTAAAGACAGTAAGCTGTGTTTTTTACAACATGCTCCCCAACAATGCTTGCACCCCCACAAGACACCAAACAGCTATTCAAATCCCCTGGGAGCTGTCAGGCCAGTGGGAAGTGAGGTTAGCAGAAATATGATACCCAGGCAGCTGGAGTAACATTAATAGTGCTGCTGGGTAAGACATGGCATAATTCTTTGCAGCAAGGCCATTATCCATCCATATGCATGTTACTGCAATGTATAAACACTTCCTAGCTCCAACAATAGAGCTTCAGCTGTTGACCAGCCATAAGCCTGGTCTTCAATCCTGCTATTAGGAAACAGAGCTTAAAAGAGATGAAAAATCTTGTGCTTTTTGTACAACTGGGAAGCTACTGATTTTCTTTGGAAGCTTCTCCTGGGGTTGCCAGTGATGGTTTCCCTTGTGAGCTGACATGCCTAGAAGGTTTAACTCAAACTAGCTTTACACAAAACCTTGTTGAGCACCAGCTACTTGGAGATTTATTGGTTCCATTATGATGCTGTGTTCTGGCAAATGGTAATAACAGTGAGATCATTACAGTGGCACAGTACAAGGTGCATTATGTGCCAGTGAACCAACCTCATATTGACACAGGCAGCACTGAAATAAATGCAAATGAAAACCAGCAAAACTTATTTCACAGTGGAAAGAAGGTAGTGAAGTTGCATCTGCTGCCTTGGGAGGTTCAGATATTTTAAGAAAGCACACCATCATATAGTAAAAAATAAGTAGTAAAGATAGTAGCAAAAGAATTAAAAGGACCCCTCCCTGTATGGAAATTTTCAAAGAGCCCTGGTGGAGCAGAAGGTGTATTCTACAGCCTCTTTTCAAAAGTTTTGTTATTTTTCTGAAGGACTTTTGAAATTAATAAACCACACATTAAAAGTGTGACTGCAAACATGACCAAAGATGTGATCAGATGTCTCCCAGGCTGTTGTGGCCAAGCTGCAAACATTGGCAAAGCAGGAGGTCTGAGGGGGTGTTGAGTGACATGTCCCAGCCCTGAGGGTATGGACTTCCTCAAACCTCAAAAAGAAATGGATGAGTTGTGCCAGGCTGCATTCTGGCCACAGCGAATAACAGAGTAACGAGCCCTACTGAACAGTGGGAAAGAAACAAGATTAATATGGCCTATTATACCACTAGAAAAGGATGTATATTTCAACAAGGCTGATTCTAATTTTTGTTCCTGGCTGCTCAGAATAACATACCAAACCCAAACTGGATTCATTTGAAGTAGCCCCAGTGCAGACAAGTGTTCAGAAGAGATTGGTCACTGAGATACTTTCAGCTAAAATACAATTTCCCCCCTGGACTTGAATGGAAAAGACTGTGTAGGTCTGAACAGCCATACTGGAACTTTGCTGCAAAATCCTCATTTGGGGTTGGTAAGGCTCAGCCTGCTGTGTAAGGTGTAGAACACCTGGAAGTTGCCTTTGGTTGCTTGTCTTCTATCCTGGAAGGACACATGCTTACTGCTGCAACAGGTTCAGGGGAGCCATTCGCTTCAGAGAAGCCTTTTAGAAAGGGTACTCCCCTGCCCTTGTCAAGCTGCACAATCTGGCTTTGTTTCAGAAATCACAACCCGACTCATTTATCCAATGGATGTAGTCTTTTGGGAAAACCCGCTGGGAACTTTTCTTGGTGCCCCCACGCACGTTCCTCTGAAGTTGAGGTTTGGTTCTGGCTTTCCCTTTTAGTAGGGAACATTGCCTACATTGCCTGTATCTTCTAGCACAGCAGAGTCAAAGGCTGCCCAAGTAATACTGTATAGTGATTTGGTTGGGTTTTCAGCAGTCTTGTTAACTGCTGGTCCCATACCTATATTTTCTTCTTATTTAATTTTTTTCTATTCATATTTTACCTTTGTTAATTTCAGTATCTCTTATTAAGTGATCTTTGTTATGTGAACTTTTGCAAATACAAATTCATTTGTGTCTGTAAAAAAAAGGGTGTATGTGTGCATTTATGCGTATTTTTACACCCCTTTCTGCATATTTTTCTAGAGATATTTACATGGATCTATGTATCAAGAATATGTAGAATCATAGAATCATTCAGGTTGGAAAAGACCCTTGGGATCATCAAGTCCAACCATCAGCCCCACTCTACAAAGTTCTCCTCTATACCGTATCCCCCAACACCACATCTAAATGACTCTTAAATGCATTCAGGGATGGTGACTCAACCATCTCCCACTCTTTCTGTGAAGATGTTTTTCTTATGTCCAGTCTAAACCTACCCTGTTGCAGCTTGAAGCCATTCCCTCTTGTTTTATCACTAATTNCCTGTAGCGATGCATGGGGTTGTTGTGGCCCAAGTGCAGGAAAGCCCTTATGCCCTGTAAGGGCCCTTAGAAAGCTTCCAGGTGACCAGGAAGGAGGGGTTTCAGCTGCTTATGTGGAACTGTTCTGACCCTTCCCAGAACCTAAAAGAGGAGAGGGGAAAAGGGAGACTGAATATTTACTTTAGACACAAGAATACCCAACAGTTTGTTTGTGATTAGTACCTCTGCTCTGCTGTTGAATGGATATTTTTAAGTGGTGGATCTGCTTAGTCAGAAGAAGGAAAAAAAATTATAACAAAGATAGTTTAATTTTAAAGGTGGGGGAAGGGGGCTGGCAAGTGCAGAATAGCTTTTATGATCGTTGTGCAAATTTCTCTTAATCATCCATTCTTAAGCAATTAAAACTGAGACACCTGTGCCCTCTGTGTTTTAATCACTTGTTTATAAAGTGCTGAAAGACACTCAGTTGAATATATGACAGACATAGAGATAAGTAACAGCCACATCAGTTCCTGCCAAAAAGAAGCAATCTGCTTAAAGCACTCCAGTTCCCTTCTAAAGAAGGCCAACAAGTCTTAGGGATAGAAGAGCAGCAGTGGTGTTGAGCATTTGCACGGTGGTCAGGCTGTCGGTACAGTGTAATGAAATTTTCACAAATTAGCTAGAAACACGTAGTTTGGAAAAAACTACGGTGCTGGAAACTCAGGTCCTTGGAAAACCCTTTACAAGTGGTTACCAGTGAGTTGCTGTCAAGAGAGAGAGGAGGGACTGAAATCAGCTCCACAAGATTAACTCCTTGATGGGGCAAGTAATCAGTATTTCATTAGTGACCTGGATAATGTTATACCAAGTGTATTTACTAGACAACAAGGAAAGGAGAAGGACTTCCAGTTCACTGGAGAAGAGAAAGCAATTATTTTGATAGGTTGTTGTACTCCTTCTGGTGAAAAAAGAAGTTACTTAGTAGAAACAAAAGCAAGGTGCTGCTCTTAAACACGGATTCTCAATTGCACAAATGCAAGAAGGTGGTAACAAGGATTCAAGAAGGTATTTTGTATAAATAAGGGTTATACTGGTACACAAGAGGAGCAGAAGTCAATACTGTCCTCCTGCTGTGCAAAGAGTAAGTACCATGTCAGCAATTATAAATAGCAGTCTCGTTTGAGGTGTGCAAAGTGATTCTTTTATTCCCTTCAGTATTTTCAAGGCCTTAACTAAAATACTTAGTCATTCTAAGGCACAGTGCTTCATTAAAGGTAGGGAGAGAGTCTGTAGGTGAGTAACAAGAAGATTTAGAGGTCTGGATATTGTGACATATGAGAAAATGAATCAAGACTGACAAATCTAAGTAAGAGAAGGCAAGTGTGATATATATACAAAGTGTTCAAAATAGCATTTCTTTCTCTGCAGAGAGTGTGTTATTTTGTTGCTTTTAGGCTGCAAAAAAGGACTTGGATTAAGTTGCAGCAAGGAAGATACAGATCAGATAATAAGAACATTTTAATAATAAAGATAAGAAAGCAGTAGCTTACATTGCTTAAGGAGATTGTGAAATTCCCTGAATCAGAAATTTTAAGTAACGATTAAGCAAATCTCGGGAATGAAATTGGCATTGCTAACCCCTCCTTGGGGCACTTAAATGGTCTAGATGACCTCCTGAATCCTTTTCTAGTCTACAATCTATTGAGAAACTTTCATGCATGAGATTATTAGGTTTCACATTCTTTGAAGCAGGAACTATGTCTTTTGTATTTGTATAGGGCACTGAAATCCTAGTCTAGAGAGTGTTGTCATTATAAAAGCTGTATAGCAATAGTGATATCTAATCACCATGTTATGTTGGAGGATAACTGTAAAATCATGAGATCGTGCTCAGTGATGTAGTAGGTTGACCTGTTGACCTTGTCTGGATGCCAGGTACCCTCAGAGATGCTGTATTCCTCCCCCTCTTCAAATGGACAGGGGGAGAGAAAATACAATGAAAGGCTCAAGGGTCAAGATGAGGTTAAGGAGATCACTCATCAATTACTGTCACAGGCAAAACCAGCTCAGCTTGGGGAAACTGATTTATTTCCTATTAACACCAGTGTAGGATAATAAGGACTTTCAGTATCTGAAGGGAGCCTACAGGAGAGCTGAGGAGGGACTCTTTGTCAGGAAGTCTAGTGACAGGACGAGGGGTAATGGTTTTAAATTGGAAGAGGGGAGATTTAGATTAGATATTAGGAAGAAGTTCTTTACTGTGAGGGTGGTGAGGCACTGGAACAGGTTGCCCAGGGAAGTTGTGGCTGCCCCATCCCTGGAAGTGTTTAAGGCCAGGCTGGATGGGGCTTTGAGCAACCTGCTCTAGGGAGAGGTGTCCCTGCCCATGGCAGGGGGTTTGGAACTTGGTGATCTTTAAGGTTCCTTCCAACTCTAACCATTCTATGATTCTATGATTAAGGACAAATCTTAAAACGCCTTCTCCCCATCCCTTCTTCTCAGGCTCAACTTCACTTCCAATTTCTCACACAGTGCACAGGGACGTTGTGGTCAGTTCATCATCTGTTGTCCCTCATACTCCAACATACATTGTGGTCAGTTCATCATCTGTTGTCCCTCATACTCCTTCCTCCTCACACTCTCCCACTGCTCTGGTGTGGAGTCCCTCCCATGTGAGACAGTCCTCCATGAACTTCTCCAACATGGGTTCTTCCCACAGGCTGCAGTTCTTCACA
>VXBW01004503.1:179310-197147 GCA_013400375.1 Thinocorus orbignyianus
CTCTAGGGAGAGGTGTCCCTGCCCATGGCAGGGGGGTTGGAACTTGATGATCTTTAAGGTTCCTTCCAACTCTAACCATTCTATGATTCTATGATTAAGGACAAATCTTAAAACGCCTTCTCCCCATCCCTTCTTCTCAGGCTCAACTTCACTTCCAATTTCTCACACAGTGCACAGGGACGTTGTGGTCAGTTCATCATCTGTTGTCCCTCATACTCCAACATACATTGTGGTCAGTTCATCATCTGTTGTCCCTCATACTCCTTCCTCCTCACACTCTCCCACTGCTCTGGTGTGGAGTCCCTCCCATGTGAGACAGTCCTCCATGAACTTCTCCAACATGGGTTCTTCCCACAGGCTGCAGTTCTTCACAAACTGCTCTAGCGTGGGTCCCTTCCATGAAGTGCAGTTCTTCAGGAACAGACTGCCCCAGCATGGGTCCCCCGCAGAGCCACAGGTCCTACCAGCAAACCTACTCCAGCATGGGCTTCCTGTGAAGTCATTGAAATAGAAACCAGCTATGGGAAACTCCGATTTATTATTTAGTATGCTTTTGTCAATGTAGTCACAAACATGATTTTAGTTATGAATTGCTGTTACTGGTGTCATATTTGCAGGACCTCTAGTGCTTGTTTTCTCGCAGAGCGCTGAGCAAGAGGTACTCATGTCAGATGGTTGTTATACTCCATGCCATTGAACTCAAGGGGCTCTTGGATTTCCTACTGGTGCTCTTTAACCATCAGTTGCCATACAATCATAAACAGTGTAGCAGGTATTACTGCGACCATGCTGTTCAGCCCCTTGGTAAAGGGGAATACTTCCTAAATGGATGATGTCCAATCTGTTGTGCAATGTCTTCATTACAGTGATTTTTTAAAATGTTTTTTTAGACTCTGTTTAACTCCTAAGAATGGTAACAGTATATCATGTAAGTGTCGCTACCTGTTTTTTATTGGCAGCTGTAGTCTAGAAGAGATGATAGGCTGTGACAAGGCTAACAAATGTTTTATCCTGAGGAACTGCAAAGCACTTTATCAACCAAAGCAGTTTAGAGAAGGCACGACAGACCACAGATGGAAGCGAGAAGCTATTTACAGCACGCAGTGATGTTACACAACAGTTTTTGGAAGAAAATGTGGAAAAGAGTCTTTCATTAACTAAAATTGCAAGGGGAATTGTCTACATTACACAATGCTAAAAAGCAGAATATGTTATTCCCAGTGGAGGGTTACATTAATGCAGTGATAGTAATTTAAATGCTCAAGCCTATTTGTGGATGACACTAGTACTGAAAGGTAAATGAACCCTTAATTTTGTGTTTCAGAGATAAGATTTCACAACAAACGTGTAAATCAAAGGGTGAAGTTGATGGGATAAAGAGGTGCTTAATGGCTTAAAGCAGGGAGAGTTCTATGAGACACTGGTCTTTCGAAAGACACACTCTGAAGCAGTCCATTGCCTGACTGCATAAGAGTGTGAAGGAATATTGCAGGTATTGAATAGTGAGTTTTAATATTTGCTTTTGCAAACAAATTCTAAACTCAGCTACAGATTTTTTTTTATTTAAAAAAAATCGCACAGTTACTTCTTGGAATGATTTTATAATTATTTTAAGATTGAACTGTTTTCTTTCTAAAACAAACTTGCATGTTTCTTTATCTCTTCCACTAATTCTTTCAATATAACTTCTTTCAGTCTCCCTTTCTAACCTCTTGATATAAAATGGAACATATAAATTAATTACATATATGAAGAAGTACTGGTGTAAAATATTGGGAAGTTTTACTTTTTGAGACACAAGTGTTCTATAGGGATATTTTAAAAGGTCTTTTTTTTTTTTTTAATTTGGAAGGGAGATAATTCTCATTATAATTTTTAATCAGAAATTCTATTTAAAGTAGTTAAGAGACTAGGGTATTCATTTTCATGAGTTTTTAAGGAACCAGCTCCAGGTCCTTGCTTTCTTTCAATTTGAGTAGAGCCTGCAAGTGTAGTATTTTATGCCCTGTTTGATTTATCTTGCCCACTAGGATAAAAGTACTATGATACTTTTGTTGGTTGTTTTTTTTTTCCAGCTTGAAGGAAGTCTGGATAGCTAACACAGAATTGTTTCACCTCACATCATGAAGTAGTTAACTAGTGTTAATATTTACAAAAAATAAAATGGTTTGATTTCTTTTGTCAGCAGTTCCACTCTTCATAAGTAACACAGTATTAACTATAGCTGGGATCCCAGCTGTCCAGCATTGTAGATGACTATTTTTGCTGCTGGATTATGATTTGTCTTTTGCTCTCTGGTTCAAAGGGGAACAGTTCAGTCAGGCTGAGCTGAGATACCGAGGTTGAGACTTGTCCATAACTCAGTAACGTTGTTTGGGGTTTGAGAGATTGTCTGACAGTCCCTGGGCTTTTTAGGGGACAGTCCTAAATCTAACCATGCATACTTTTGATGGAGGCTATGAGAGACTCCTGTAAAGACAGGTAAAGAACAGACCCTCTCAATTAGCTGTGTCTGACTTCATTTCTGCAGGTGCATCCTGTGTCAGGCAAGGTTAGTTTGCTGCTATATTGTAGAAAATGAGCTGTGATGGGCTCTGTAAATCTCAGGAACTGCTAGATTCCTGTGTAAGGTTGCTAGAAATAAGATAAAGTAGTCATGCGGCCTAGACATGCATTAAAATCCTGGAGTATTATGGAAGCAGGACAAACACTATTGTGAACCTCTGGGAGGAACAGAGAAGAAAACAGGAAAATGTTTTTTAAAATTGCATTCAAGTGGGATTTTGGAATTATTACCCAAAAGGAACAGTCTAGAAAGCCTGGGACATAGAAATTGACATGGCTACAAGATTTTATGTCTGATAGAAAAGGAGCTACATCATGGAGTATGGAAGCTAAGAGGCACTCTAGGAGAGGTCACTGGAAATCTTTATTCTGGGAAAAGATTGCAATTGCATAGTGAGGAGTTTTTTTTTATTTTTCTTATTGTTGTGGAAAGAAGGGATAGTACAAAAGGATTGTGTCAGGGTAATACAGTATTGTTAAAGGCAGCTCTTTGAGGGAGAAATGTACATGGGTTGTGCCCAAAGAAGCAGGGACAAGGCATTCCAGTGCACCTCACATTCACGTCTTCATATAGATAAAGTAAGGCATCATCAGGACAAGATGGAATTTCTAATAAATAGATGGAGACAACTATTTCATCAAAGCCAGGAGCTCAGTGATTGAGACACTCACTGGAGCAAGGAAGACTTGCATTCAAGTTCTTGATCTGAATGAAGGAACAGCAGGGTTTGAGACTGTATTTTCTAGACCCTAGTATTAAGCTGTTTGAATCTTTGGGAAAATGCGTTTTCTTTAGTGGGACAAGCTTGCAGTGATCTTTGTTTTCCTTCTTCTTCAAAGTTGAATCCATTTAAGAGCAATAAAAGTTCTGTTTAAAGCTGCAGCCTGGCCAATGAGTCTCACTTCTGTACACCTTTTAACATCTGCTCATCCTGTGTCAGAACTCAGGTTTGGATTCCATCCTGCAGTATCCCAGAATCCAACCCTGAATACTCCAGTGCCAAAGTCTTGAAACACAGTCCCTTGCAGCATACCAACTGGCAGGCCAGTGTCTAGCAGAATACGCCATTCACTGTCACTGCTGAGCGGATCCTGGAAACAAAGGAGTGGTGAATACCTGATTACTGTTTTCTGACTCCAGTAAAAATTAATTAGCAAGTTCAGAACAGAACTCAGGAATGCTCCAGAAGGAGGAGAAAAGTAGCTTTTCTCCTCTCTTTTCCAGTTCTTGCAGTACAGGTCAGCTGAGCAGCGGCACCCTGAACTAAGTTACCAGCTAATGCCAGAAGCTAGCAATTTCTAGGAAAGGAAAGGTTTATTTTAGAGTGTAGGCACTCATCTCAAGTGGAAGAGCTGTCTAGCCCCTTTCAACTGAAAACTGTAGTTTCTTCTGGATGCAGGAGGTAGAATTGAGTTGATTCAACATCAATGCGAAGTGTCAAAGATTTTAGAATCAGTGTGTATGCATCTTGGTTTTTGTCTGACATTTGATGGGAAGTAAGAATGTTAACTTTGAATAGTTTTCAACTAAAAAGTATTTCCATTATACATTGCTTATAATAGCAAAGCTGAAGAAATTCTAGCCTTAAGCTTTTATTTCCTAGCCCTTTCCCTGTGTCATAGAATCATAGAATCATAGAATGGTTAGAGTTGGAAGGGACCAATCACTGAGATGACTGAGGCTTTAGGAAAAATTGTAGGTTACTTCTTAGTACACACCCTTTCTGTGATTGCCTCACAGGCCCATAAGCAGCTGGGTAAGTACGAAACTGCAGTGTGGGAAGGGCAGTGGGTTTAGTTAGGGCAGCTTCCTGAGACAGCTGTATTGGTGTTCGTCACTGTGTTGTAGAATTACAAGCACTTGGAAGAGAGGTCAGTGTGACCTGCAATCCCTGTATGGGAAGTGTGTCTGAGCTGAGGACTGTGACCCTATTAACTGGGGAACTGCTGCCTTCGTTCTGAAGACTAGCAATGGAAGGTGTTTGTGTCACAAACCTGAAACTTCAAGTTTCCATACTCAAGAAATCACAACTTTGTACGTATTATGCATCCAAAACCAGTTAGATACAGTCTAGAGTATATGGACTAGACACCTTTAATAGGAGATAATTTTCACTGTATCTGTAGGATTTTGACTCCCAACACCTCACCCCCATCATCATTTTTTCCACTAGACCTTAAAGATTTTTTTTTTTTCTGGTTGTGGGAGGACCAGTAGCCAGAGTTTAAGGACCGATATCATATTTCCAAATTTTTTACTTCTCAAAATTTACATGTGCTATTCCAATGTGTGGGGATCCCATCACTGTAACAAACACATTTGAGAAAAGTGCAATTTGTGTGATTTTAATCGTCTCTGGAAAATCTTTCCTTGGTTGCCACAAGTAACAACTAACTTTTCCCAGTTCAAAGAGGGGTGTGTGACTAATTTCTGGAGACAGGTGGCTGAGACACAGGTCACCCTGGTGTAGAAGCTCTTCTTTGGTTGTGTGATGGACTCTCTTTACAGCTCTTGCCTAGTAACTGTATGAAAGCCTGCGTATGTCTCCACAGCTGTGCTAGGATTTGTAGCGTGAGATGTCTTCTTTTAAACAAATGTGAGGGAAAGTTGTTGCAGGTGGTAAGCAATACTCGTGAGTATGTGAAAAATGCCTTTACTGCATTTCCACCCCTTTGTTTTTCTTTTCAGCTAGCTGCTGTTAACAGATGGCTTACTAGGTTCAACAGGTCAGTGTCTGTTTAGGGCCAACCTTAATGGCTAGACATATTTTAATAACCCATTGGTAGCAGACAGGAAAGAACTAGTGTTGGATTCGCTTTTACATTGTCACCTTAATGTTAATTTTTGGCTACATCCTTATACTTGAATCAACACTTCACAGGGATTATCCTTAGCTTTTGCCTTGAAGCAAGAGTACTTTAAACAGGTTGGGTTTAAGGGCGGTTGCATAAGAGTTTAAACCATCTCCACCTCCTCACTTGTTCTTTCACTGATATTCATCTGATTTGTTAAAAGAGAAAAGGTTAAAAAAAAAATCTCTACAGAAAGAAAAGTTATTTGGTTTAGTTCCTTTAGCATCACCAAGAAAGACCAGAAGAAAATTATCCTCTACTACAAAATGTGAACTGTGTTTTTTTATGCTTACATCTGTAATTTATAATTAGGCTGGAGGTTGTTCTAACAACCTCTGTATACAGAAATTTCTTTTGAAAACATCAGATGATCATTAGCCATGCTGACCTCGTATTCTGCTCTACAGTTGGAGTAACTTCGCATGTTAAAATCCTTTGACCTATTTTAGTTGATACATCATACCGTGCTTTATGTATTTTTGTCTGTTCTAATCCATATAAGGAAAAAGCTAATATTATAGTGAGTTTTATGGGAATAACTTCAGACCGGTGTAACTAGAATGATTACCTCTCCCTTGCTCAAAATGTCCAATCTCTTTCCTAACTAATAATCTGAATCCTGTTGTGCTACCAGAATGAAAAAGGCACCTATATTGTTTAATCAGCCTCCTGAATGTTAAACAGTTGGTATCCAATGACTGGTAACTGGCAGCTCATTATAAACTACCTCATGGGAAATATTTCAAAGATTAAATCAATGAACTAATGAGTTAGCATCTATTAATTTTTTATTTCAGCTACATAATTTTAATTGAGTTAGTTAAACTTACTGGCTTTTCTTTCCTAATCCAGTTCACAGCCTGCTAGTGTAGGCACTACTGAGGGTTAAGTTGAAGCAAGAAACCTTTTTGTAAATCAGTGTCAACGTAAAAACAGTTTAGTCAGGTTTGGTACAGCACTGGCAGATTAAAACCTACCTTCCTTGGCTCTGCTGCTTTCCCCACAGGGACCCCCCCCGTTTAGCTTGGTGGGAGACTAGTTCTCTATCCACCCTGAAACAGGTCTAGGCGTCCTCATCTGCAGAACGAGTTGTTAATCAGGCGGCACGATCCTGCTAAGCTACAGAGTAGCTTGAGTTAGCTCTTGGCTACTGTCCTAGCCCAAAAGCTGCATGAGCATTTCCCAGTATTTGGGACACAATGCAGAGCAGCAACGTGTGTGTCACTGCAGCTGCTGGCCTGCCAAGAGCAGCGTTCCACATGGGGCAGATGATGTGCATGCCCCTCTCCGCCTTTTGTTTCCCGTTGCCTTGGTCCCCAGCTGTGCTGAAGAGATTTGCCTCAAGAAGCCGTTCATGTTTTCCTTTAGAGAATCAATTAATGCAAACATTCTGGAGTGTTTTGCAAAGCAGATATTTTCCCATGTAAAACATAAACTGCAATCAACTGGCATGACTTGCACTGAAGCTGTCTTCTGTGTTGCCTAAAATAGACCACTGAAGTTAAATATATATAGGCAAAAGTCTGTGTTAATTTTACAGTCAAGCAGAGACTCTATTTCTTTGTTTAGTTAGTTGGAGAATTCCACAGGCAAAGCACATGATAGACTAAAACATGGCATGGAACCAAACAATGAAGACTGCAGGTGCACTTAAAGTGCAGTTTGTTCAAAAGTCCAGTTAAAATTGAACATAGAGATCCCCTGGAGATATATCGAAATAATACTGATTTACAGGTATGCTTTCTGCTAGAAAACTATTAACTAATGTAATCTTCAGTTGATCTCTAAAACTTAAAAATAGCCTGACCCTGTCACAACTGACCAGAAGCCAACAAGAATAAATTTGTCAGAAGAATGTATATTTAAACAACTACATTGTTCTTTAAAAATATAGATCATGGTGGCTCTTAAAGGCCAGCTCTGAGGACTGATATTGTTGTGCTAGTTCTTTAGGAAAACAGAATGAATAATCTTTCTATCTTAAAGATTTTTATTTGGTCTTACAATTTTCCACCGACTATTTTCATGAGATAATACTGCTTTTCTTCTGAATATATATATATTTCAGATTTGTTAATAGACAAAGGGCTTTTCACAAGCTTCTTAAAGGGTCCAGTGTAAGTACAGTTTCATCTTGTTCATGTTCTTGAATATTTTTCTTTGGTTCAAATACACATTGCTGTTTCTGTGTGAGAATTGTATCCTCTAATCCTGTCAGCTCCCACAGAGAATAGGTATGAGCTAGCAGGTAAATAAAGCTAGGTATGTAAATATAGTTCCGTTGAGTTCCGTGTAAGAGCATAGGCAAGCCAATTTTTTTTTTTTTTAGCAGAATCAGGCTTTGCTGGATCAGAATATGTCACAGGATCTAACTTAGAATAGCTGAAATTTAGATTACATCAGGTGGTTCTGAATTTGATTTTGTTAACCACAGCAATTCTGAAATGGAAAAGTGTCCTAAAGCTTTTCTTGAGCTACAGTAACCACTTTAAATCCCAAGGAAATCTTTAGAAGGGTTCTTGAAGGTCTGAGTTACATTAATAGTGTAATGTTCAGGCACATGTCTTTTCTTTGAAAACCATCTCAATTTTCTGGTCAGAGTTCTGTTTAAAACGGTAAGTGCTTCAAGAATGGATTAAAATACACAGTAAATCTCCAGAGGTAATAGTGTTTCTTTAGGGGTGTTTTCAAAAGACCTTTGGAGAGAGCAATAGTGCATTTGCTGTTGCTTGATGAATTCTTGATGATTAAAGAAACAATGAAATGACTCCTCAGTAAAGTGGCCAACACTTGTCATGGAGGTAAATAGGCAATCCTACATGGCAGTTTATGTCACAGGCTGGCTTAGAGCCATTCGCACAGTGCGTCAAGCATAGTTAGGTACAAAGTGGTAGATAGCAAGTAGGGAGTGACAAAGGTAACTTCTACAGAGTGGTGACAGTGTCACTGACTGTGAGGCTTCAGAGAGGATGAGCAACTGGGTACTGTCAGTGTGATGCTGTAGGCTAACATAAGATCTCAACAAACTTGCGTCCGTAACAGGGTAATTTTGTTTACATTCTCTCTGTACACTGTTATAAAAAGCATTCTTGCATATTCAGGATGTTCCTACATTTTGTGAATGCTGAAAAAATATAAGAGTGCAGAGATTTGTATTTGTGGAGGAGCTGAACTCAGAGTATTAATGTGAGGAGAATCAGTCTGGTTATTCAGAAAGAATAGGTGACTTAATTTTTAAGTAATTGCATAGGGAGAAAAATTATTAAAAGCCTTTTCATATAGAGGTGGTAGTCATAGGAACAAATCACTGGAAGCTAAAACCCTAAAAACCAGAAAACTTGAAAGTAAACAATACCTTTCACATCTTGAATCTGCCAAGATAAGTTATCAGGAATAATGTCTAAATAAGGACTTTATGGGAGGTATCCATAGGGAGAAGCAAGGCGTAAGCAGAAAATTGACACAAGATATTTTTTTGGTGTTAATTGACAGGGGGAAAGCCATAACGCTGCATTTCAGCCAGGAGATTTGGAGTCAAAGAAGGTTTCTGTGGGGGCTGCCTGAGAACAGAGCCTGGTAAGATCACACCGTTTCGTCTGCCCTTTTTCTGTATGATACGTATTATCTCAAGTTATTTGAATAAAAATGTGCTAGCGTCAGATGTGCAGGTGGTACTAGATGTTCTGATTTTTTCCTTTCATCCTTGAACCCTGTGTCTGCAACAAACCTGGGAATTGCTTAAGTAATACGAAGCAGGATACGTGGAGTGCTGCCCTGCTGCAAGCGTCCCACTGGAAACTGAAGCTGTGGGCAAGCTACTGCTGACATTCATTCATGTTAGCCCAGGATTATAGAAAATGTCTATACCATATTATCATCAAAAATGTATATAATCTTTGAATTTGAGTTTTAAATAGAACATTTCTCCAAAAATAGTAATTCCTAGTGTTTAAAATAAAATAACGTGTCTGCCCCGCTGTTTAAGTGTTGGGATAAACAGCCTACCTGTTAGTAAATATCCACTGGGTTTTGTGTCTAGTGAAAAGAGACACAGAGTTGAAAGGAGAAACTCCAGAGGAAACACTTAAGAAACAGACTTTTTTAAGAATGAGACATAGGATCAAGTCCATATAAAAAGAATATTTGAAAGTTGATTTTATTTGACATAATGGAATATCCTGTGTCTTTGAACTAGGTCTGGTACTTCGCTAATTGGGTTGTTTTTTTTCAGCTAGATGTGGTGTTACATCTATGTATGTAGGTAATTTCTTTTCAAGTATTTTTTCAGATTTATGGAATGAAGCTGGACAAGCAGACCCTTTATATGTCTTTAGAAACTCTTATCGCAAGGAAAAAAATAGTTCTTTTTTTATAATCAGTTGTTCTCACAGGAGCTGTGTGTGTTTGCTTGGCATTTTCATTTTAATGGGAAAGTGTATAACTTTGTCAGGTTTGTGAGAATTTTACTCCTCAAATAGAAGAATAAACCTGAGTTTATAACTTGAAACTGTATACCTGAGAAGTAAGATAGTTTAGTTAAAAGAAAGCCAAACATTTGGTTTTAACTCTCCAAACATCTTTGAAGCGGGTGAAATGGTGAATTGACAAACATCTGGGCTAAAGCCAATCTTTGTAAGACAATAACAGCATGTAATTTTGAAGATCTGAGAACCACAAAAACAAGGGTGTTGTAAAAATAGTGACAGAAAGCCACACTGCTGCATACTGCCTGCAAATCTGAGAACAGTGCCCCAAATTGCTAACATGCAGCAGCACACAGGGTCGGGTTTCATCATTGTTCTCCGTTTCATAAAGCCGTACAGATTTCAGTAGATATTTGACTTTCCTCCTGCATTGATTTGTACAGTTATAAATCACTTGGTATTTTTGGGTTTTTTTCAAGGTTTCACACAAGATCTTTTTTTTTTACAAATGATTTGTTGAGTTCCTGTCTTTTCCTAACGTTGGGAAATGGGGAATCTCCATCTCCAGCTGTGTAGAAGCAATATATGAAAGCAGAACATGCAATTACAAAGTCTGTTTGTTCTTGGATATTATGAGATGACTCGAGAATGTTGTATAAATAGAATCTATATTAAAGGGGAAGTTGGGAGAAAAAGATGCAAGCAGCTACTGTGCAGAGTAGTTTCAAAAAGACTTCAAATGGAACTTCAGGACAGTTCTTTTATGATAAAGACAAATACAGAAATAAAGGGAGAGTAGAATGAAATGCAGAAGTAGCTTAAGCTAGACTTGTCTGATAGCTGTCTATGTAGAAGTGCAGTAAATCTCATCTAATTTCAGTGAAGCATAGCTTTTGTTGACACATAGAAAACTATCAGATCGAAAAGTGAGATTTAGAAAAGGGTTTGTAGGGCTGTACCTCAGTCAGTAATAACATCAGCAGCGCAGGGAAAGCTTTTGTGTAGAAGGTGGTAAGGTTTGAAATTCCTCAGGGTGGGTGTTGGATCTGAATCGTTAATACTTGTTTTAATCACTTGTACACAAAAGCTAGGAATATGGTAATGAAATTTCCTGGTCATGCAAAGCACGCTCAGAATCAAAGTGCTATTTGGGAAAAACGAGGTGACCTTGAGAACTACAGTAATGTAAACAGGATGAAATTCAGTAGTACAAAATGCAAATCCAATGGAATGGAATGCAAGGACTCAGAGTAGTCTAATAACAAAAATTACTGTTTCAGCCAGAAGCTCATTAGCTGGAAACACAAACAAATTACTTTGGCAAATACAATCCTAGGAGCTTTGGCCTGCCTTAGCTGAATTCTTTATAGTAGAATTAAAAGAGTGATAAAGATGTTATGCAAAATTCTAGTGAGCAAATCAAAATAATTTGTGAAGTTCTATTCATTCATATTCAAGAAACATGAATTATAATTAGTTCAGATGCTAAGAAAAGCTCTATTCTTACTATTATAGTAACCTTTCTTACAAGAAGATACCTCAAAAATAATCTTTTTACCCTAGCAAAAAGTCTGAGAAGGAATAACATTATTGAGTCATAGAATGGTTTGGGTTGGAAGGGACCTTTAAAGATACTGAGTTCCGTCCCATCCTGCCTTTGGCAAGGACATCAAAGCCCCGTCCTACTGTCAGCTGTCTGAGAGGGGACATTGTATCTCCCCATAACATGTTGTACAGCGAAGGAAGGATTCCAAGGGGAGGCTGTAAGACTAGGGACAGAGAGGAAAAGAAAATGCAAAGCTCTGCAAAATATCTGAGCCACAAGGACAAGTAGATGTAAAATGGAGAATAAACTTTAGTGGGAAATTGGAAGACCATTCTTTTCCCTTAAAGCAATTAAAGGCTTGATCACCTCCCAATGACAACAGTGAGAACTAAAGAAGTAGGTGCTATTAAAATGTACCTTGATTAGTTCATTAACAGGCTTATGCAATATGGTTGTTCATAACAGCAGGTGATTTGACTGAATGAGGTGATTTCTTCCAACCTACGTTCCCAGTTGCCTCTGTGAGGGTGGATCTGTAGAGAAGTCTGTGGATGATCTGTGGAAGTCGGAGCTCTGATGTATTACAGATCTACCTTAACTCAAAATTTATTTCTACAGAATAAACCATGATGCTTGTGTCAGCCCTTTGGAGTTGTCTGGTTCCCCTATTAATTTGATTGCCTGCAGGACATGTATTCATTGCAGATCTAGGTAGTGGTCAGAGCTGGTTCATGTATGCAGGCAGGGGTACTACGTTTTGTCACTCTAACTTTTGACGTATCAGTGAAAAACGTGACAGGCTTAATTTTGCCTTTGTGGAGCTAAGGTGCTGCCTTTGGTGGAAAGGAAGTGCTTTATGGCAGCTGGGGAGACTGTGGTCCCCTGAAGCCCTGTGGTTTCGGTGGCTGGGCAGCACTAGCATGACAAATCTGGCTGGTGCTCCCCCAGATTTCCTGACTGTCTGTCCCCATGTGTTGAAGTGAAGGTAATTTAAGAGGAAAAATGGGAGGAAATGAAAAGACCAGCGGTCTTGCAGACCTTGCAGACACCTCTTCAGAGCGCTGTTGCCCATGTTAGTGGCAACTATAACTATTAGTACCAGTGACCATGGTGGCAACTGGGGCAGGTGCCCTGAAGTTGTGGGTTTTTTCCATGCACTATCACTTTTCTTCCATACGTATAATCCCAGCTAAACATTTTGGGAGCTTTGTTTAGTGTCTCTGCATATTTAAATACCATACTAAACAGAGGACTGTGCGTGTTTCTGTATTCCAGCTCTGTACAATGGAGATAAGGTTTTCACATTGTTCTCTTAGTTTCTCACCCCCATTTATTCTCCAGCATCCAGTAACATTCCTGACTGTCCAGCACTGTGGAAATCTGCAACACGCACTCGACTGGGAGTAGTAGTTAGAGAAACACTTTTGGTGTTTATGCACTTCTCACACATCTCTTGGAGCCCTTGTGTAATACTTTTCTTCAATAAATAAAACTATATAAGCATTAATCATCAAAACTTAGTGACATCATGCTGTTTGGTGGGTCAGGCAGCTTGCCTGAGTTCTGCAGAGTGCAGTTTGATATTTTTTTTGGCATTGGCAAGTTCAGGAGTGGTTAGGTAAGTGTATTGGGTCTGGCTGGGAGGGAGTTAACTTTCACAGTAGCAGCCCTCATACTGCTGTGCTTTGTATTTGTGGCTAGAAAGATGTTAATAGCACACCAGTGTTCTGCTACTTGCTTGAGTAGCCCTGGCACAGCATCAAGGCTGACTCTCCAGCATCCCTCCTCCAAAGGCCGGTAGGCTGGGGGTGGGCAAGAGGTTGTGAGGGGACATAGTCAGAACAGCTGAACCAAGCTGACCAAAGGGATATTCCATATTATATGACATCTGCTGAGCAATACAAGCTAAGAGAAAGGAAGAGAGGAGGGAGCAGTAATTACTAAGGCATTTGTCTTCTGGAGGAACCTCTATGCATACTGAGAACCTGCTTCCCAGGAGTTGGCTGAACATCACCTGCTGATGGGAAGTATACAATTAATCTTTTTGTTTTTCTTTGCTTTCATGTGAAACCTTTGATTTTTCTTTATTAAACTAGCACAGCTACTGGCTGATGAGAACACGTACATTATATACTATTGAAAGAGATTAAGTACTTTCTCTACTCTCTTTTGTCCCCCTTCATAAACTCTTAGAGAAATGTAGCATAGCACAATTTGATTTTACAGTCATCAGTCATGCAACAGGCTATAACTTTTTAGGACTGGGTTTGACACTGTGGCTGAGTTAAGTTACCAAATGCTTTTGTCAAAGGGGAGGTCCTGCCTCCCCGCTCCTCTCTCTGCTCCTTTACTCCTACATACTAGTGAGCATTACCTCCTTTGCACCATCTTTGGTGCTCACTGGACCTTTTATGAAGCTGGTTTAACTTGCTAACCTGACGCTTTTTTGTCAAGGTAGCTGTTTGTCAGTTTGAGAAGTGGGAGCCCATGTGCAGGAGAAAGGAGACTGAAGGAAGTGAGACCTCCCCACTTCATTGGTCTGCTCAGCCATTTTGTCAAAATGCCCCAGCTGCAATCTCAAACTTATAATATGCTGCCCAGCAAGAAACTAGGTGGAGGCAAAAGCTTATGATGGTGTCAGAAATACATGTGTTCATTATTTGTGCAAGGGCTCAGCCCTGCAGTGCCTGAGTAAGCCTAGTGATGGTAGCCAAGGTAAGCCATGAGCCCAGATGAACAGACAAGTCCATAGAGATGAGTGAGGCTGGGAATCAGGCCAGGAGCTCAAGTTCAACAGTCAGGGTCAGAGTCCAGACAAGTGAGGTGCCCAGCCCAGCACAGGCACGGCTGCAGCACTACTGAGGCAGAGCTCAGGACCAAACATGAGGAGTCACTCGGCTTCAGAGGCACTCAGCTTCAAGGGCACTGCAGAGAGCAATGTGGGAGAGTACCCACTGAGGCTTCTCAGCAGAGTTCTGTCTTCAAATCTTGACACTTGCACCATTATTGAGGCTGATAATGAGCCCAGGCAACTGAGCCTCCAGCCAAGGGGAAGGTAGAAAGGGTGTGCTCAGGGCTCTGGCAGCTTTATAAAACAATGCAGTAGCTCAGAGCTAGAACTGCAGTGAAGTAACGAATGTTTTGGAGGGACAGGCAGGGGTGTGTGCAAGACTTTTTTGTCTTCCATTGTCTACAGTATCTTATTTTTATATTCTCCGTAATGTGGGTAGAGAATCAAACAGTACAATAACCATAAACAACATTTGCTTTCTCCAGAAACAAGAAGATGGTGTGTTTGGCTAAAGATGGACAATTTCTAGACAGAAACTTCCATCTAGATAGACAGTTGGATTTACCCAATGCATTTATCGAATCTTCTTTCACACACAATAAATGGAAAATTCCCATAAATGAACTATGCTGTGCTTTCACAGTAGGAAGTCTTGTGCTCTGCTTTGTATCAGCTACGCATAGAAGCTAGACTATAGGATTCCAGATCTTCCTGTTCCTATGTTCATTAACCAGTCATAAAAACACAGCAGGATTTATAGCAATTCATATGGGCCTGTGTTTCTGATTCAGGCTCATAAAACCTTTAAAAAATCACATGTATAAAACAAGAAAATACACAACTTTTCTATCCCTCACTCAATTAGCATATACAGGACAATGACATGGTTAGTGATTGATGAATAAGTCATTACAACATTTAAAGAGAAGTCTTGTCTAAAACCAGCTTACATTTATAATGTCCTGACCTTACAAAATGAATGTACTTGTCATCATAATGCAGAGGGATTATTCTCTTAAGTAAACTGAAATAATATACTTGGTCTTTTGGAATGTCTTTGGGTCATCAGAACTCTCTAGTGGCTTAGTTTTAAGAAGATTTTGTTATATTTATTCTTCTTTAACATATTAAAACTGTATTTGGTCTGCGTTAAATAAGAGCAGAGTTTTAAAAGCCACTGTTGTCACTTAATAAACAATTATGTGGCTGTCCATCAGCAGTCTTGGACTAGTCTTACAGAATATCATTGGTATAAATCTTCCCTCATGCTGCCTGCTGTCCTGAGTTCAGTAAGATTGTTTTCAGAACAACGTTCTGTTCCAGCATTCTGGAAGTCAGTCAAGGCCAGATTATCATGGGAGAATAAAAAGGTTGTATTTGAGTCATTCTTAGCAGTCTACATGTGTAGGTAATAAATCTTTTTTCACTACAGTTAGAAGACACCTGATGCTTCTGGTACAGAAGAATAAAATCAAAATATGTCTATAAGAAGAAATATTTTTGAGGTTTCCTAATTTTTTAAAGTTTATAAAATTAGTATCTTTAAGGAGAAATAGTATGGAAATGTGTGCAGTTCGAAGTAATCCCCTTCGCTCTATACTTTGCTGTATGAAGAGGTATCTTACTGCTTTAGTCATTCAGTTCTGTTTTAAAATTATGTCACTTGCTAGAAGTAGGACAAAGAAACTAGATTAGTAGTGGCTGCTTTTTAGATTTGAATGTATGGGCAAAGGTAGCTTTTGATATTCTGAGTTTTGTAAGACTCCTGCTTATGCAGAACTTAAATTTACAAATCCTCCTGAGTGTGATGAAAATGTCTGCCCTGATTTCTGTAGGAGTACCTCTAATTAGAGGTATGCTAACCTATTCGTGGTTTTCTCCAGTTTTCTCTCTGTTCCTTTCCCCCGTCATCTAAGCAACAACCAAAGGGCTTTGATAATCGTCTTTCATAGTCAAACTCAACTCGCTTCAGTCTACAGTGATGAAATAACTTATCACTTTGAAGTAAATGTCTTTGATTTTGCTTTTATTAGTTAGGATAGAAAACTTCAAAGTGTGAAACATGTTTCATAATCTTTATAAACTCTTTAACATAAAGCTAATGTCTGTGGGGATCTGGAACAGCATCATCAGGTTCAGATTTATTCTGTATTACAGTAGTAACAAGAAGAAAAGGACTCTTATTCTGTGATTCTTAAGAAAGGGGGAAAAAGGCCCTTTTTAAAGCAGTTGCAAATATCTACCGGTTGCTGCCATCCCCTGAATTCTCAGTCAGATTTGACAGGAGTTTATCAGCAGCAATGCTAGCCATGTCTACTACTGTTTCTCTTTTGTTTGTGTATGCATGAGGTGACCTGGTATCCATTTTTTGTTGCATCAGGAAAAGGGGGTGATACATAGAGGACTGCTAAACAATGATCTAAGAATGTCACAACTTTAGGAATACTTCATATGCTTAATCCGTGAAGTGCGTTTATTACAGATTGGGTTTTAAGAATTTATTGTGAGTGTCCATTCGTCATCCAAGAGATAATACATTACTCTAAGCTTTCTAGGCATGGCTCACCAAAGCCTTTCAGAGGATGCAGATGCTGTCACAATGCTTAAGAGGAAAAGCTGAAGCCATGGGAAGATTTATTTACCTTTTCCTTCAAAACAAAGTCTCCTCCTGTACTTGAGCATGGTGTTTTAATCAGATAATTATGTTATTATCAGTTAATCAGATAACAATGATTTTGTTTTGTTAACATTGTTTTGGTTTTTGTTAACCAAGGCTACTATTTACTAGTTTTGAGATATTTGCTTAGTTTTGGTATATTTTCATTTTGGAGGAATGCCTTGATAATTACATTTGCTACTTTTTATCCCAGTAGCTCAGGACTTTAATTTTTTTGATTAAATCCTTCTCTGTCAAAATCTCTTTAGTAATGACTATTGCACATCTTTGCAAAATTATGTGCCTGGGTTGGGTACTCTAGATAGTAAATTAGGCACCAATTTCCCTAAGGAAACTGTTGCTGCACTGGGCCTAGAACCTGCTCCTTGCATTTGGCAATAAGTTTGTTGGTTCCAAACTCCACAGGCCAGGGCTTACATATGCCTCTCTCTGCTGCCTGACCTCCCCGTGCCGATGCTGGCAGTCAACAGTTATTGAGACAACTGCTACTTAATTTGGGATCTGAGCTGTTTAGNTTAGAGGTGTTTGGGTACATCTAGGGTTCTTCAGCTCTGTCTAAACAGGATGGGGGCCTTTGAGCATGTCGTGGCTTAACTTCAACCAGCAGATAGGTACCACACAGCCACTTTCCCACTTGTGACTGGGGAGAGAACCAGAAGAGTAAAAGTGAGAGAGCTCGGTGGGCTGGGATAAAGGCAGTTTAATAGCTAAAGCAAGTGCCGCCCTAGAAATCATGCATTACTGTTAGCAAGATTTACCCGACACTTGCCCCCCTTGTGCTACATGTGCTTCATAATCTCAGTGCATATGCCTGTGGTATGGGGTGCCCTACTTGCCGCCTTAAATGCCCATGTTCGATTTTTTTTGTGTCATCTTGCTGTCAGCAAGCTGATACATGTGAAACTGGAAAAGGACAAGGTGCTGGCTGAGTGCACAGTCAGGTAGTTCTATATTTCTGTGGTTCTGAGACAGTATCCCTCA
>VXBW01004503.1:207964-218825 GCA_013400375.1 Thinocorus orbignyianus
ACACCACAAAACAAAAAAACAGGGAAAGCATATTGGAATCTAAAAACATTTTTTTGTATTTTCTGTTTCTGAGTAAAGGCAAGATGCTGCCTTTCCACTGCATAGAAAACTTTCTTGTATCCCACCTTGAGGAAGGAGCTTCGGTCTATTGCCATTGTAAAAAGCATACTGCACGTGATACCAGGGCAGTGAATAGGTATATTGAGCCTTAGGATCTTAGGAACTAAAAATAAGGATCTGGTAATTAGTCATTGATGTAACTGCATTCACTTCAACGGTTTTAAAACTAAACATTTGTTGTCTAGTTATCTTACTTAACAGGGAAAAAATGTGTCTCTAATAAGTTCTCTTCTTCCTGTCAGGACAGTTTAGTGGAAAGCTAACACTATCCAGCAAAATGTCTCTTGTTTCGCAGCTGTAGGTTTGAGTGAGCACCTGCAGATCTCCATCTGTGGGGAGGAGACAGTGGAGTCAAAAGGAATGGAATACACCCAGGAACACGCAGCTCTTACGAAAATGACAATGAAAAATGAATCCCACCTATATTAATCTTATTCCCACCTATACTAATCTTTTTTTGTCTGAACAACAGGCAGTTGCATCAAACTAATCTCTTTCTAATCTTGCCAATTTCAAGAAGTACTTTTTCCATAAGTATGAAATGTTCTTGAACCATTTCATGCGCACACAAGGTTTGAATAGGTTTTGTTTTAGCAGTGAGTTGGCACTTTTTTGTGCTCGCTTATTCTTGTGTTATTTTTGTAGTGTTCATCCCCAACTGGCTAGGGAAGGCTGATAATATTATACCAGTCAAAATGTAAAGTCTTTTTCTGAGCCTACAGTGAAATCCATAATTTCAAGACTGTTTTTTTAACAGCCATTTCTCCTGAGAGTATGAGATTCCACAGACTAGTTCACATTCTTTGTTGAACTCCTGGTACTGTTAACCCTACCTCCCAGTTTAGAACACCTAGTTTATTTGCAGCAAAGTACATCTCTAACCGCATCCATGCAGACAAGATATGGACGACCTGCACAATGTAACAGGGCTAATAGTTACGTCAAAATACAATTTGATAATTATCTCACGTATATCTATTTTCAATATTTTGATGGCATTTTAGTCATGTTTAGCCAAGAGGGCCGAAGGAAATTCAGCTTCTGTTTTACAGTTTTCATTTGCTTGGAAGATGGAGGAAAGACCACAGACGTCATAGAGTGAATATGCAGTTGCTGATTCAGAAATTTAGTCTAAAATTCAGGTAAGTGCTCCAAGAGAGTAAAAGTTTTGGATTACAGAGTGACAGTAAGATGCTCCAAGAGAGTAGAAATTTTGGATTACAGACAGTGACAATAGGACATTAAAGCTATAAACTGAAAAGAAAATACGGGCCTGCAATTTCCTGATGGCAGTCTTCCAGCACCTGCAGGGAAGATGAGAAGATGAGGCCAGGTTCTTGCTGCAGTACATGATAGGAGGACTAAAGACAACAGGCATCTATTGTAAAAAGGGAGGTTCGAACTGAATATAAGGTAGCATTTGTTCACCCTAAGGATGGTCAAGCAGAGAAAAGTGCTGCCCCAGAGAGGTGGTGCAGTATCCATCTTCAGAGATTTTTGGGCTACGAATGGATAAACCTGGAGCAACCCAGTCTGGTTTCACTGCTTACATAGAGATCCCCAAGCTCCCTCTCTACCTGGGTTCTTCTTTGATTCTATAGCTATTTGCTGTTCTGCTTCACTTTAATAGGTCCCATGAAAATTAGGTGAGCCTGCTGGGTTTTCCATTTTTATGGCATTTCTTACAATATGCTTCCATACAGACACATTGAGTCTTTCTGTGTGCAACATTTCCTGAATTTAATGATTCCTGTGTACAAGTCCCACACAGTTACCTCGGCTTTTTTGAATTCATCACTAGCAGCGCCCCCAGTAAGAAGTAAAACTTCAGCAGCTTATATTTAACTGGTCTTTTTAGTTTTGGCAAAAAGACTGACCTGCCACAGATAGCTCAGTGTAATTAACGCATGCAGGAGGATATGTGGATACTGTGCTTCTGAGCCATAAACCTAGTGAGTTTGTTTACTGTGTACTAGGTCGCTCCAAATGTTCATAACATTTCATGGAGTTCTAAACAAACATGTTGTATTTGGTTTTCCACTTTCCTAACCTACACAGCTGTTGTACATCTAGAGTTAAGGTCAACTAGCTTTTTTGGCTTTCTTACTTATGCTCAGGCAAATACCAATGATTTGTTCTTCAAGACTGTTTTTAGAACATTTCTTTTGAATGGAAAGTCAAACAAGTGTGTACTTCTGCATGTCTAATTTGACAAACAGAGATAGTTGGCTAATTTTGGTCTCCAAGGATAGAGATTCCTATGCAAACTTTCACTATTTAATATGCAACTTGTGAAATACCAGTTAAACTGCTAACTGATTTCTCTTTTTAAATAATTGAAAAAGACAAGTTGCTTTGTCCCTTTCCCCCTAGAACTGTCTTCTCTTCTTCCTTAGCCTCTCCTTCCTTCTGTGTTCACATGCGTACAGATACACAGATAACAGCAGACAGAAGTTTTCTTTTTATCTGTCTTCCATAATTCTTTTGGCTACTGCCTTCTCTATTCTTTCGCTGCAGGGGTCTGCTCTTGATCCTCTTTTATTATCCCTCCAGATCTTATTCTACATCTCATCTGAATCAACAGCTCCATCTGTCTTCTCTGTGGTGACTACCCTTGAAACTGCATCTCCAAACCTTTCCTTTTACCTTTTGTCCAAAGAAAAATACTGGCCTGTCTCTGATTTTTCTTTGTGAATTTGTCACCAGCCAAGCAAGCTAGACAGGGGTTGAGGACAGTTCCTGATCAGTTAGCAAATTTCTTTGTTTCTCCTATCTTCCTTAACTACTGCAGAAGACTGAACCACTCTGCCAGTCAAGCAGCAAAAGACTTCTCAGGTGTGAATCTGTTCACATCCAAGCTTTGTTGCACGTTCCTTTGTGTTGCTCTTTTAAAGTATTGTGTTTTCTGCCCACCAAATCTCTTAATGTATTTTACATATGATGTAGCAGGTGCTGTACAATAAGCAGAAATTTAGGCAAGGAGCAAGCAAATCTCATTGTTTCCCAACCAAGTATGCTAAACGCTAACATATAGTCACATTTTGTCCCAGTTAACTTTTTTCTGTCCCTCTAACTTGCATCCATTACCAGATGGAAACAAGCAGAGTAAAGAACAATTCTAGGCCAAATTACTCTATGCTGTAAGAAAGAAGAGGTTTAGGATTGAATTTCAGTAGGATGAGATGATAATTTAACTTATGCCTCCTTGTCTCCAAGCAAATGAACAAACAGGTCTATTTTTATCTAAGTGAGGCAATAATTCATAGTCCAAACTTTTTTTAAAAAGCCTATGCCCTGTTTTGCGCAGGTGGCAACCCATAAGATAGACCTGCCTGCTCAGAGTGAACAGAAACACTTTTACAGACTTGCTAGAAAAAATAAAATAAAAATTGCTCTAAAATTGCAAAATAATCATTGGAAATTTTGATATATGATGCTCCTCTTGGTTTACTAAAGAAGTGAGGCTAACTGATCTCATGATCTGTAGGCCCCATTCCTGCCAATACTGTATTACGCTGTTGCCCAGTGTAAGTCATATTTAAAAGAGGGAAGAGTTCCCAAAGATAATAGAAGCGTGCAATTCTTCTGAAAATTGTAGATTGATGGAAAAAAGTGGCCATCATGTGTTCCTCCTCATGTGGATAGAAGATTGTGCAGAATTTAGTTAACATTGAATTCCATTTGGCAAAAGCCCATCAGCATATGCATGCTGGCCATTCAAGCCAACTTGTGTAGAAGCCAGCCCATTGGCATAAGTTTGCCTCCAGCCCAGCCATACCCTTTCAGTCTTTTGGCCAACAAAGTATCACAGAGGATATCAGGAAGGAGGAAGCTGGTATTTTATGTCTCAAGGTAAAACAAATTCTTAGAAAATCAGACTTTCTGAGTTCCAAGGCTCATGGAAAAACATGATTTTTTTCCAGTCTGGTCTCAGCTTAATCATATGTTACTGCCACGTTTTAGAACTTAATTCCTGTTGACTCAGTATTGCAAAACTGTTCCTGAAAGAGCTTTTTTGTTCATAGACTTACTATGCAAGGACACACAGCATTAGCAGTGGCCAAGTGTTTGATGCAACTGAGAGCATACAGGTTATGCAGTGTCTCTAAGCCACTCATCACACCCTGGCACTATCAGCGTCGGTCGATAATTCTGTGTAGAATGCAACTATTTTGAAAGAATTCTGTTTTATACCAGCTATCTGTAATTCCAGCCTCGTCTCCTGGCTTGAGAAGAAGGATGGTACATAAATCGTTACAAAAACTGGCAGGAGTATTCCCTTCCTCTGTGCTGCCATAGTGGTGGCTGGCACAGAACCCGTCACTTCAATTCACAGTGTCCTTAGTCAGGTTCTCCACCCAGACATCGTGACCTAGTGCTGCTTTCATCATATAGGTAGGAGGCTTCACTGAGTTTTAACGTCAAATGTAGTCACGTAGTAAAGCTGCAGGAAAAGCACAGAGCTGCCTATTTCATAGATGTTGAGAAGTGCAAAGACCTGTGTTCCTCAGCTGAGAAGCCTGCTGTCATTTTGAGTTTTTTGTAAAGTGATAATCATTAAAATGTTCTGGGATGCACTTAATGTGCAATCACTGAAAATGTCACTCAAATAGAAATGCCAGGCAGAAAGTTCTCATTGGGGATTACCAACCTGCATGCTAATGGAGGGAGAGAAAAAAATTTCAAGAAATGACAAAGCGTCTATTTTCCACGCAGCTAGCCAGATACAGACAGATAAACTCTCTGAAGAATGACAGTTTGTTCCCAGGTTGAGGATTTGTATGACTTATTTAATGGTTAGCTGTAAAGTCAAAAATAAAGTAGGTTGTAAAGGAATTAGGTCATCGGCTGCTGCTTTTGTTATGAACACAGCACCTCTAAAAAAGGAATCAAATTTTGACTAATGGAAAAATATCATATAAAAGAAAATAAAAAGAGATTCAGCATTAGAAACAGAATTTCCTGAACCTCAGTGCCAGTTCTTATACATATTCACCAGTGGAAAATGAGCATACTGGAGCTCTAACACAAAGTTCTTCTCAGAGCTGACCTCATAATCTCTCCCTTTCTCAATGAATGGAATTAGTTATGTATTTTAGCTTTTTTTTCTTTTTTTTTTGAGCATTATCCTGAAAGGTTAGATAACCTTAAGTTTAAAGCACCTGGAGTGCTGTGTTCGGTTCAGGGATACCTAGTAGAAAAAAAACATGAGCATAGAAGAGTGAGGCCAGCATGGACCATTATGATAATTAAGGGACTGAACCATCTCTCCCATAAGGGGAGGCTGAGACACCTGGGACTGTTCAGCCAGGAGAAGAGATGGATCAGGGGAATCTCATCAATGGGTATAAATACCTGATGGGGTAAGTAAAGAACATGGAACCAGGCTTTCCTCAGTGGCATCTGGGAAAAGAACAAGCAACTACCACAAGCTGAAGTATAGGAAAATCCCCTTAAACGTAAGAAAAAACTTACTTGCTGTGAGGGCACACAAACAGAGGAAAGGGTTACCCAGAGAGCTTGTGGAATTGCTATCCCTGTAGATGCTCAAAGCCCAGCTGGACATAACCCTGAACAGCCTGCTCTAGTTGACCCTGCTTTGAGCAGTGGAGTGGGACTAGACAATCTCTGAAGGTCTTCCAACCTCACCAATTCTGTGATTCTTTGAAATATTTACTAAAATTCTTGCCACTGGGATATTTTTTTTAAATTATTTACAACAAAATCAATACTAGCAATTATTCTGCTCATGAATAATCCCTTTAATCTAAAGTCCTCAAAGTATCTTGGAAACCTTAATTTTAATCAACATGGAAATTATAAGTGTAGTTGAAAACACACACATCTCAGGGAGATGTGGAGTCTGCCCATTTTTTCAGGTGGACAAGAGATGTCCAACATGTCAGAGACCAAACTATTGACAGGGGTGGGAGCAGAACTCTGGAACTGAGTCCTAATTCTCCCTCTTTGTCAGCAGAACATACAGTTGCTTTCTGATACTTCTGTCTTCCCCCCATCTTGGATAGGACCTGAAAGGCTTGATATCCTCCATAATTCTCTGCCCTTGAAAACTTTTTTCTTCTCTTATCCACATATTTGGATAAAACTTGTAGCAGCAAGTCTCTAAACTGAGAGACTAGTTTTAAAACCTTCAAACCAATGGAGATTCCTTCCAATTTTACTTGCAGAAAGCCTACAGAAACGCCTCTGGATTTTTAACAGTTGCATGCTGTATTTCTGCAGTATTTTTTAAGATTATGATTTTATTAGTATTAGTATTAGCAGTGCTTCATGCTGATTTTTTACATATCCAAGTGATATATTTAGCCCATAATCTACAGTATTTGCCCTGTTTTGCCCTGTTACGGTTCCAAAATATTTCCTATCCTTTTTAGTTTCTAGAACAGATTGGTTACATGTGAGTATTTAATTACTGAGTGGCAAAGGGGCATGAATTAAGTGAAATAAAATTGATTTCATATCAGAGTGTATACTAGTGAATTTAATCCCATAGCAAAACTTATCTTGAGAAGCTGCTACTGATGAAAATACTTGCTTCCTGAACAATCTGAGCAAAAAATTCTGTCAAATCAGGAATCACTCCCTAAAATTTTTAAATAATTCACATCCATTTAGTGTGCCACTGTTTTAAGACTCCACTTAATACTATATATTCTACATGTAGCAATTCATATTTTGTAGCTACTATGTTAAATATATCCTCAGATATTTCGGGTTAAAGAAAAATCTAAATAAAGCAGTATGTAATTCCAATTTTTTCATCACAGAAAAGATGGAGAAATCTCAAAAAGTAAGTTCAGATCAATAGGACTGTCAAAGGAGCGAAGAGGTTTGTACAGAAAGCATACTAAAGAACGAAGGACATATGCTTGATTCCTGAGCCTTGTGAATTATGAACATATCATTGCTCAAAATTATGCTTGGTAATAACACCAAAAAATAGATCCCTCTGGCCTGTGAAATTCTCATGACCATGAGTGAGTTTCAACATCTGAAATTCTCATGTGGCATGTGAACAAAATGAAGTATTAATGATATAAAAATTCATCACAGGGAAAAATAGGAAAACAAATAATTCCTGAGACACACGTAGTCTTAATAGCCTTTTCCTGAGTAGAAGAGTCATGCCTTTGCCACATAGAGGATCTTAAAACTGCTTTCTTCTTGCATCTTCTATTTGCAGTTCTCCCGTGAATCACAGACACATAATAGTGCTTATAGAATCACAGAATGAATTAGGTTGGAGGAGACCTTAAAGATCATTAAGTTCCAGCTGCCCTGCCCTGGGCAAGGACACCTCCCACTAGACCAGGTTGCTCAAAGCCCCATCCGGCCTGGTCTTGAACACTTCCAGGGGTGGGGCATCCATAGCATTTCTGGCAACCTGTTCCAGTGTATCACCACCCTCACAGTAAAGAATTTCTTCCAAATATTGAGTCAAAATCTCCCCTCTTTCAGTTTAAAACTCTTACCTGCTGTCCTATCACTACACTCCCTGGTAAAGGGTTCCTCACCAACTCTTTTGTAGGCCCCCTTTATGTATTGAAAGGCCACAATGAGGTCTCCTTGGAGCCATCCCTTCTCCAAGCTATACAACCCCAACTTTCTCAGCCTGTCTTCACAGGAGAGTTGCTCCATCCCTCTAATCATCTTCACAGCCCTTCTTCTGAACCTATTCCAACAGGTCCATGTCCTTCCTGTGCCTAGGGCTCCAGAGCTGGATGCAGTAATCCAGGTGGGGTCTTTATTACTAAGCTCAAAGAAAATATTCATGTATATCTAGTCTCACAAAAGTGTCTCAGAATGTGATCCTTTAAAAGGAATCCCATCATTTCTTTACATTTTTAAATGTTGTAAGTTATTTGAGGACACAGTGATTCAAGACTGAGTATTAAAATAAAAAGGCTTAAGCTTAATCTAATAAACTAAGAATAAGGGATCATACTTTGTATAGCAACATGGTTGTTATTGTGCACTTATTGATTTAGAGATTTTCTGTTTGTATATACTGTTGTATACACATAATTGTGAAAATATTCTAGGTATAGGCAGCTATAAAAAGTAAGTACTTGTCATGGTTTCAGCCAAATTTACCAAAACCAGACTAACAGATGGTCCTTCCTCCACAAACAAGAGAAAGGAGAGGAAGAGATAAGGAGATTTATGTGTTTAAAATGCACTAAACTACTTTAACGAAGTATTAATACAAAAATTAAAGAAAAAAGAAAAAGAAATAGATAAAATATACACAAAGTCATATAGTTGTATCAAGCTCCCAGAATGCCAATCATATCACCAGCAGGCATCAGGAAAAGTCCCAGACTGGACTCAGTGATCAACAGGAGCTGGATTCCAGATCTGGAGTCAGGAAGGCTCAGATTGGAGTCAAAGGCAGGCAAACAGGCAGGGTCCTCCTTGGACATCGGCCATCGAAGAAAGAGGGTTGACCATCTGATCCCTCAGCTTTTATACTGAGCATGATGCGGGTGGGATGGAATACAGTATTGGTCAATTTTGGGTCACCTGTCCTGACCGCTCCTCATCTTAACTCAAACCAGGACAGTACTCTTGCTCAAATTAAAATGTTTGAGACCTCAAAAGGAGCCCCTGACCCTTTCCTTTTATTTGGTTCTGTGCGTAGATTGGTAATTTCAATTACTACTTTCACATTTCGAAGAATGAATTTTGTTTAAGCAGGTAAAGGGTTGAGCAATAAATTAGAGTTTGGAAGTGAAAAAGTGGAGTAGATTTTGAAATGGATTGTGCATCAACAACTTGTGGAGCCAGTATTCTTTTAGGCCACTGGAGGGGGAATCCCCTGGAAATCTCTATTGAAAAACCTTGCCTTTTGATTTGCTTTTCGTATCAAAGACGGAATGGTCTTTGAGATGTGGCCAAATGTTACTGTGTTTAACCTTCCAACAGATGAAGCACTGCCTGTCTCTTGTCTGCACAGGGCAACGCAACATTCTGAGTGCGCTTACAGCTTCGGTCCTGTGTTCAGAGCTGCACCCCTGTGGGTCTCAATCTGTGTGACTCTGGCTGCCTATCCTGAGCAGCTCACACAATAGTCCAAAAGGGAGAAATAGGGTTTGCATCAGCAGGCTGCTTCACTAGAAGTAGGCATGTGAAGCAGTTTAGGAACGTTGCAGAGGTGGCTGTTGAACTGAGTGTCTCCTTAGTGTACGCTGTTCAGCAGCACTTACTATGGAGAAGAACTGACTTGTATTACAGAAGAGATAGTACTTTTTGTACCAGTCAGCATACTTCATAGAATGTAGCTATGTAAATGAAAAGGTGGAGGATGCTTAAATGTGGCTCAGGCTCTGAAAGTGAGGTAAAAATCAGTTTGAAGAATTCTGAGTAAGAAAGGCAGAAAAAAAGTTTCTGTAACTCAATGAACTTCTATGACTCAACTTTCTAGAAGGTATGTTTACAGTACAAAACGCCCCAATTACCTACCCATATTGTCTGCAACTAATTTGTCCTCCTAAGGTCCTATTGCTATTTGTGCTGTCTTGAAAGGCCACCTTGAGGCAGCCTTCAAAACCTGTTCTTCACCCAGATAGCAATTTTTGCAAGCTGAGTCCCCTCCACTCTCTAAGCTCCATCTGGGACAAAACGCCAGGAAGAAGGAAGGAAAAGTGCCTCTTTTTATCCACTTTCATGGATCTTAGAGCCCTAACAGGTTTTGTTTATTCGAGCTTCTTCGCAGCTGCTTTGCTCTATGAGCTGGGGACAATGTCCTAAGACTGTTGTATTGGAAGCTTCAACAGAGGTGTAGTGATCCTTTTCTCAAGCTCTCTGAAGAACGCACAAATTTCAAGTGGAAGAAGACCTTAAGGGAGGCTGAGATCTTACTATTCTTGCTCAAGGTTCCTACCATGCCCAGTCAAACAAATTATCTGAACTGGGTTTGAAAGTCTGATGCCAGTATCTGTTAAACAGTGTCAGTTCATATAGTCAACATACTGTCAGTGGAGCAACACAATGATTACATTAAAGGAGAAATGTAAAACATTGTGTTGTGTTATTCTTAAATTATTTTTCTTTTTAAATTATATAAAATATGCTGGGGCGTGCAGCCAAGAGGATGCAGACATATAACCATAAATAGCCTCACTAAGAAAGCAACTTGAAAGGGTGCAGGTAATAATAATGACTGAAGGTGTGGATCCAAGTTTCAATAAAAATGACTTTTATATCAAGTGAAAAGGTCAGCCTTTATGTAAGCAAGGATTTAAAAGCCTGTGTTGTTATTACCTAAGGTAAAACTCAACAGTTACAGCATTCTTTCCTCCTGCCATTTCATAAATGTCAGCATAAGGTTTTTATTTCAGGGATTGTTGAAGAAATATTGCGGAATAAACACAAAATGAATGTTTTTAACATTTGAAATATGATTGGGCAACTGGATGCCTACAAAAAAATACTAATCGAGGTTTAGTGTAATGAGAAATAAACCAAAATGTGTTGATGTTACTTACATAGGCTAGTAGTTGATTTCTGTATTACCATACTTAAAATTATTTCAGTTGTTTGTAAAACTTACTACTTTGCTGCAATTTACCATGAGGTCCACCATGGAAAGGGCAAGCATGAAGGTTCATGATGCTTATGCTTTCTCTTTTATTCCTTGTAAATATCAAATACTTCTGAAAGAAATGTCATTGCTATTTCAGATCTATTACCTTCACATTTTCTTTTTTTTTTGGGGGGG